>CM052547.1:23501793-23621882 GCA_028533065.1 Trachops cirrhosus | reverse complement strand
CAGGGTGACCTTGAGTAATTCACTTCATTTCTCCCAGGTGCAGGCTCCTCATCTTGAAAATGAGGGTGTTGCCCTAGGTGAACTCTAAGGCACCTTCCAGCTCCAGACATCTAGACCCTTAAAAAGCCTCAAAGGCAAAAAGCACTGTCATGATCTGTTGATAAGTCAGGTTTTAAAAATGTTTTCCCTAATTTTAGCTTTTATGTTATTCAAGGTCACTGGACAAAGAACACAGTGTGCAGAAAGGGGTTTGCAGATTTGGGTGTTTCCATTGTCCCAAAGACAAGAGATACATGTGTCTAATGGTTACCACTAAGTCTCAAACAATGTAGTGAAAGGCATCAGAGACCCTCAGAAAACATATGGCTAAAATATATCAGTGAAAGATTGATAAAGTGGCCTTTATTTATGCCTCCTCATTAATGGACACTGACTTAAATGAGCCAAAGAAATCTGAGGAAAAGAAAAATAAAATGTTTGAAGAGATCTTGTTTTAAGTATTACACTTAATATTTCTTCTTTCATTGCCATATGGTGCAGACTAGAAACCAATGATTTATTTATTTTTACTGTTTGCAAAACAATGAAATGAACGTTCTCCATGAATCTAATTGTGCACTGATCCCTTTTGCTGCATTAACATAATCATCAAATAAGGCACTTATCTTCATACTGCAGCACATGGAAAATAACTCTGAGTGAGCAAACGATACGGGGAAGGAAACTGAGGTGTAACATCTGAGTCCCATCCGTCCTCTGCCAACAGTAACTGTGTGCTTATTCAAGTCACTACTCACTCTAGGCCTTGGGTTCCTCATGTGAGATTGACAAAGATGTTTACTAATCTGTTTTTATGGTATTTTTCTGTGGCAGCTTTAGCAGACATATACAAGCCCTAAATTGCACATGTGTGCAGTTGGTAAGACACTTTAGAGATACTTATGGATTTGTGTTTCCTTATAATTTAGGAGAGTTTGTTCTCCTTGTACCCAAATCAGCATTTTAACTTCAGGGAAAATGAGAGGATAGATTAAGCTCAGCTAGAAGTTAGCATGTGGTGTGGAAGAAGAGAAGGAGCCCAGTCCTATCTGGACAAAGAACTGTTGAGATAAGAAAGGAGAAATAATTAGAAGAGGGTGTGGTCAGTTATGAATCAGCCTTCCTGCTCAGCGGCTTTGAGATAAACAGTGGGAGGAGATGTGTGTTACTTAGGTTGAAAGGAAACACCAGGACAGAGGGGTTCAGATGCTCAGATTCAAATAAACACTGTCCCCTACCCATCGTCACTCCATGAGTGGGCTGGTGGGGTCAGAGACCAGACCACGCAGAGGATGCAGTGGTGCTTCAATGGCACGACTGCACTTTCAGAGAAGTCAAGGTGATGTGTAAGGAGCGTTGTGCCGAGGTTCGGTTTGCAGCCCCTCACATATGTGTAGGTTGGCGCAGTGCATCACAATCTTAGGTGTCTCATGCTTTCCTCATAGTAGCATTTGGGGTCAGCTTGGCTCGCACCTCTATTATAGGGTAGAGAAAGACAATGAGAAAGTGGGAGGTTGGAGCATCGTGTTCATTTCTCAGGTGGGTGCACAGCAACTCTGTCAGTTCCTACAATTTTCTCATGCTAACTCAGCTAGTAGGCAGTGGATTTGCAATGTTTGCCTATGTGGTAGGAATGCCTATGGCTGCACTGAGCACAGGGCCTGGGCCGGGACAGACCCTCAGTGCACATGAGCTTCATCTAACTTCACTCCTACCGTTTGGACAACGCCCTCCTGCTAACAACTTAGTATCATTGGAATAGACGAAAGGATCCCCAGAGCCTGGCCATGGATCCAGGCATCTGTAAGAGTCCTAAGTAAGAGCAAAGATGTTAAAGTGTTTTAAATATAAAGCCCTACACAAATTATGGCTAATTATCAAGCCTTAATTTTTTTCCTCTCAATGGTTCACTTTTAAACATCAGTTTAATTACATCATACCTAAATCTAGATTTCCATATATTGCTTTTACTTATTATAGGGCACACTGGCAGTTTAGATAAGATGCTTCCCTTTACACGTATTTTGGGAAAGGTGAAATATATATATACATATATGCATATATCAAGTACAATCATTGATTTTGTCTTGCATGATTTTAGGGGCACTGAGAATGTTCTTTTTCTCCCCAAAGCTTCACATCCATTGACGCCTGATATTCCTATAGTTTAAACTTTTTCTTTTCAGGCAAATATTGTGTGATTCCACTTGAGTCAATTGTTTGAGACACCAGAGCAGTCAAATTTGCAGAGACAAAAAGTAGAATGGTGACTGCCAGGGGCTGAGGAACAGGCTTCAGGGGGACATTCAGGTTAATGGGTTCGGAGTTTCAGTTTTGTAAGATAGGGTTCTGGAGGGGGATGGTGGTGATGGTTGCACACATGAATGTGTGTGCTTAACACTACTGAAATGTACACTTACAATGCTTAAGATGATACATTTTATGTTATGTGTATTTTACCACAATTAAACATTTAAAACATCCTTCCACCTTTTTCCTCAGATTATGGGAGTGATGACATTTCGGTCTTATCAATCATTACAAGATACACGAATAAATGGTTATAGCCTTGCAGTAGGGCAGAGGAACACGGACGGTGCCCATTATATTTTAGAGGAGGCAAGAGAAGAAATAAAGGGTAAAAGACTAGAAGGAGGAGGTAAAAATGATGAGGGAATTCCACAGAGAAGAGGGACTGGACACAGTTCTCGGAAGCTCGTGGCTGCTCTGAATTTGTTACATTCACTCAACAAATAACTACTGAACATTTTGTATGTGCCAGACATTCTGCTAGGTTCCACAAAAACCCCAGTTCCTGCCCTTGAGGAGCATCAGTAGCACTAAGGGGAGGCTGACAAGAAGCAGCAGATGCTAGCTAGTATGTTGGGGGTGAGAAGAGAAGAAGAAGAAGGGCAAGAGGGGGGCGATCAGGCAGATGGTAATGTGGTCAGTCTGATCGTCAATGGAGAGGTCAGAGGAAGCCTCCTCGAGGAGGCAACGTCTGAGTGAAGAGGTGAGGAGAATTTTTCTCCTATTAGGTAAGTTATTAACACCAGCAGAGTTGTCTATGAGATGAGGTTTAGCTGTTTTGTATCAGAGACTGATCTTGGTAAGTATTTAAAACAGCAGCAATAGTGCCACTACTCCCCTGTCATGGGGGAAGTGGTAAGCTTTTCTGCATATGGGTGTGGCTGAGTCAGCTGTGCTTACTGGGAACCCAAAGGGCAGGGGTGAGGCTCTGAGCTTCCAGGTCTGGCTCCCAGGGGAGATGAAAAATTAACTTAGCCAAAGGAAAAAGAATGACCAGCCACACCACTGCCTGCTTTGTGCAAAGCACTTTTGTCAGAACTTAAAAATTAAAAAAAAAAAAGAATAGCAAAGATAAATAAAGTGGGTGCCTGGCTGACTAGGAACCTGACACAATTTTCCTGGGCACTGCTTTTCCCTGCAGACAGACACCACGGGCAATTTTGTCTCAGCAGACACTGGGAGGTAAGCTGAGTTGGCTGCAAGTTGTAGGCCCTGCAGCTACCAGGCCCTCAGCAGACAAAGGGCAGAGTGGGTTCCATTCCCAGGGGGCAGTGGGTACAGAGAGGTCTGGGGGCAGGCACTAGAGCTCAGCGCTGAGCCTGGCAGCTTCTGAGCAGGGCACACGGTCCACAGCAGCCTGGCCTATCCGAGGGTGGCCACCTCCTGCCCAGGAGCTCACAGATGTGAACAGGTGCTCTCCCTAGCAGCCTGCGCCCAAACTGTGACTCCTCATTGCTAGCCACTAACAAACGAGAAATCAATATCCACATAAGTTTCATGCCATTGGAGTTCTAGGAAGCAATTTGGTTCTAGGAAATCTAAATGGTTTTGTGGCTGTGGATGCCAGTTACAGAGTCATTGTACAAAAAGACTAAGCGTATAGGTGGTGGGTACTGATAAAATAAAATCCAGAGGGAAGAGCGCACCCACTAAAGTAAATGTCAGCTTTATGTCAGTGGAAATGTGGGCCCAGAGCCTGCTCAGCAATAAGAAATTCAAGGGGGCCTCGTTGAGGCCCTGGGGGTTAGGACCAAGAACAAGAGTGCCTGCCCTGGAGTCTATGAGTATTCCAGAACAGGGAGAAGAAAAGAGGGGGAGGGAGGGGAAGGGGGAGGGGAGAGGGGGAAGGATAGGGGAAGGGAGGAGGAAAAGAAGGAAAGAGTAAGAGATTGATTTGTACTTTCAAAGTTAAAAAAATTAAAAATGACATTTCCGAAATTGTTAATAACGGTTAATTGTGGTTAATTCAGGGGGAGCAATTGGCTGAATGGACTGAAGAAAAGTCCTTATTTTCCTATTTTACACAATTCTAAAGGTGATAAGAATATGGGTAACTTTTATTCAGTATTTTGCAAATAAAGCAAGACACACACACAGATATGCATACTATGTCTTCCTGACCATTAAGTGGTATGCTAGTTATATTCCTAAACATTAGCCAAAGGAGGCCTATATTTATACCTCAAAGTTTGGCTTTGATTTGTAAGTCAAATTTCTCCCTGTTTCTAGCCCTGGTTGGTGTGGCTCAGGGATTGAGTGCTGGCCTGCAAAACAAAGGGTCACCAGTTCAATTCCCAGTCAGGGCACATGCCTGGGTTGTAAACCAGGTCTCCAGTAGGGGGCATGCAAGAGACAACCACACATTGATGTTTCTCTCCCTCTCTTTCTCCCTCCCTTCCCCTCTCTCTAAAAATACATAAATAAAATAAAATAAAAAGATTCTCCCTGTTTCCAAATAAATACTGTATTAGGCATTTCACTGGAATGGGAAGGTTGAAATAGTAACAGTCAGTGGGAGCAACTGGTACCCTGTGCAAGGGAAGGAAGGATTGAGGAAGCCATCAGAGAGGAGAGGCAGGGAGACAGCCAAGAAGAAGGGGACGGTTAGGAGCACCTGAGACCATTAGAATCTACCCCACTCTTTTGAAGGGGAGGCATAGCAGATAAGGGTCAGTTTACCAAGCCAAGGGTAGACTATGATGGCCTATCTGGTTCCCACAGACCTGTGTCCATCCCTTCCAATGACTTCATGTGAGGGCACAAGGGGTTTTCCAATGGACATATTTCTCCATCAATATACCTGTATTGGGCATCTGGTACGTGCTTCTCTGTGTGAGACACTGCATGAAAACAAATACAATAAAGAAGAAAAATCTTGCCTTTATAATTTATATATAAAAGAGGCATGATATAACTAACATCATGTCAGTAACTTGAAATTGGACATAATGGGAACATTTACATCATAGAAATTATAAGCAAGGCTATATAAGTCAGGGCTTAAACTATTTTGCAGATTGTCATGACTTAAGAAAGGTATGGAAAGGTGTTAATACAGGTTAAACTTAAATAAGATTAAACTTAAAAGTATGTCATCTCTATAGCCATTACCTTGTGAACAGGATAAAGAAAATGAGGAAACATTCTTCCAGTGATCATCTGATTGAGCAGAGAAGTCACTCACATCTCACTGACAGACGAATGCAGTTCCAGCACACGTTTAGTTATTTCACTATTGTCTGAGTAATTATTACTGACATAATTATTACTGTAAAGCAGGGGATGCAAACTGTGACATCCAGGACAAATCCAGGCTGCTGGAATTTTTTTTGTACAGCCTGAGAACTAAGAATGGTTTTACATTTTTAAGTGGTAAAAATAAAGTAAAAAAAGAGGCATATTTCATGACACATGAAAATTACAGGAAATTCGAATTTCCATCTTCACAGCAAGGTTTTGTTGTAGCACCACCACGTCTGTTCGTGTCTGTGCTGTCTGGGGCTGCTTTCACATTCCGACGGCAGAGCTGAGTAGTTGTGACAGAGAGTGTGTGCCCCAGAAAGCCAAAAATATTTACTGCCTGGCTCTTTACAGAAAAAATTTTGCCAACTGCTATTGTAAAATAAAAACATCAACCACTATTCATGTCAGAGCTACATTTAGAAAGCCAGTTATTAAACATTTGCCTGGACACCAGTGGGCCCAATGGTTAATAATCTGAAGATGATAAGACAGGTCTTAAGAGGAACAGAGAGGAGAGAAGCACGCGCCATCTTCTTCCCACCACCCTACACAACTCCACTGACCTGGTTCCCCAAGCACGTGTGAAGCTTCGAGGCTTGGAAGCTAAGGTGTGCACCCCATGTACTCAGCGTCAGGGGAAGAGAGGACCCAACCAGAGGCACTGAACTCTTTTACCACAACTGATACCACATTTAGATGGAAATATTTGCTCCTGTTTTAGTTCCATAATCCACACAAAGGTGCTTTTTAGCTAGCAGAGGGCTTAACATCCTGCTTCCCAGTGTAACAGTTTTCATAACTTATGCTCCTATTGTTCTTGGATTAATACTGACCACGTTTGAACAGGCAAATGGGTAACCAATTAGCTTGAATTCTTTACAGTCAGGATTTGCTCTGTGTCTTGATACGCCTTTCTTAATCTTTTCTTTGAAACATGTTTTCTCATTTAGGCCAGAAGTAAATAGCATGAGTAACAGGGTGGCTTTCTCCCCCCTTCTTCTTTTCTCTCTCCTTGAAAAATAATGCTGAAGGAATTGTTTTGCAGTTGAAAATTAATGTAACCTATTATGTCCAGGAAATTTCTTCAATATATTACTTGCCAAGCCCCTCGGCCGTTGTGAAGAAAATAATTTTAATTTATCTCATTTTTCACCGCTGAGTCAATGATTGTTTAACCTAAAATGCCATTGTGACTAAGTGCTCAAACCCCGTGGTCCTTGGCTATTTCGCGTGGACTCAGCTATTATATCCACAGGCCTGGGCCTTAGAAGCACCAAAATTGTCATATTAAAAGGGCCGCTGTCAACTTGCTTTTGTTTTTATTGTTTTTAATTTCTGCTTTTCCATTTTCTCTCCTATTTATAATGTTCTCTTTAAAAGTTCAAAAATAACATCTCTCTCCTTAGCCTCTTGGTTATTTTCCATTAGTGAGCATTTCTTTCTCAGCCTCCAGCGCCTTTCCTAGGGCACAGAGCAATGTCATCAGCTCGGGTTAATATGGAGGCTGTGCCTACGATCCCCCTTGTGATCCCTATGCAGTTTTACCCACTAAGACCCAGCCAGCATCCCTAAGGAACACAGAACCATGGTGATCACAAAGAGAAGTCAATTGAATAATTGGTAAATGATTTTTTTAAATCTTCACTCGAGGATATGTTTTTATTGGTAGGAGAGAGAGAGAGAGAAACATTAATGGGTTGCCTCCCATAAGCCCTCTGACCAGAGATTAAACCCACAGCCTAAAGATGTACCCTGAGCAGGGATCAAACCCTCAACATTTTGGTGTATGGGATGATACTCCAACCAACTGTGCCACCCAGCCAGGGTGAATCATTGGTAAGTTTTGCTAGAAGTTTTCATATCAAATCAAGTCCACTGTGATTTTCAAAATCTCTTACCACCACCTTTTCAATATTCACCTTTCTAAAGAAAAGCCAACTTGTTACCATCTTACATTTTTATTCAGACATTTTACTTTTTATTTTCTGTTGTGCTTTTCTGAGCATTTTGTAATAACAGGGTTATGTCTCAATATACGTTTCCCAGAAAGCAGGGCCTGAGACCAAGGCTTGTGTATGGATCCTCCTATCTGGGGTATATGAGCCCAGGGAATAGAAGCAAGGGATCAAGGCTAATAGAAGTAAGACTTAGAAAGAGTCAATTATAAGGATGACCACTAACTGCTTGTTCAATTTCATGAAGGTGTATTTTAGGACCATCCCTTTGGGGTCAGAGAGGTGGAGAAATTTTCTACCAGTCCCTGTGTTACCCTGGTCACAGTTCAGCTCACGGATGGTTAATCTAAATGCCCTGAACTTCTGAGATGTGCATGCCTAGTCAGCAGGCTGAATGTGTTCCTGGGCTTCCCACACCTCGCCAATGAAGACATTCTAGAGCCTGAGATATAGGCTCAGATTTTACCAGAAGAAAGCTTCTCGGAGCCAGAAGAACAGGTCCCTATAGAAGTGGCCAGAAAAAGAGATTCTGAAATGGTAAATAAGAGACCCCTGGTATAAGTACTTAAATTCAGAGCAGGCATTTTTAAGCCACAGTTTACAAAGGAAAAGACATGAGTTCCAGAGGATTGAAGCTGCCTGTCCAGAGACACAGTGATTGAGGACTTTGTGGCTCCAGCCTATTCACATTCCATTGGGTCACAATATATGTGTTAGCATCTGTCCTTGCTGGTGCCAGTTCCCAAGCTGTCCCTTCCCTCCTACACAGTATTCCAGAATCTGGAGGAAGATCTTCCTATGCTATTCTGAAAGCCAAGAGAAACTTCATCTCCAAGTCACCCACACATGACATTTACTGGCCACAGACTATACAAAAATGTGTTTATGCCTCTATTACTCAAGATTCTTTTTAAACAATAGGAAGTGAGGAAGTTTCTATTGTTTGGGAAAAGGTCATTTTCATTCAAACCACTGGGGGGAATTATTGATAAATTGCTACTTGATTTCTGTGCAATGTTTCTTTGTGGCTTAAGTCACTTTCTAAGGCTTGACAAGGCCTATTTTATTTATTGGAACTGTATATTCAATCAGTCGATATTTAGTCAAGTACACACTAGTGAAAATATTAAGGAGGGTGCCCTGGAAAATAACAAGGTACTAAACCACAATCTTTCTCTTGGAGGGTTTTTAGTCTAATGAGAGAACAAGGGATGTAAAGCAGGACGATTACTGATTGCAGGGAGTACTTTAGATAGAGAACTATACAGTGCTATGGAAACTTGAGTAGAGATTGATTCTCACTCAGTATAGAAAAAAGTTTGAGAAGAATGTGGCATATACATTTGGCCTTGATGGATGAGCAGTTTCAGTAGAAAGGGGTGGTGGTGGGGAATTAATATCACCCCAAACAAGAGCTCTGAAACTGCACAAAAATAATTAATCATATTAGAATATGGGGTGGCTTCAGGGTAAAGAAAAGATTGATATAAGGGTAGAGAAATAGTAAAAGGTGAGACAGATATTTCTGGGGTTGGCCTAAGGAAAGCCTGAATGCCTGTTTTTTTTCCTTGTTGTTTGTTTGTTTGTTTTTAGCAAAACTTGGACTTACACCACTGAAAATGGGGCAGGAAAATCATTTATGACATTTTAGAGTTGGGGGTATCAAAGATACCACCTAGGGACTTTTTTTCTGATGCCTTCTGACCAGCACAGGTGGCTGAGAGTTGAAACACCTGGAAATGCTCCTAATGGCCACCCAGCCAATCAGGATCAACTTACTTGGGGCTCCTTATCCCTGAGCCAGCTCAGGTGCTTCCAAGACTTGAGACTTCCCACAGGCATGACTGGGTAAATTTCTCCTAGGCAGTAAGAATCCAAAGACCAGACCTTTTGCTTAGCAATTTATGGAAAGAATCCATTCCAAATGTAGATTTCCACAATGGCTGCAGGCCTTTATCTTTCCACCGTAAGAACTTCTAAACTTCTGAACTTCTTCACCTCTGCAGGCTTCTGGGATTTCATCTCAAGGTAAGCAACCAGGAAGCAGGCTGACCTTTCCTTGCAGAGAGAGCTCTCCTTACAGACATGAGTAAAAAAGTTTTGCAAAATTCTATCCAAGTGTTGAGAAAATACTTCAAACTTTTAACCTCATGCAAACACTTCCACCTCTAGCAACCTCAGCCAGTGCCAGTTTGCTACCCAGAAAGAAGTCAGTCCAATTCTCCTGCATATCTCTAAGCTACAGTTCAGCACCCTTCACATCATTGCCACTGACATATTTCTCTGTGAGTCCTTCAGCCTGGCCCTTCCTTGTTACTTTCTCCACTTCGCTGTCTTGAAATCTCCTTGTTATGTAAGCATTCTTCATTCCCAGTATCATCACAGAACATTGCTTTGTTTTACTCTCCTTGCAATGGTGTTGTCCCAGTTGCTGTAATTTCCAAATGTTCCTGTAAGTTCTGTTTGTCAGGGGTCTGGGAAATGCCGTTCTGAAGCGGTCAGACCCCAAGAGGAGCCCATTTGTTTTCCCTGCACCACCGGCCCTGTAAGTGCCCCAGTGCCATGTCCAGACCAGAGTTCTTTAGTTTTTATGCAAAAATTCACTGTTGAGACTCCAGCCATAAGACAGTACCAACTTCTTCAATGTTCTTGGCAGAATTCTCAAGTGTTCCTCTCCATTCAGTGAAGACTTGGAACCCGGTGTCAGTCTTCCTTAGTACTTTGTGTTCTATTACAACAAATGACCAGCATACCCAGGTGGTAGATCCCATGGACGCCTTTGCCTTCATAGCCCTTTCTATGTCCTAAATTCCAGAGTTCCTTACCTCAGACACATGCCTGTCTAACCTCTCCTCTTATATAAGCAACTATGGGCCGTGAGCCCACGTAGTACTGCAGTGTTAGTGGGAATCAAAATCTCAGGAAGAAGCTGACCAAAAAGATTGATGATGCATGTGGTTTCAAAGGCAAGAATGTGTTAAAGTAAGAGAATTCCCCTACCCAGAAGGTGATGGTTAGACAAAATTAAAAATTTCAGGTGAAAGAAGAATGAAAAGCAAAACCTGAAAGAATTACTAGGGCTAATGCGTGGAAGGACCTCGTTCTGAGACATGCCCTGACAATGTGACAGTAGATTGACAGGAACCACTTCAGAAATGCATTCCCACAGCTACGCCTGCAACCTTCACCGCCACCATGAACAGCTCTGCCCCTGAGGTCCTACCGCCCAACACCCTAAGTCCTACTCACAGCCCCCCGACTTCCCTTTTCATCACTTACTCTCACTTTAGTGGTGCTCCACCTGAGAGGACCTAACAGCCTCTCACTTCTCCTATTTCCCCCTGTGCCCCATGCCTTCATTTTCCATTTCTTTGCCTGCAAAGCCTAGAACCAGTGAGGAATAACTTTAACCAATTTATTGACAGCCCTTCAAGGGTTTTTTTCTTTTATTTCTGAAAAATGCAAATCTTGGGTCAATTTAACCATCTGCCTATGTAGGGGCTATTGAGGAAATCATATTATTGTGCAAAATTATAAGACTATAGCAATGGTCATTTGGGAGGTTGCGGGGCACTATAAGCAAGTTAACTAACTATACGTTCCTGAAAAGCACTTTCTGTATCAAGAATCCGAGCTACCCTCTCTGGGAGTGCACACAGTGAAATCTAGAAGGCAGGACCTGGAGAGTGGGAGGGGAGAGTTAAGAGTCAACAATCAACTGCTCTGAGTCATAAAATCAGAAAGGCATTGAACATTCAGAAGGAGAACTGGCCCCATAAAGAAAACAATGCCTCTTAGTAAGCATATTATCTGCAACAAAGCAAAACAAATTTTCAAGCCTCTTACTGAAACTGCTGGGGAGGGAAATCATGAAAAGTTTCTATCGAGCAAGAGATACAGAATGGAAATTAATAATACAGTGCCAGTTATTATTAATTTAAGATGTATAGAATACCACTGATATGACCTTTATTTATTTCAGTGTTGTTTTTAACATTGTTTTGGACAGCATACTGCAGCTGGGAAGCAAAAGAGCATTGTGGTTAAAGGCCTGGGCTTCGCAGCCAGGCAGCCCGGGTTTAACTGTTGGCTCCGCCGCACACTAACTGCGTGAGCTCTGGCAGGTTCTTTAGTCCCTCTACACCTCAACTTTCTCAGTTAAGAATCCATTTCTACTACTATTTCTCATTATTTATATTGAGTTTATCACGAGTTGTGCACGTTCTAAGGACTTTACAAATTTTAACACGTTTATTTCTCATAGGAACCCTATTATTTCCATTAATTGAACAGCTCTATTTTACAGATGAGGAAACTGAGGCACGTGATGTAAAATAAATTGCACAAGGTCACACAGCTGGAGAATGGCAGTGTCAAGTTTCAAATCCAGGCAGTGTGACTCCACTGTTCTTATCCATTCTGCCCTCTGGTCCACCTCACATTGCACCAGGCTGTTGGACCAGGGTGGGGGCGGGGGGTGATAAATGAGTTCACGACTCACTGCAATCAGGCATCACCATGCCCTTCCCTTGTTCTCTTAACAACTCCAAGAGAGCGCATGCGGAAGAGTGGAGATTGCTTGCCACAGGCCAGGCAATGACTCTAAGTAAAACCCACCTGTGATACTCTCCTGAGAAGTCTACTGGGGGCATGAAAGGGTGAGAGGAGGCAGGTGTGGGAGAAGGTGTGATATTATTTCATTTGTGATAAATCATGAGCATAGTTTTAATTGAGAATAAGGAGAAAGTGGAGACCCAAGGACTTAACAACCAAGAGGCTAAGTAAGGGAGTAATTAATGGAGAAATGTTCCAGAGGAGACAGACAATGTCAATTTAAGAATATGCAAAAAGTAGGGCTCTCCCTACTTTACTGTGGAGGTGTGAGAACATCACTCACACGGCACAATATAAATAAGTTTGGGGAAGATGGAAGGTAAGTTGAATTACTTCATTCCTATTGACCCTTCATTACTCAGTAAATATTTGTTGTGCAAATGAATAACTTGTATGCTCCTGAAAAGAAAGACTATGTCTTTTAAATTCCCACGTATCCTGAGCATAGACTTGACACTTAATTAGTGCCTGTGGATGAAGCTGCTGCTGCTCTGTAAATGGCCTCAGCCTAAACAATTAATTCAGTTGATTCCTTTAAAAATTACACTGACCCACAATATTTAAACACAAAATGATAGAGCTGCAAGGATCCTAGGAAACCTTCTAATAAGGTAGGCATGAACAAGCAGGTGATGTCAGCCACTGTGTCAGCAGCCTGCTTTGTTTGTTCCGTAGCCCTCTGTGTTACAAGGTTTTGAAATAGTTTCTACATTTGAAAAAACTGAAGTTTTTCTATGAAATTCTTTACCTCCAGCTTCTGTTGAGATGTTAGTCTTTTTTTTTTTCTGGGAATGCAGGAACTGACATTATTACCTGTCAGTAATGAGCTGGAGTGGAGGGACCACTGCCCTTCTGCACTGGATTATTGCCCTTTTCTAGGCCCCCTTCCAAATCCTATGTTCTGCTACATCATTATTTACATTCTTTGTCCACACCCGTATGTGTTTGAGTTTGTGGCATCTACAAGGAAACTGAGGCCCAGATAAGTGAAGTGCTACACTACGTAATGGAGCTGAAACTCAAGTCTTCCTTTTCCTCATTGTTGCCTCTCCCTCACAGTTGCCCCCTTCCCCAATTTCCTATTGACATAATATCCTAGCGTGGCAATTCCATTAGGCCTGACTGTGGCATGAGGCAAGCTAAGGAATGTAAATGAATCATAATCTAAAAGTAAAATCTTTGATTATACAATGCATTAGTCAGATCCACACTTAGATTACCATGATCAGTTCTGGTCATCACATTATCAAATAAAATATTGAAACACTTGACAATGCAAAGAGAAAGAGATGAGCTTGATCTTCTGCTGTGATTATAATGTATTAATGACTTCTATCATATTACTGGTTTCTGCAGCCTATTAGAGAAAATAAAATGTGCTAATATAATGGGAAGGAAGCTAAGAAAGGAGCCATGTTGAAAGGCAATAAAAAGGCTCTATTTTATTTCTTGATAGTAGGTTCTGCTTTTCTAATCAGGGTGCAATAATTTATTAATCAATAATATTGTAAATTATGGAATTATTTATTCAACAGACCAGACAAAATTATATCACTCAAAAATTAGATGGAAGGCAAACAAAAGTAATAAAGGAGCTAGCATACTTTTCTGATTGGACATTGTACACAGGATATAATTTCATATAATAGCATAGTGTAGGGAGTGGCATAGATACTGGAGACACTAATTCTCTTCAGAAAGAAGTAAATTACTGAAGTATTATAAGGATTCTTGGTATCTTTCAAGATTTACTGCTCACCTATGATTGATTGGGGTGATGAAGTTAAAATGAGATTCAGATGCTGAAATCTTAGGTCTGTTGGCACAGAATGATAAAACAATAAATAAAGAGATTTGAATTTAACTTAAGTGCTGGCCATTGGGTATCTCTAGTATGATTATGAACACCTTATATGCTTGTTATTCCAAATGAGAGATTTGAGTTCAGGTCTTTGCAGATGGCAATTACAGATACAATTAACTCCTTTTTTAAAAAGACAGATGTTATTTCACTTACCTTTGTGTTTCACTCCTGTCCCATCTCCTCCCTAGATTCAAGGATATTTATAATTTCTAATCCTTAGATTAGGCAGTAGGTTTATAAATGTTTTTTTTAATTTGTACTTAAAAGCATATCAAAGTTACATAAACTCTTTTTATATATCAAATAATACATAATGAAACTTAGGGACTTCCAGGGTTAGCTCAGAGATGCAGAGAATTGGAAAGAACATCACTCATGCATAGAAAAAGAAAAGAGCTGGACTAACCACAAATAAATAATTTTCCTAAGCCCACCAGAAAACGAGTTCATAGGTCAAACAACTAACCCAGGTTTTGAGAAAGACAGGAACCTGCAACAAGAAACAAGACCCAAGCACCGGTTCCCTGGAGTGGAGGCCACCAAATGCCATACAAACTGATAAAACACTCAACCTGAAATACTTGTTGAATTGCTAAAGGTAGTGTGGGCTAGCTGAAAGTGTAAAATATGATTGATGTAAAGAGGTAAAAAGCATGAGAAATTGAATAACTGAAGACAAAATGAATGTTTTATTCTTATTTTAATTATTCTGAAAAGAAAATGGAAGTTTAAAGCAAAGAATAGCAACAATATATTGTATCTTTGTATTTAATAGTATCTCTAAAACTAAATTACATAACAATAATAATAATAACACGAGGAATGGGGATGGAATAAGGATTTAAAATATACATTTTTAAGGTACTTACAAGTGAATCTATATATTATTTTAATATAGATTCAGATTGTTTTTACAGATTATTCTGTAAACCCTTGGACAACCACTAATTTTTTTCTAAATAAAGTTTAAATTATAAGTCAATAAAAAGATAAAATAGAATTATGAAAAATGTTCAGTTAATCCTAGAAACAACATAAAAAATACATGACAACACATAGCAAATGGTATCTTTTAATCCAATGACATCCATATCACTTTAAATGTAGTCTCAATAGCAGTTAAAAGATAGATATTGTCAGATTTGATTAAAAATAAAAAAGCAAGATCTAACTATATATTTTTATAAGAAACCTACTAAAATACATAAAGTAAAAGGTAAAGGATGGAAAAAGATATATAATATAAAGACTAACAAAAAGACATTGTTTATTGATGAAAGATCACTTTTCTAAGAAGAAACAGAAATCTCAAATGTGTATGCACATTTCACTTCAAAATGCATGAAGCAAAAACTGATAGATCTGAATAAAAAAATTCCCAATTAGAGTAGGAGACTTCAACACTCATCTCTCAATAACTTACAGAATTATGGGCAGAAAATCAGTGATGCTACAGATGACATGAACACTATCAGCCTTGAGCAATTGTAGAATACTTTATCCAACAACAGCAGAATACACATTCTTTTAAAGTGCACATGGAACATTTACCCAGGAAGACCATACTCTGAACCATAAAAGATACCTTCAAAAGAATCAAGATGATACAGTGCATATTCTTGATTAACATAGAAATCAATACCAGAAGGAAATCTGGAAAAACCCTAAATATTTGGAAACCAAACAACACACATCTAAGTGATCTTCAGATTGAAAAAAAAGTCTCAAGAAGAATTTAAAAATACAAATACTTTGAATGAAACAATATTTCAAGTACATATGAAAACTGTGGAATTCAGTTAAAGCAGTTCTTATGGGAATGTATAGAGTGAAATATAAAAGGAGAAAAAAGGTCTTCCAAATATTACTCTTTAAAAGATTATTTAAATTAGATCACATTAAACACAAAGCATTAGAAGGAGGAAAATTATATAAGTGGAAGTCTGTGGTGTTTAACAAAAAAAAAAAACAAGAAATAAGATCAATGAAACTCAAAGTACTTTCTCTGAAAAACATCAGACAAAGTGGTAAATCTCTGACCAGGCTGACCACACACACACACACACACACACACACACACCCCCCCCAAAGACATAAATTTACTACTATCCAAAAACATTAATCAAAGCATTAGTAGGATAACAAATGAATTCTATGAACAAATCTTTGCTCATAAATTTGGTAACTTACATGAAATGAAGTAATTTCTTGAAAGACACAAACTATCAAAAATTACTGAAGAGGAAATAGATAAGTGGAATAATCCTAAAATTATGTTTAGAAATTAAACTTACAGTTAAAAACCTATTGCAAAGAAAACTCCAGATCCAGACAACTAACCTTGTAATATTCACCAAACACTTAAGGAAGGAATAATAATAGTTCTACATATCTTCCAGAAATGGAAGAGGAAGAAGCATGCTCCAACACGTTTTGTGAGATGTGCTACTCAAATGACACTACAAGATAAATTCACTACCAGAATATAAAATTAAAGACCAATAATCTTTCTGTACAGAGAAATCCTCAAATAAAATAACAAAACAAATCCAGGAATATATAAAAATACTGGTATGTAATGACCACATACAGTTCATTTTAGTAATGCAAGGTTGGTTTAACATCTGAAAATCCATCAGTGTAATTCATCATATTAACATCCTAAAAGAGAAAAGGATATGATTATCTCATTTCATACAGAAAAACATTTGACAATAATCAACATCTATTGCTTATAAATACTTTTATCAAAATAGAAATACAAAGAATTTCTCTATTTTGCACAGCACTTCTATGAAAAACATCATACCCAATGGTGATAGACAATGCTTTTCCCCTAAGGTGATAAAAAATGCAAGCATGTCTGTCTTGATTCACCTTTGTTTTGGAGTTTCTAGCAATTTCCATAAGTCAAGACAAAGAAACAAAACACAACTAAATCAGAAAAAAAGTAAATCTATATTTACAGAAGATATAATCATCCATATCAAAAGTCCCATGGAACTTAAAAAAGCTACTAGAACTAATATGTGGGTTTAACAAAGTGGCAAAAAACAAAGATGATATTCAGAGATGAGATGTAATTCTATATAGTAGCAATGAATGATCAGAAATTGAAATAAAATGCAATACCATGGCATGAAAAAATACACAATACTTAGGGATAAATCTTTCTAAATGTGTATAAGATCTGTACATTAATTTTTTTAATTTGCTGAAATTAAAGACTTAAATTGAGATATATATCATATTTATGGGTCAGGAAATTTAATAATATTAAGATATCAATTTTCTAGAAATTGATCTTTTGACTCAATGCAATCCTAATAAATCTTTCAGGGGGCTTTTTTGTAGAAATTGGCAAGCTTATTCTTAAATTCATACAGAAATTAAAAGAACCCAGAGCAGCCCAAAGTATCTGAAAAGGAAGAATACTTGAAGATTAACATTACCTGATTTCAGAACTTATTCAGAAGTCTAAGAATCAAGGGACTGTGGTATTGACACAATGATGGAAAAATAGATCAATGCAACAGAACAGAGTCTAGAAATAGAGCAACACATGTAAAGGAAGCTTATTTTCAATAGAGGTACAAAAGAAATTCACAAAGAAGATGTAGTCTTTCATGAATCAGTCTAGAACAATTGGATATCCACATGCAAAACAAAAGAAACTTTGATTCATACCTCCAGCCATGTATAAAACTTTCACTAAAAATAGATCACTGAAATCAATGTAGAGCTTAAAATAATGCAAAGTATAGAAGAAAAATTAGGGCAAAACCTTTGTGATCTTGGATTAGGCAAATATTTCTTTGCTCTGACACTCAAAGCAAGACCTATTTCAAAAATAATTTAAAATTTGTAAAAAACATTTAAATCATCTCTTCAAAAATACAAGGACAAAAGTGAAAAGATAAGCCACAGACTTAAAGAAATTATTTGGAAACCATTTATATGATAAATGATTTGTACCCAAAATATGTAGAAAAAGCTAAATCCAAGAGTATATTCAAGAGTTGAGGACATATGTTTATGACATCTGGTGGCAAGTTAGTTCATAGAAAGATGCTCAAGATAACTGAAAATTTAACTACAGTTTAAGACACAACTGTATACCTGTTACAAGAGCTTTAACTCTTTCATTTTAATGAAAAAAGTAAGTATACTAAATATTGCAAAGACATGAAGAGACTAGGATTTATGTACCCTGCTCATGGGAATGTAAATATGTACAACCACTTTGGAAACATTGAAAATTTCCTAAAAAGTTAATCATACATGTGTCATATGATCCAGCCATTCTATCCCTCAGTATTTATGAAAAAGCAATGAATACATATGATGATACAAGGACTTGTAATAAGAATGTTCAAAATGGCCTTCTTTGAAATAGTTGTTTCCTAACCTGGAAACAAGTCAAATTTCCCTCAAAAGTTGAATGGAAAAATAAATTGTATTACTGCATATCTATAAAGTAGAATGCTACCCAACAATATGAAAGAAGTGAACTATTGATATGTGCAACAAGACTAATCATTTTCAAAATGATTATGCAAGAGTGAGAGAAGCCAGCAAGAAAAGTGAACATGTTGTATTTATAAAGTTTATAAACATTTTATAAATTTATAAAAATTACATAAAATTCAAATTAATTTACAGTAACAGAAAGTGGATCATTGGTTACCTGGGGATGAAGGCTGGGGACAGAATGAAGTGGGAATGACAGATGACAAAGGAGATGAGAAGTTCTAGAAGTAAGTAAATGCTACCTTTACTGTGGTGATGATTTCTAAAGTATCCACATCAAAACCCTAAATTCTATACTTTACATATGTACAGTTTATTCTGCATAAATTACACCTCAATCATCTTTGAAAAATGTAATGATCCTGCTACTTTTGTGGATGTTCAGTAGAATACGGGAATATATAGACATATAGCATGTACTTGCCTGTTGGCCCAGAGATATGTTTCAATATACTCAGTGAATTGGAGAGGATGGTTATAAAGTTCACAAAGGCAGTCTATGTACGATCATTTTAGATTTGTGATTTTTTTTCTGTTTTCATCTCTGTTCTGCCCTAGTGGACCATAGCCTCTACAATCATTTTCTTAGAAAAAAAATATAGACTCAGATTCTTGCACTTTGTAAAGATTCTCTCAAAGTGAATGATATGAAGGCTCTACCAAAAATATAAGAACTTCTAAAGCGTCTGGTAACAGTATTATTCCAAAGAATATTTTCCTCAGGATTTCTGATGAAAATATGGGATAATGGTTCACACCAGTAACACTGATCATCAATAATAATACAGTTAATGAGGGTACTTTTGATAATATTAATTATGGTAATAATAATAAGAGCTAAAATTTATTGGAAAGCCAGACTCTATGTCTAACTAAGCATTTCATATTTCATAGATGCCATCTGATTTTTATCATACAGCAGGCTTATCGAAGTAATCACCATCTCCATTTTCAGATGAAGAAACCATGCTACTGAGAGATTAATGTCTTTCTGTGCATTTGATACCTGGTATATGGTAATTGTGTATCAGTCAGGACACTGGCAGGAAGGAGATAACTCTCCAATATGTTTACTTGAGGAGGAACTATTTATAG
This sequence comes from Trachops cirrhosus, assembly GCA_028533065.1. Lineage (NCBI taxonomy): Eukaryota > Metazoa > Chordata > Mammalia > Chiroptera > Phyllostomidae > Trachops > Trachops cirrhosus. Next base: position 23,602,232 of record CM052547.1, on the reverse strand, counting down.
CATTTTGAGCAGGGTTAAAGAAATCAACTAAGAATCGTGAAACTCCCCTAGACTAGAAAATATGGGAAACCTCAAAGGGTCAGGCTGAGAAAATTTTTCAAATCCTGCAGAAAGCTTGGTGCCAGAAGAGAAGGAACAACCAGTAGGTGTTGAAACCATGTATGGCAGCTAAGCCAGAACCACAGTGAGGCAGAGAGGGACCCCAGGAGGAAGCCTAGGAGGGGGCTGGTGAGATATGCAGATCTTTCTTTCCTCTTAAACTGTGATCCTCTGAGGTGTTCCTATCATCAAAACCAGCTGGTATCAGAGGGGAAGATAGCCTAGGTGATTAAGTCCTTAGATATCAATTCCAGGAGCAAAGTGGCAGAGAAGAATCAATCTGGTAGTATTTCCTTCACTTGCCTCCTCAATATGGGTGAATCTCAACATTCTATGAACAACCACATTCTCACCAATGTGTCAGTAAAATTATCTTCACATGTGAAATCTAAATGGTAATGTTTGATTCCTAAAATACCACATGAAATGGGGGTATTAATTGACTTAAAATATAGCTGCTGCAGTCACTATCTATGTATATAGGTATATGGCCACAATTAATAGTAATAGCTTCTATTCCATGTCCCTTTTCCCCTAGCTCCTTAGCTTGACATTTTAAATCTTTTTTTGGGTAGAATAACAGAAAACTTTCTACATGATGCATGTTCCTAGTGTTCCTGTTATAATGGGCTTGCTAGTTTTTTTCCCCGTACTATTGTGCATGAGAGTATTATCAGGTATCCTGGTGAATATCTTGGACTCTGGAAACAGTTCTTGCCCAAATTGTGCAGTAACAAAATGGTAAAGAGGATCAATAGCCAAGTTATATTCCTGATTATTCAATAGTATAAGAAGCCTCAAATATCTAAGGGGTACTCTCAGATTTCAATTTAATAGAAAGGTGAAGTTTTCCTATTTCCTGGTAAAAGAATTCTTTCTTTAAGCAAGATGATCTCCAAAACCACAAGGCACGAGAACTGGCAGATGGGAAACCAAAGCTTCTTTAGTGAACTAATAGGTATAACTGGAGAGGGGCCACTCCCCTTCCACACCCGTATTCCTAGAGATGTATAATATGGCCATGCAGGAAAAACTTATGTGTTACCTTTTCATTTAAGCCATACATTGCATCTGTTGGACAGTACTTCAGTCTCACAGAGTGATTTGTCCCATATGGTATAATAACGAAGCCTTCAGAAGGTCATTTCATCATTGTATCATGCTAGATAATTCTGGGAAATGGGGCACAATGGTAAGACAAGTGAATTTCATGAGCATACTGCCACATTTTCTTCACCACAAAATATTTCCTTAGTCTGACATGATGTTTATGGAATATCATGATGAAGAATAAGGTATTTTATAAGTCTAAAAATAGTGTTGCTGACAAGTATTATAGATAGAAAAGATAAATCCATATTTGAAATATGAAATTATACCCATGATGATATCTTATTGATAATCCTCACTCTGTGTTGGGGAGGAGTCCAGTATACTCAAAATGCCACTGGTTGGCTGGCTGGTCCTACTGGGGTAATGGTGCTATATCAGGAACTCAGTATCAGTCACTAGTGGGTAATTAACACTCAGCAGTGATAGCATTCAGATCATCCTCGATGAGAGAAAATGCTGTTTTGGAGCTCATGCATAGACTCCATCCCTGCTGCAATGAGTGCATTATACTTTGACCTATGGAACAAATAGATGGTTATTGTAGGGGGGGGATCTGATTGATATCCCCAGGATGAATCTTTACATTCATGATTATTGAAAAATCCCTCTGTAATGAATACCCTCAGGAGGGCATTTACATGGGATATAAATATCTTCATCTTTGTTTCTCTAGTTTGCTCCATACATCCACATAGCTCTCCTCTGAGCTCCTTCATCACTAATTCTCCAATCTTGTTTTTTCCAGTTCTCTGACTAGCTTTCCAACTCCTAGCTACTGCCCATGAAGGGGGGCAGATCTGTAACTTCAATCTCTCCTTTCATAAAAAGTGGACAATCAGACGTAGTGTTTGGTGAGCTGCCCAGAAGAAAACTCTTTCTCTATTATTGTCTTTCAGAGACACCCTTTAAATGGACCTAGTATGCAAAAGTCACTCACTTGTGCTGGTGGCATTAAACGATGAAGATGCATCTGTAAACTAGGCCCGTAGTTTTTCCTCCTCTGTTAGCTGGTCATCAGGACAATCCCCAGTGGGGCCACTGGTGTGGTTGAAACAAAGTGCAGTAAGAAGAGCTGTTCTCTTCTGTCTTTCATTGTAATAGTTCTGATCTTTTATTATAAAATATGGGTTGCTCGGTGTCCATAAGAGCTGGACTTTATAGCAGATCACAAGAAGACAGTTTAATATGAAAGGAGGCTTATCTATGAAAGTCTTTGTAAATGATTTTTTATGCTTCTTGATGGCAACAAGGCTTTCCTGGTCACTGAATGCGTTATATTATCTCATAGATAATGTAATGTTTTATAGAGACTAGAAATAGAAAAGTGATCCCCCACAAACATAATACAGATCTTGCCTCTGATTGTGCCAATGCTGCGTTTTTACCAAAACATGCAAAGAGCAAAATATAGCCAATGATGATAGCACTGAGAGAATATTAAATCCAAGGAGGCAGATTTTCTTCCCTGATTAGGAGATTGGAAACACAATATTCCGAAAAATGTGTTTGTACTTCCAGTGGATTTGTGGTTAGATCTTCATTGTCGTGGACTTCCAGTGAGTTCTTAGAAATGTTCATGACTTCTATAGAGGATCAAGAAGTCATTTTTATAACTTCTATTTAAAATTATTTGTAATCCTAAATAAAGTATTTTCATAAAAATTAAACAACATTATTTGAACATAGACTTAAAGAGTGAAACACAGAATTAAACTTATTCTGTGCATTGCAAAAAAATGAATGTGATTAACAGCATCTCACTATATCCTTAGTACATCTTCAAAATCTTATTTAAGTGTCTGTATGGAAAATGTAAGGTCAAGAATACAGGACTGGGCCAAAGTAGGTTTACAGTTGTGAGTATGCAAACACAGAATTTACACTTGCATTATTATTTATTAATTATTGTATTATTTTCCATTTGCACAGCTGTAAGCTTACTTTTGCCCCACCCCCTGCATTCCAACATCTTTCCCTTAAATACACTGCCTTTCCACTGTCTGCTGGAAATGCAGTAATTAAAACCACAACTATCATACAAATTGTATGACTGACTCCTTATGAACTTAATACTACACTATTTCAATGCCATAGGGAATATATGTCTTTTCACCTATAGCATAATTTCAGTAAGGTACATGTTTATTTAGGTCAAATGCCTGAATTTCATTCATGTCAGTAGTTCCATTACTGATTATGAGCTTCCAGAGATCCAGGATTATGTGGGCTCTCATCCTGCACTCTGTTTTCTGGGCACAGACACCCATGACAGCTTTGATCACAGTGATGTTGTCCTCAGTGACCTCATTTCACTAGTGAGGCCAAATTGCTAATGAGACCAAGTTCAAGGCTTTTACAATCATCTCATCTGCCTTCTAGACATTGGTCATCTTTTCCAGCTAAAGAGAATTCTTGGTAATTGGGAGACAATGTGTGAGTATGTGTGTATGTTCCATTCATCATTGAATTTGTTCAAGTTCTATTATTTCCAAGAAGAATAATAACACAGTATATTCACAATGGTGACTGTGGAATTTCATTTTGGAGGAAATTAGGGGTAGCAATGTGGTTGGGGCAGTGATGTGTACCTTTGTGTAAGCTGACTTTTCATGAGGACAATAGAAATTATACTAATCTTTGGTACAATTATTTCCTATTTATAATTGGCAGCAACTCAATTAAGAATAGCTGCACATTGTAGCATTTCCATTAACATAATCTATTTTCCAACAGAGTCCAAGTTTCCCTGTAAGCTTATTTAAGTCATCCATACATCCAGAAAATTCTTGGATTTTCAGTAAACATAATTGTGTGTGTGTGTAGGGGGATTACAGTTATTTCCAAATGTCCTATGTGGAAAATTCCCCAGCATATGAGTTCAATTTCCAGTGCAGTTAGGAGTGGCAAATTTTGTTGGCAATTTTTCTATCTTCCTTGACTATCTTATATTGAAAATAAATAACTATGTCTGGGTAGCTCGGTGTCATCATCATGAATATCAGTTATCCTACTATGCTCACACAGAATAACACTCCCAGGAACTACGTGTGTCCCAAGGAGAGTCTCTATCTTTTGGCTTTTCTGCATCTGTTCTCTCTTCCCTGACCATTAGTTTTACTTTTCTATCTATTTTACACACACACACACACACACACACACACACACACACACAAAACTCCTTCCTGAAACCTTAGCTCTTGATACCCTCTGAGTTTTTTGTAATGTAGCCAAAGTTTGGCATTGAGTAGCATATTCATTAAAAGGATGCTCTTGAAAAATTTGCTTGAATTCTCTGAACTTCACTTTGCTTGTTTTTCTTTCAAGTTTCTTAACTTTTGTCATAACCAATTTAGTTACTTGTTACAGAAAATTATAAAAGAAAAACTTATATTACAGGACACTTTTAGGATAAAATGAGGTGATAAATATATAGCATTTTAGAAATGCTTATAACATGGTAATAACTTAACAGTAGCTAATATTGATATTATCATCATTAAATGGGACAATGGATCTAAACAACTAGGTATATAGTTATATAGTAAGTGCTTAATAAATATTCATTTATTTTCTTTTCTCTAAAACAAAAAGAAGACTAAAAATGATTAACAAGAATAGTTCCCCATCTGTGTACATGGAACAAAGTACATGGGCTTTGTAATTCTCTTTTCCTTACTGCTGGGTGGCCATCCTTACTTATTTCTGGGTTCAAAGTTATGCTTATATAGTTTAGATGGCTGGACATCTTCCTGTAAGGCAATGGTGCTACTATATATTACATGTAGGAAAGCCAAAGAGTATAATTATCTGCCTCGCTTTCCACAGCAGGTCAAGATTTAGTTAATTGACTCCAGTTCATTTTGCCCAGGGCATCTCCTTTGAGACAGATATCATGGTCACTAGTATTAGCTGATAGGGACTGTGGTCCTATAGAGAGAAAAGAGGGATGAGGCTCTCCCAGTCATAGAATTCCCAGTGACCACGAAACAGCCACTGGCTGGTAATAACTTCTCTCCCCTCTGACTTGGAATGGATTGCAGGCACTGACCTAGAGGGGAAAGGCTTCATCTCCCAACATCAGCCAATCTCATCTCATTGCAAGGGAAAGGCCCCTGGAGACGTGCTCCTATCCATCATGTGGACAGCTTTGGCCAAAGTGCCCACTACATCACTGGCTTTAATAAAAAGTTGCTGGAGGCTGCAGTACCAGTGACAGATGTAAACCGCAGCATGGCCGGAGCCTATGAATTCTCCCAAGGTGGGAGTGCACTTGAGGAGGAAGAGGAAGAAAAGGAAAGAGAAGACACAAAGAGGAATGAAAAATGATAAGGTAACCACTTCAGAATAGCCATTCTAAGTGAATTTAATAAACTGAAATAGACTCAAAAGAGGAAGCCTTCAGCCTGAAAAGACAAAAACTGGGAAGACAGATGGCAAGAGTACAAAAAGTATAATAAAGAAAGTAAATCAAGAAATCATGAAACTTTTCTTTTAAATCCAAGAATGTCAGAGTTAAGAAAGCAGTTGGGTACCCTAGAAATTTGAAGAAAACCCAGAAAAAGTTCGACAAATGGTAACCTTATGGCAACTGTTATCACACAATTTGATCAATTTGACAATGTAAATATTTATTAATGCATGTGCAGAACTTTGATGTTGTGTTCACAGTAGGTTTTGATAAAAGTTTTTCAAGTGAAGAATGATTCACCAGTTAGTCAAATGCCCATTAAAATTACAATTATTACTATAAAGTCTTGGGCAAGTCTCAAAGGGCCCGTTTATAATGTTTTGCACCTGAATATTTCTTCTAATCGATTTAATGTGATTTCTTCAGGAGTAAAAATAACTCGGCAATTTTCTCATGAAGCGTTTAAATTTGAAAATGAAGAATTCCTGCTAAGACACATTGTGCACATACACACACATGGCCGTAGACTCAGATAACTATGATAAACACAAGTATGCACGGCACACTATGGTGGATGGGTCAGGATTTCGCGGTGTTAAAAAAACCTTTCTTTCCCAGTGCCTCCTAGGATGGAAATGAATAGCATGGGATTCAGAAGAGACATGGAAGCCCTCAGACCAAGGTCCTATGTAGAATGTTCTCACTCACTGATGACAGAGGGCATCCCCACCTCCTCATTGCCTCACACAAAAACTCACATGGTTGGTGGGCAAGAATCATTATCTCTGCTTTAAAAAAATATTGAGCGTGTACCACATGCTAGGCAAAAGGAATACAAATGTGGAATTTTTCACTGTTGTGTCCTCAGCATAGATACTTTATAATTATGTATTAAATGAATGAATAAAACAGCCCATCTTCAAATAACTGGAAAATAATAAGGAATCTTGTATAACAAGAGTTGGTAAACAGTGCAACAAATGATGCAAAAAATGTAATTCCTTCATTTTCTCTAATCTTCCTTTCTGCTAAAATTCTACCCACAAGGTAACCTGAAGAATAATTAAACCTTGCTAGTTATCTTCATCACTTCTGGTTTAATCAGTCTCTTTCAAATATGAAAGGTCCATGAAATAGTGAACTTTTGTCTGTTCCTGGTGCAGAGAAGGCCGCTAATTATGGTGTAGATACTTGGTATGTTCCTTGGTGGAATGAATTCATCCATCAGTGAATCAATGAATTAATAAATGACTACCTAAAACTCAATTTCTTTTGTAACAATGTTCAGTTTTTATATTTTCTCCTCTTCCCGTAATTCTCTCCTAGATGGCATCCAGGTGTACGGAGGGACAGGGGCCCAGGCTTGTATCATGAGCTGTGAAGGTTGTGGCTCAAACCGAAGGTCTGAGTTACAGAAAAACTGAGTTTTTCTCTCAGTTAAGTGAGGTCTTCCTGATCTTGTCTCATTGCTTTGGTTTCCTCTCAGCAAACCACTCTGATTCCCAGACTTAACCTTCATTCACATCATTGCCCTGCCACCTACCTCTCACTTATCTGGTGGCCCACTTTGCTTTTTGTCATATTTGTACCATCAGCATCCTTCCATGTGGAGTTATGCAGGAACTGATAGATCCTTTCTACATCACTCAGAAGCCAAGAGTTCCAGGACACTGGGTCCTCCGTCCTCAGGCTAACTGTGTCCCGATGCCAGTTTTCATTTGCTATGGTCATTTTATATAGACAAGACCCCTAGCGCCACGTTTTCCACTCAGAGTTCCAAGTGAAAAGTAAGAAACAAACCCTCCCTCCTTTCAGCTTTTTAATAGATGCAAAATAATTAACAACAAAATTTTAAAAATCATCCTAAAAAGTCTAACCTATGAAAGTCAATTCACTAAAAGATGAATTTGCCAAATGTACAAAATAGAAAAATTGATTTTAACAAACTATTAAACAGATATTTTATAATATTTAACAAAGCTTTTAAATGCCACTTGTCATTTTTCAAGTGTTAAGAATCTTTAACATTCACCAATCCTAAAATTAATTGAATCATGCTCAGCTCCAAAATTTTGATTTGATTAGATTTAACTTGATTTAAATATGATTTAATGTTAATGTTTAAATTCAAAATTATAAGACTTAATCAGCATGTTAAAATCAAATCAAATTTAAATAAATTTTTCTAATTAAAAATGGTGGTTTAAGTATATGTTTTTTCATTAATAAAAATGACAGCAGAGAAATTAAAAATGATATAAACCCATACAAACAAAGATGACATGAGAGGAGATTATAACAGACGAGAGATATCAATACAAATTACGAAGTTGGAATATGAAAGCTGGGTTAGTAATAAGGCAAAGAGCCAAAAACACAGACATTATGTGAAAATCTACTTGAATGATGAAATCTTGTTTTTTTCTTTCATTTAGCTCTCAGAGCACTGGTGACCATAATTATTGCCCCCTGGACAGCCTCAGGCATTAAACATTTCTGCTTTGGAGAAACAAACACAAATACTGCCATTTGTGGGTTTCCGATAAAATGAACAATTGTCTGTCCCTGCCAGGTCAGGCTCACAGTGAGTAATTCCTACCATCAACCCCCACACGGGGCTTCCACAGATTTTTATCTTGCTCTTCAATACAAATATCTCTTTCAATATCATCAGAAGTTTTTAAAAAACCATAAAGTGGTGAGAATGAGTAATAATAAAAAGGAAAATTATGACTAGAAATCAGGGTGCGGAAGAATACTTCAAAATATAAATTAATGTCTTCTATATCTAAGTAAATATCAAATAGGTGTAAAGAAAGAAAGATTTGGGGGAAACACAAGTTTTCTAAAATACCTACCAGAAAGTAGTTACTGGGGGATATTCTATACCAAAATGAGTGTGTCAGTGAAGAAGGAGACGAATGTCTTATTCACAGAAAGAGCATAACTTAGAGGACTATGCAGAGCAAGTTTTGGTCAGGTTTCAGCCCATATTGGAGCAGAAAACAGCAGGATGGGATGTCTGCAGGAAAAAAAAGAGTGTAATTTAGAATTTGACTTATTGTTGTATCAGCAGAGTAGTTCATATTGGACTCAACCACTAGAAAATAACAACTATAAATTTTTGGTAAAAAAAATTAAAATCGCAGTTTGAATGCACTGGAGAGAGAACAAAATAAGCAGAAACTGTAGGGGAGTCAGTCTCTGAAAGATGTAAAACTACATCAGCTGGTATCTATTATATGACTTTTCCACTGAGGGTACTCTCCCATCTGTGAAGTATGGAGCGGCTCGAGGAGACAAAGGGATAAAGTTCAACACTGAAAGTGCATCTGAGAAGGGAAATCAGAGAGGGAGTCACAAAGAGAGGGGCACTAAATCCTTAGACAGCCCCTTAACTACGCTTGTAAAGTGGAGCCTCCAGAAAGCCCAGTTAAAACCAATACCTGAGAGTCTGAAAGATAAAAACTGAAACTTCAGCAGTTGTCTACCACAAAAAATAAAAGTGGTTAGAGTCTGAGTCTAGCCAAGTCATCTCTCTGAGAGAACAAACAACACTTAAACATTACGGAATCCAGGGTCTCCAAATATAATGTGCAAATGCCCAGTACTTAAAATACTGGACATGCAAAACAGTCAAAATGTCACCCAGAACCATTAACAAAGCAGTTGATAGAAACTAACTCTAAGATAGTCCAGGAAAAGACTTTATATCACCTATTATAAATATATTTAAGTACTTAAGTAAAATGAGACCTTAATAAGTGAATAGATAAACATGAAAACTATAAAAACAACTAAATGAACATTGCAGAAGTAAAAATTACATGAAGTGGAATGAAAAATCCAGTTGAAGGGTTTAACAGTAGATTAAGATGACAGAAGAAATGGTCAGTGAAATTGAAGCTAGATCAAAAGAAATTATGCAAACCAAAGAACAGAGAGAAAAATAATGATTTAAAAAATGTGCAGAATGGGAGCAGCAATGAATGTTCGCTGCTTTCATTCAACATAAGACTGTACAGTTCTAGCTATGGCTCGTGGCAAAGCAGAATGAAACTAAGGTGATAAAGGATACAGGGATTAAACAGAGAGAAATAACACTGTCCTTATTTCCAGGTAATATCATGATTATTTACATAGATAATCCCAAGGATGAATCTCCAGAGAATTATACTGACTGGAAAAAGTCAGTCCCTGAAGGGGAAATATTGTATGGTTGAATTTGAATAACTTTCCTGAAATGACAAAATTGTAGAAATGAGAAGAAATTGGTGCTTGCCAGACATGAAGCTGAGAGGGGAAGTAGAGGGCAATACGAGGGCTCCTGCAGTGATAGACATGTTTTGTGTTCAGTGTCATGTCCTGGTTGTAATTTTGCACTATAGCTTTGCAAGACGTTATCATTGAAGGAAACTGGATAAATTATTTTTCTGCATTAGTTCTTAAAGTTGCATGCAAATCTATAATTTTCACAAATTAAACTTTTCAATTTAAAAATCAAACAGACCCACAATGACCTTACAATCTAAATTATATAATGAGGGTCCTAGCAGAAAAAGAGGGAAAATTAGGTGGAAGATGTCATGAAATCAGGTTGGCAAACTTGAAGATAGATTGGTAGAAAATATTCAGTCTAAAGATGAAAAAAAATTAGGAAATTAGGAAAAATATAGGTGGTACAATTTTAAACAATCTAGCGTGTAATTGAAATCCCAAAGGAAGAGAGAGAGAATGGAACTGGGGGAAAAACACATCCAGCAAAATTATAGCTAATCCTGCCCCTCCCAAATTTGATAGAACATACTGACCTCCACATTAAGAGATGGAGAAAAACTCAGGAAGGATAAATGCAGAGAAGCCCATCATGACAAACTATTGGGAACCAAAAGTAAAGAAAATATCTTGACAGGCAATATAGAAAAGACTCATTACTCACAGGGACACAGATATGAATTATGGTTCTCTTTATCGGGAAGATTAAGACCAGAACTGAATAAAATTATATTTTAAAAGCTCAAAAAAGAAAAGATAACTATTCTCCCATAATTCCTTATCCAGCAAAAATAGCCTTTAAAAGCAAGAGTGAAATAAATACATTTTCAAGTAAACAAAAGCAGAGGAATTGGTTGCTAGCAGACACACACCACAGTAAAGGTAATAAATGTTCTTTAGGCTGAAGAGAAATGAAACCAAATAGAAGCTCTCATCTACAGGAAAGAAAGAAGGGCACCAGAAATATGAGGTATAAAAACAGATATAAATACATTTTATTTTATTTCTCATAATTTCCTAAAAAGACTAGTATGTGGAGCAAGAATAACAACATTGTAAGGTGGTGCTTATAACACATGTAGAAGTAAATAATATGACATCAGGCACATAAAGGGCTACAAGGGCTCCCCTTATAAAGGGGAGGCAGGTAAATAGAAATTTCTTATAGTCAGATTATTGCATCTGTGAACTGAGATGTGACAAATGGAAAGTGGACACTATTAAGTATGATGTGGTACAATATTGACTATAAATTGCTTTTGTAAGTTAATAATGCATGTTTTTACCACAGTCTAAATCTGGCCTGTCACCTGCTTTTGTATGGTTTATTGGATAAGAATGATAGTTAAAAATTTTTTTAAGTGGCCAGAAAATAAACCATTACACAAAGGAATATGTCGGCGACCATACGTGGTCTCAAAAAATCTAAAATATTTACTGCCTACCCTATGAAGAAAGTTTTCCGCCCTCTAATTTAAAGCTATCAGCTAAACATTCAATAAAGGAAAAAATGAATATTAATACAAAATCGATTAACCATAAAGAATTAACCAAAAATCAATTAATCTAAAAAATTCCACAAACGAGTAGCAAATAACCAAAAACAACAACAGAAAAGTCCAAAAGGGATAAAATGACATAAAATCATACATATCAATCAGCACACTCAATGTAATGGTACTAAACACTCTAATGAAAGGGCAAGACCCAATTACATGCTATCTACAAGAAACTTACTTTATTATTTTTTGATTAGCAAATCTTCAACTTTTATTTATTTTTATTCTTATGTTTTCAGTTGTTCCAATTATTTCCCCCTTCTCTCTTCCATCCAGCCATGCCCCACTTCCACAGTCAATCCTGACCCCGTTGTCCATGTCCATAGGTCCTTCACATGTGTTTTGGACTAATCCCTTCCCCTTCTTTCAGACACACCTTCCTCCCCACTTACCACAGTCAGTCTATTCCAGGATTCTATGCCTCTGGGTCTATTTTGTTCATTAAATTCCTTTTATAAGTGAGATTGTATGGTATTTGTCTTTCTTTAATTGGCTTATTTCACTTAGCATGATAGCCTCCAGTTCTATTTATGCTGTTGCAAAAGATAGGAGTTCCTTCTTTCTTTCTGTTGCATGGCATTACATTGCGTAAATGTACCATAGTTTTTTAATCCACTCACCTACTGATGGGTACTTAGGCTGTTTCCCACACTTGGCTATTGAAATAGCACTGCTGTGAACATAGGGGTGCCTAAGTTCTTTTGAATTGGTGTTAAAGGATTCTTAGGGTATATTCCCAGCAGTGGAATTGCTGGATCAAAAGGCAGTTCCACTTTTAATTTTTTAAGGAAATTCCATAATGTTTTCCACAGTGGTTGCACCAGTCTGTATTTCCACCAATAGTACACTACGATTTCCATTTCTCTACATCCTTGCCAGCATTTATTGTTTATTGATTTATTAATGATAGCCATTTTGGCAGGTGTGAAGTGGTATCTTGTTGTGGTTTTAATTTGCATCTCTTTGATGGCTAGTGATGCTGAGAATCCTTTCATATGTCTCTGGGCCCCCTGTATGTCCTTCTTGGAGAAGTGTCTATTCAGGTCCTTTACCCATTTTTTAATTGGATTGTTTGTCCTTCTGGTGTTGTCATATGAGTTCTTTATATATTTTAGAGATTAAACCATCCCCAATGTACCATTGGCAAATACGTTCTCCCATACAGTTGGTTCCCTTTTCATTTTGTTGATTGTTTCTTTGGCTGCGCAGAAGCTTTTTAATTTGATGTAGTCCCATTTGTTATTGTTTTCCTTTATTTCCTTTGCCCTAGGATATATACTGTCAAAAATATTGGTATGTGACATATCTGAAATTTTACTACCTGTGTTTTCCACTAGGATATTTATGGTATCACAACTTACATTTAAGTCTATTATCCATTTTCAGTTCTGGCCAAGAGACCTACTATAAATACAAAGATAAAATAGGTAAAAGACAGATATGCTAAAAGAGAAAGGATGAAAAAATATATACCATGCAAATAGTAATCATAATTAAGTTGGTATGACTAAATTAATATCAGGCAAAGTAAACCACAAGACAGACTATTTGAAGACATAAGGAGGGGCATTTTTAATGATAAATGGAACAATTCATCAGAATGAGATAGCAATCACAAATGTATATATGTATATATAAATATATACATATATATACTTGATAACAAAGTTTTAAAAATCATGAAGCAAACCTGGTAATATAGACAGAATAATTTAACATTATAACATATCTTATATTAGAAATTGGTAGAAAATACAGACAAAATATCAATAAAGATATAGATCTTAGTACCATGAAAAAAATTATGCTAATTAACATTTCAAAGCATTACACGCAGCAACTGTAATATACACACATACTTTAAGTGTACAGAGAATGTTCCCTGAGGAAAAACATAGGTTTAGCCATAAAGTTAGTACCTATAAATTTCAAAAAAATTAAAATATTAGTCTGTTCTTTTAATTAAATTAGAATTCATAACAATAAAATATTTAGATAATCCCAAATACTTAGAATCTAAAACTTGAAAATACCACAATATTTTTTAAAAATTACAATGCAAATTAGAAAAATAAAAGTTGGACACAAAGACCTTATGGAACATGACTTTATTTACATGACATTCTCAAACAGGTAAAACTAATCTGTAGTAGTAACAGAACAGGGCCTTCCTGAGTCTTAGGGTGGGAGAAGTTAAGTGCAAAGTGGTGCGCAGCGGGTTTGGAATGATGGAACTGTGTTTTCTTGATTGGGGAGGTGGCCATGTGGTCTATACATTTGTCAAACTTAACTGAGCTATATACAATCAAATGTGTGAATTAAATTTTGTTGTATATAAAATTGATCTTTAAAATCAGAATAAATGTAGAGTACTATAGACTGGAATAATGACATTTGAATGTAAAATTTTTAAGATATTAAGCAGACCAAAGAAACCACTTTTGTGGGCCTAATTCAGGCCACTAGTGACTTCTGAGTCTAGTCACAGTGACATTATTATTGTTCCTCAAATGACTATTTAATCCACTTTCTTGGCCCTTCAGCTGCTGTTGAATGACCATTCCTACTTGACTTTGTTCATCGGCATCCTACTCGCTCTTTAAAGTCCAGAAGATGTCTAAGCAATCATTAGGCCTTTTCCCATTAAAGCAGACCCAAGTGACCATCATTCTCCTGAGTTCCTATAGATGTTGTCTGTGTGCTTTTTAGCTTGGAATACAGATTTGGTGATACAGGTTTAATAAGCAACTTTTTATAGTGCCTCCCAGAGAGCTAGCTGTCTTTCCTTTTTTTTTCCTGGAAAGAATCCCTTTGGATTACCAAAAAGAACCACTGTCATTTAGCTGGTACCAGTCAAAATTCTCAAGATGTCACAAGGAAATAAATGATTCAGTTATGTAGCATCCCCCCACACTTCTTGGGGGGATATAGTCAAATAACATAGGTAAGTTGGAAGAAGAGTATAATAGACAGACATATCTACTACTTGGATTCTACAGTTATTATCATGGTCATATTTGTGTTTTTTCCCTTTCTTTTTATAAACAATGTTGAAGTACATTTTAGAAATCCTAACAATGTACCAATACATATTTTTCACACCTCTCCAAAAACTAAAGACATTCTCTTAAATAATCATAATACCATAACTACTTATTAATAACAATATCTTCAGATAGTCTAATATTCAGTTTATATTCAAATTTCCCCTATTGTCCCAAAAATGTCTCATTTTACAACTGTTTTTTTCAAATCAGAACCAGTGAAAAACCATTTGATTAACCATATTTTTTAAATGGTTTAAAATATATGGTTTACATATATTTATACACTCTAACACAATCATTATGCATGATATATTATAATATAAAAGAGAATCAAGAGAAGACTTGAAGCCAAGAGAAAGCAGGGTGGATAAAGAGAAAGAGTGGATATATGGAAGGAGAGATAGGACCTAAAGAAGAGCCCACGGACCGTAAGTTCCTGCAGGAAGATGTGGCTACCAGAGTCCCAGAATTCACATTTGGAAATAATACAACCATAAAACTGGGCTAAGAATAGAAGCATTGACAAATAAATATTCCATGAAAGTGGCACCAAGGTTACATGTGTGATGGTTTCTCACTTTATTGTCAAGCATTTGAATCTTTTGAACGAGAACAGACAGTTTTATAGCACTTTCTGTTTAATATTGGACATGTGAAGTGGCATGCAATGCAAAAAAAGGAGACTTTTAGCCATAAATTGTCTTTTTCAAAGCAAAAGCTGCATAGTAATGAGCATTAAGGGTTTTTTTTCCTATTTTCATTTTTTCCTTTTTGCTCAAGAAAAAACCTCAATATCATTGTGGGAATGCATTAGACTCAATGACACAGTAATAGAAAAGGCTGGCATGTGGCAATCCCTTCGCAACAGAATGAATCTAATGTCTAGTGCTTTGAACGAGTTCTAACATTAGGTCAGTATGGACAAGAGAACTTCCAAAAGCCCATTCTGCCTGCAAGAACCTTTTGGGTGGAGAAGGTACATGGGTGTGAAAGAAGCTACCATAACAATGATCTTGTTCAGTCAGAAATCTTTTCTCAGGGAGGTGAAATGGCAAGGTCACATTAGCACATGGAATAGAGTATAAATTGACTTACTGTGCAGAGAAGTTTTTATGTTCCATTCCTCAGTGCAAGACTTGGATGCCAGGGTTGGAGAAAGGAGTTGTTAAGGCAAGCTGAAACCTAGAGTCCTTTGCATAAAACAAACCTGTCAAAAATAAACCAGCAGGTCAGCAAAACCGAAGTACTAATCTACATTTTGAAATCAGAATCACAACGATGTACCCTTGCCACTGGTGAGTGAAGAAGTGCAAAACAAATCAAAGGATCTGTTCTACTGTATAAAGGACACATGGACAAAACCAAAGGGGGCAGTTTCAAGGGTGGGAGGCAGGGATGGGTGGGATGGGGTGGGGCATGGTGGGTGAAAATGGAAACAGCTGTGCTTGAACAACAATAAAAAAAAAGAATCTGTTCCATCCTTCTGTGTTACCTCAGAGACCCTAACACAAACATGTCTTAAGAGACAAAGCCTCATCGGAGGGAAATAGAATTTCTTAGTACCTTGAAGCAGACAAATAAATACCTAATGAAGGTGGGAATAAATATCCAGTCATATCTGGTGGGAACTTCAAGACTAAACATAAACTTTCCCCTATTGAATTAAAGGGAGTTGGGAATTGAGGCACAAACATTCTTGACCTGAAAAAGAGTAGAAGTATTGACAGTATCTAACAGATTATAAAACCAAATCCTCCAGTCTGGTAGATGTTTTCAAGCCATCTTAGACACAGGATACTCAGACTTATTTATACTGTTTTTGTTTTTGTTAAACAAACATATATTTCACATGCTCTCGTTGGCAGATGTGTAGTGATTCACTTGTCTGTCTTATTAGGCAATCATACTTTTCTTGATTATAATAAAGTATTTACATGATTAGCAAGTAAGAACTGTAATTCCCTAAATATATACCAAAAATCATTTCCTCACCAAAATCCACTAATTTTACACACAAGAAAGCCATTCAGAGCTGAAACTTACCTAAATTCCCATGCTTAGGCTGCTCTTCCCCACTCCATCACAGATCAAGAACAACATATTAAAATGCAGGACAGTGCCTTAATATCGACAAATAGTTACAAGTGAGAGTATCATATATCTGAGTCATGCCTGTGGTATCACATTACTGCAACATAATACACAATTCTTTTTTTTTAATATTTTTTATTGAGATAACTTTTTCTTATACTTAAAGGAATAGCTTTAAGTGTAAAACTCAGTGAGTTTTGATAAATGTATAAACCCATACAAGCAAGGCTACAATCAAGACAACAGAACACTTCCATCATGGGCAACCTTGCTTTGATTCCTATCACCACAGATTAGTTTAGCTTGTTCTTGAACTTCATATGAATGAAACCACATATATTTATTCGGTTTTGTAGAGCTTCTTTCATTCAACTTCATTTACCTGAGATTCATCCATGTTGTTGCATGTATCAGTAGTTTATGCTTTTTATGCTTACTAATAGTCCATTGTATGACTATAGCAGAATATGCATATTAAATCTTCTTTTTATAGGCATTAGAATTGTTTTCAGTTGTTGGCTATGCTGAATAATGCCTCAAATCCATTGATATAAAAGAAAAAATATTATAAGTTATTGAGCTAAGCATTCACTTCAAGAAATTATAGGGAGGATGATGAAACAACTTAAATAAACGAACAAAATATGTAAAACTAATAACAGATTGATGCAATAGAAAAAATCATGAATGTACTGCATTAACAAAGTAGAAGTTGGTTCTCTGCAAAGACATAATTGACAAACTTTAAGGGGTAAAAACAGAAGGTGGAAAAATATATGTATCAGGACTGGAAATGTCACCACAGATCCTGCTGCCAAAAATAATAAGGATATATTGTGAGTAAATATTTATGTCAAAACATTTAAAAATCCAGTTAAAATGGATACATTTTTAGAAAAATAAATAGCATGTCTGAACAATGAATAGTTGTATGAATAGTCCTATGACCATTAACACAGTTGACTCTGTAATGCAAAACATTGTCCCAAAGAAAAGTATATCTAGATGCCTTCACACTTAGTTCCAACAAAAAATTAGAAGAGAAATAATTCCAATCTTAACACGTTCTTCAGAATGTAAGAAAAAGACAAATGCTTCCCAACCTATTATGTGATTCTAGCATAATCTTGATAATAAAACTGGATGGGGACAATATAAAAGAGGGACATTATAGGAAAATTATATGAACAGAGATGTGAAAATCCTAGGTACGGTGTACCTAGCAAACTGAATGCAGCAAGAGAAAAAAATGACACATGTCATTAAGATGGGTTTAACGAAGAAGTAAAGTGTGGTATAATGTTAAATGATCAGTCGATGTTATTCTCTACTTAACAGGTTATGGGAGAAAAATAAAACATCTATCTCAATAATTCCTACTAAAATGTGCAAAGATTTTCTCTCAAGATGGAGGTTAAGATAAGTGTGTCTATTTTTATCACCTTCATTCAATACAACTCTAGGGAGACCCCAGATAATACATATAGTAGTACATCAATAAACATATAAACATATAATAGGTAGGTATAATAAAAATTATGTTTTGGGGGAAGAAAATATCATTATTCAGAAATGATATTCACAGATAATATGATGTCGTATGTAGAAGATCCAAAAGAATTTATACATAAATATTGAAATTAACAGATAATATGTCATGGTTCCTGAATACAAACTCAATACAAAAGTAATTATATTCCTAAAACATCAATGAAAATATTTAGAAAAAGAAATTAAATAACTTTATCTACACCTATTTCTCATTTTCATAAATCAAAATACTCAATTACCTAGAATTAAGTCTAATGAAATATGTACAAGACCACTGATGAGAATACCTAAAAATGAGAGACATTAGCAAAAACCTAAATAAATGGAGAAATATGATGTAATCATGGAATGGATGACTAATGTTGTCCAGATGCTAATTTTCTTCAAATTCAATGCAATCTTCAATATATGTTTCAACATGACTTTTTAAATTTTTGGAACACAAAAATTATTGATTTTTGAAATTCATATAAAAATGTAAAGGGCCAAGCAAGACATACTAGGAGAATAATATGGAAACACTTAATGCATAGTAATTAAGATAGTGTGGTGGTGTACAGGTAGATAAGTAGCATGCCCCTGTGCATTGTACACCTAACCATGCAAGGGGCAACAATGAAGCTTTTAGAAAATTCTATAAGAAAGAACTTACAAAGGGCTCACACAAAATATTAAAAGAATGCCTACAGATCAATAAAAAAGAGATGGGCAAAGCAATAGAAAAATAGGCGAAACTTAAACATTCAACAAAGAGCTCTGAGTGTCTAATAAATATAAGAACAACTGTTCCAATGTAATAATAATGAGAGTGCAATTGAAATCACAATGAGATAGCCCATCCACCATCCAGATTAGCTAAAA
The DNA here is from genome assembly GCA_028533065.1 of Trachops cirrhosus. NCBI lineage: Eukaryota > Metazoa > Chordata > Mammalia > Chiroptera > Phyllostomidae > Trachops > Trachops cirrhosus. The sequence continues at coordinate 23,583,228 of CM052547.1, read as the reverse complement.
TGAAGAAATGTGAAAATACCAAATCTTGACTAGAATGTTACAATGGAAAACTCACACTCTTAGAGTGAAAATTGCTATTGTCTCTTTGGAAAATCATTTGTCAGTCTCCAACCTGTGAACCAGCAGTTCCACCCATAGGTGTATGAGGTCTGTCTGGAAAAAGTCTAACCATTGTTAATATGATGAGAATGGTTTGTGTGACATTGATGTAACCTGGCAGCCAAGGAGAGTGGACTGGAATGCACAGGTGTGAACAATGATGACTTCACTGTGAGAGTCAGTGGGGGTGGTAGATTACACTGAGTGAGCATGTGCACGGTGTGGCCATGGCATTCAAAATGACTGAGTGAGTAGAGCTATAAATCTGCATCAAATTTTGTGTTAAGCTTTAATATTCCTCTGCAGAAAATAATCAGGTGATTCAGAAGGCCACAGCTATGGGCAAGTGGTGATTGGCAGCTTCATGATGACAATGTGCCTGCTCATGCATCATATCTCATGCAGAGTTTTTTGGAGAGACATCAAGTCACCCTGGTGACTCAGTCCCCCTACAGCCTGTGACTTCTGGCTTTTCCCCAAACTAAAATCATCTTTGAAAGAGAAGAGATTTCAGACTGTTGATAAGATTCAGGAAAATTTTGATGACATCCCATTTGAATTTTTCTGAATCTTATCAACAGTCTGAAATCTCTTCTCTTTCAAAGATGATTTTAGTTTGAAAGACAAATACCATATGATCTCGCCTTTAACAGGAACCTAAACAACAAAACAAAGAAACAAGTAAAATATAACAAAAGACACTGAAATGGAGGACGGGATGTCAGTGACCAAGGGGAGAGGGGAGGGAATTTCAGGGGGGAAGGGAAGGGTTTACAGGAACAAATATTGAGGACACATGGACAAAACTAGGGGGATTGGAAAGGGGAGGGAGGAGGGGAGGAATGGGTGGGTGGGCTGGAATGGTAATAAAGGATGGAAACTGTACTGAATAAACTAAAAAAAAAAAAAAGATTCAGGAAAATGCGATGGGGTAGCTGATGGCGACTGGGAGAACTGTGTGAAGTCCCAAGGTGCCTACTTTGAAGGGAACTTAAGCATCATTGTCCTATGAACAATGTTTCTTGTATCTTGTATCTTCTTCAGTAAATGTGTCTATTGGTCATAGTGCATGGCTGGATACTTTCTGGACAGGCCTCGTACTATCCTAGACTAGCACATATGCATACATACCAGGTACATCAACAAGAGTGTTCCTTAAGAACCAAGTTTATTATTGACAGGACTTGGAAGCAATCAAAATATTCATCGGTGATCCCATAAATTAATAAATTGTGATATATTTATGTGTACACTATATGTATCCATACTATACAGCCACGAAAAAGAATGAAATAGTTATACACAACAATAAGAATGAATCCTAAAAATCATAATGTCGATTTTTAAAGAAGTTAGGCACAAAGGAATACTTAATCTCTAAATACTTTTATAAAGTATTAAAGAAATGGAAAAACTCTATCATGTTTTTTTTTCGAAGTGTATAAGTAAGTGGCTAAAATAAAACAACAACAATAAGGAAGTGATTACCTTGAACGTCAGTGTAGTGATTATTTTCAGGAGCTTTGCTGGCATTGCTCCAAGTCTTGGATGGTGGGAGAAAGGGCTTGTTAGAGGAGAATATGGTTATAATATTTTATTGAACTGTACACTTGTTTTATTTCAGAAAAAAATAAATGAGTAAAACAATACAGGAAACAGGTAGTATGCTATTATATATAGTTTGAGTATTCCCATTCAAATAAATTAACTGAGAAAAGCTGCTTCCTTTTTCTAACACCATTTATCTCTTAGCATTATCTTCCCTAATGATACCAGATAAATGAGGCTCCTGTCTGTTCCATTTTCAGATATATTATATATTCTTGTCAATGTTGGGGAAAGAGAAGGTTTTTCATTCCTTCTTGGATTTTATTTGAAAGTTAAGTTACACATAAAGTAGTCAAGACACATTTGTAAACTGATCTCAGAAGGTAGGTCGTCATTCAGACTCTTGCAGCCTTGATGGCCTGTCTTTAATTAACAAAGCACAGGCTCTAATGGAGAGTCCTTTAAGTGCTACTGCAGTTAATGGTCTGTTAGCATTTCATTTTAAAGGCCTGGGGATGGAGGGCTTAACCCAGAAAAGGGGCCTTGGAAAAGAAATTAGCAACCACGAAATGATTAGGCTCCTTAAAAATAATTCTATGTAAACAAACAAACAACAACAACAACAAAAAAGCAAGAGAATCTAAAGGTCTTCATTTACTAAGTTTGCACTCAGAAACAGAGCATACTCTGTAATATTCTGTTCCCCCTGCCTAACATGGTCAGTTCTTTTTAAAAATAAAGTCTCTCAAGCAACTCGGTTTTGGTAATGCAGTCATTTTAACACCTAATAATAACAAGCCCCTTTGTATGAATGATATTTAATTCTTGAAGATTCTTATAATCTTTTTGATCAAATAATATTTTATTATATCTGTATTTGAGTTTGCCCTTTCTTTTCTATTTTAGAGAGTTTTTTTTGTGGGTACAAAAAAATTAAAGATCAAAAGCCATGATTCCAGTGTGGAATGGCCAACAGCTAAGAAACTTTTTTCCAATGTAGTGTAATCAATGAGGAAAGAAGAAAGCCTCACCAAAGCAAAGCTTATTTTGTTTCCTAGAGAAATGGTTCTCTCTTAAGTGTGCATGTAAGTGTGTATGAAAGGAAGAAGCAACATCATCAGTAAAGCATTTCTTTATTTAAACTAAAAAATAAGGCCCTGGCTGATGAAGATCAGTAGATTGAGCATGAGCTGCAAACCAAAGGGTCGCCAGTTCAATTCCTCATCAGGGCACATGCCTGGGTTGTGGGCCAGGTCCCCAGTCCAGGGCGTGAGAAGCAATCACACATTGATGTTTCTCTTCCCCTCTCTCTAAAAATGAGTAAATAAAATCTTTTAAAAAATTAAATAAAAAAATAAAGAGGAAAAGTGGCCTCCTAGGAAAAAAGACAAGTTCAAATTAGCCTATGGGGGTTTGCTATCCTGTAGCTACTCCATGTCCCTGAACACATCTTTAGTGGTAATGCCACATGTGACTTGGACCCCACTCCTTTCTTTAACCAGTTGAGACCGAGATCAGACAACAAATCTGAAAAGATTGCCTGACAAGTCATTTTAACTCTTCAGAGGCAGACATTTCTCAAACAGTATGTATAATGGGTAGGATCTGCTGGCACTGGGAGTAATCTCTCTATAGTGAGATCAGAATCCTCATCTTTGACTCTCTGGGTGTAGGTCACTTGTACTTTTCATGTTTATTTCCTGTATGACATTCGTTAGCAGTTGGTAGTCTTTTTTGAATGTCTTAACTTAGGTAAGGGTAACCCAAGAGAAAATTGGCTTTTACCATCTTCCATAATTTGCTATGATGATGATCATAGAGCTCCTTCCGTAATGTGATGTGATGATCACATACAGCAAGTGATGATCACTTGAAGGTAATACTCAGACACATAGTAAAAATGGCTCCATCTATGGCCTTCCCCTATATGAACACTCCTTGTCTAGTGTACAACCAGCAGATTCTGGATTTGTGTTTGATAAGAAATACAAATTTCTTTAAAGGGGCTTTTTCTAGTTGTGTGTTTCATGTCTTACAATTGTACATATAGTACCTTGGTTTGGTGTCATTAGGTTATTTTATCGATGTTAAACTTACCTGAATAATCTAAAATGCAAGATTTGTGGGTGGGTACTCTCCCAAGATTGGTTGCTTAAATTGTCTTGAATCCATGTCTCCTTTTATCAATGATGTCGTTAGACAGACTGGGGCCTTGAAATTGAAGTTTGTGGGACATCAACTCAAGAAGAGAGAGCAAAATGTTACCTTATGAGTTCATGCAGAAATTTGTCCTGTGGGTAGCGGGAGCAGAGAAGGTCATTTTGTGGGGGAGGAGTGTTCTCTAAGGCTGAGGGGTAGAGAAACCTCTAGGCTGTGATTTGAAGCCTTTGGCTGCACCTTTTATCACAGAGCATCATCACAACAGTGGGTTTAAAAACAGCATTAAGGAAAAAACACAGCAAGGGATGTATATTTACATATTTTAATGAAAACAAATTATCTCTCCTGAAAGTAATTAATTGTGAAATTATTTAATTATGTAGCAGTAGTAGGGGAGAACAGTATTTGAGATTTTTCAGTAAATTCCAGTTTTAAGTAAACAATTATTTGAGTCTGGATTCTTTATTAAGTAATTCTTTACTGAAATATCAGGATGTCAAGCCATTTTTTTTCTACTAGTACTACACCAAAAATGCAGCAATTATGCAATTAGAAGAAATTGCTCTTGTGGATTTCTTTCAATTTTGAAACAGGCATTTGGAAAGTGGTGGAGAATAGAGACACAATAGAATTCCTGAGAAACAAGGGCTTGACTTTGAAATATTTATTCAAGCAAAAACTCTCATTGATTGCCATGTCAATTCCTCAGCATGCCTGCAGAAAAATAAACATAGAAATATAGAGCCTAACATCTCAGAAAAGAACCTATAGATTACCTAATCCAGCTTCCTACCCAATGCAGAAAATTTTCCCACTACAATTTTGTTAGTAGGCCACCAATTTTTACTAACATAAAATGTGTGGCTCAGAATTCACTGACTTGTAATATTTGTGGGAGAGCTCCACTGGTTACAATCTCCTTAGATTTTTTCCCATCAGATTAATTTTTGCTTTCTCATATCACAGGAGGTGTCTAACTACTGTTCCACCTTTAGTCCATCAAATATTTTCACATGTTTGTTTTTGCCATTGTACATCTTTTCTGACTTAGTCTTAACATTCCTGGTAGTCTCAGGAACCCAAGATACAGTATGATTTATTTGCCAGCCACTGTTCCGGATGCTCTCATTTGAAAGAACTTCAGTGGGTGAACAGCTCCCACGAAGTTTTGTTTCCCAGATGTGACAATATGTTTCAGAGTGGAGGTGGTACCATGATCAGCACAGATCGGCTCATCAGGTGCTAAAATGTCAAGTATTCTCTCTTCTGCTCTCTCAACCACGTTTAAAACTTAGCAAAGGGAACTGATTGACCACAGCCATGTGATTCAAGTCATCATACCAGTGGTGCAACTATAGACAAGGAAGGTACTTCACTTCTCTATGTTGATGCCCTCATCAGTAAAATGAGAATAATTACAGCACCAACCTGGTATGATTGCCTAGAAGATTAAATAAATCGATAGTGGTAAAGTCCTTAGAACAATATCAGACACATGAGTGTTTTGTGTCTATTGGTTTGTAAATTGATCCCAGATCACAGAGGACAAAGAGAGACCAAGAAAAGGGGCAGGCCAGTCAAGATTGGTAGGTGGCAGTTTTTCTTTTAAGATTTTATTTATTTATTTTTTAGAAAGGGGAAGGGAGGGAGAAAGAGAGAGAGAAACATCAAGGTGTGGTTGTCTCTTGTGTGCCCCCTACTGGAGAACTGGCCTGCAACTCAGGCATGTGCCCTAGACTGGGAATCAACCTGGTGACCCTTTGATTCTCAGGCTGGCACTCAACCACTGAGCCATATCAGCCAGGGCATTGTAAGTGGCAGTTTTAATAAGCAAAGGGCTTATATATGAGGTATGTTTCTGGGTGACTACAAGATGAGTAAATATCCTAAATCTTAAGAGTTTATATGGTGGCCTTAACTGGGTTCATTCACATATACTGGCCAGGTAGTCTAAAGAACACATTGCTCTCTCAATGCTGCATCCTTGAAAATGTTTCCCAGTGTAGGAACAATGGGCAGAACTTACATTCCAAGGACAGAAAAGGGCTGAGCAGCCTCTGATTGCCCAGGTCTAGCTCTCGAGTCAACCAGCAGCCATATCCCTTAATGGTCTCCACCAACAGTGTTCATTAAATAAATGGCTGAATCTAGGTCTTCATAGTTATATTAAATTAAGTTTGCTTTGGGTCAATTGTTTTGAACTTTAATTTTTTATACATATTTGCTTAACAAAGTGAGCCTTTTTGCTAGAAGAAATACCATGCAGCACCAGGATATAATACATACAGGAAGCGCTGTTCTGCATGTGGCTGGGGTGGAAGCCCACAGGGCTCGCTGTGGCTGGAGTGAGCCTCACCCACAGACACCATGTGAGGCCTGGACGGCACATCAGCAGGGTTCTGTAAAAGTGATAGAGATATACTCTTTTAATCTGTTAACATATTTTGGTCTAGTGCATGTGCTAATTGTTCTGTTCTCCATCAATTTCATAAACAGAAAGATTTTAATCTACTTTTAATCACCCAATATGGTGGAAGAGGATAAGTTCAAAGTATAAGATAGTAGCATCTTTGAAGTTTCCTTCCTTTCTTGCCATCGAACCATTAATCAACACTTTCATTTTTTATGAATCACATGGTGCTACTCTCCTCCAGTTCACCATTCTGCATTGTGCCCCAAATGGTATTGTGACTTTGTCAAATTCAATGTCAAAATCAAGATATATCCTATCTATAGCATTCCCTGACCTTAGTGCCTAGTAATCCTCTCAAGAAAAATAAAAAAGTAAAGCTTATAAATATTTTATTTGCACTTATGCTGGCTCCTAAGAATCCCTTCTTTTTTTCTGTGCTGAGAATCTTTCTGGTCTTTTAACCTTTTAAAATATTTATCAATAATCTATGTTCAGATAAAAATAAAAATCAATAAATTTAACATCATTACCTGGTAAGTTGATATTCTGAATATCGAGAACGGTTTTGCTCCTTGGTTTAAACTGATATGTTACCTAATCATCCAAACTTCCTATAGAAAATCAAAAGTGATTACTTAACGATGCCTTTATTATTATTTCTATCTCCTAGCTTTTGGATTTTAAGGCTAGTATTTGTTTTCTAGTGCTGTCATAACAAATTATCACAAACTTGCTGGTAAAATTATGAATATTTACCCTTGCACAGTTCTGGAGGCCAAAACTCAGAAATCAAGTTGTGGAACAGGCTCTGGAAAAATCTTTTCTTTGTTTTTTTTCAGCTTCTGGTGGCTCTTGGTTGTTCTTGGCTTGTTGCCCCATCACTCCAGTCTCTGCCTTCCTCTTCACACCATCTGTTCCTTTTTAGAGTGTCTTTTGTAAGCACACTTATCCATGGACTCTGTGCCCATCCAGTCCACACCAGGATGCTCTCCTTATCTCATGATCTTTAAACTTAATTACATCTGCAAAGACCCCTTTTCCGAATAAGGTCACATTCACAGATTCTGGGGTTTAGAATGTCACAGATCTTTTCAGAGGCTGCATTCATCCCACTACAAGTCTGAAAGACTTAAATATATATATAAATATTAACCCCCTTTATTTTTTTCCTCTACTATCCAAGAAGGCTGGCTTGAGCAGAAAACAAAGGCAGAAGTTTAGAGAATGAAGACAGGAGTGGTGTATGGAAAAGACACCTGAAACCACGATGTAAACAGTGAAGGAAACAGAATTGTTTCTTCTGAAGAAGACAATACTTAAGGGGGGCATAATAGTTCTCTTTACATCTTTGAAAGGATGGCAGATCTTTGGAAGATGGAATTAACATCTATGTAGTTCCCAAGGGGTAGAATTAAAATTGATAGTCAATGGTTACCAGAAGATAAATTATAGGCTCAATTCAAAACAAATGTTTCTGAAATAACTATATGCAGCTGGGGTGGATAATTTCAAAAAGAAGAAAATTACCTATTACTGAAGGTATTCACACACATATAGTTAGGTATAGAAGTTGTAAAGCTAATTAAAACTTCTCAATGCTTTTAAAATGGATTCTTCTGTGATTTTTAAAACCAAAGTGCACAGTAGAATCACTTGGGAATCTTTTTATATTTTTACATGTTCTCTAAGTAAGTGTGGGATATGAGCATGTGTGTTTGATAAGCTACTCAACTTAATTCCTATTGGTTAATATCTATTGGCTTAGATTAATGGATTCCAGAGTGTGATCCCAAACCAGATTGAGAAGCACTGGTTTAGACAATCTTTAAAATCCCTTCCAAATCTGAGATGTTGGTTCCAAGGGATGGAAGAGAAGGACAAGGTATTGAACTGACAAGTCTGAAATTGAACTGAAAACGTGAACAGAGATTTGAGGGCAAGATTGCCAGCCAGTTTCACAGAGGCCATATTATTCTGTGTATTGTTCCTCTAAGCCTGGATAATCATGCTCAATGACGTATATTTGCTTTAAGAAGATTCTTCAAGTGGAAAATGTTCCTGAAAGATTTAAACACCGTGAATGATCCCAAACACATCACCGTGTTGTGGGAGCAGGGGCCACTAAGAATATGCAACTACAGAAGGAAAATGAAAAGAGTAAAGAAGAGCTTGGCAATTTGGTAGAGATAAGACTGAGGTTCACACAGTTGGGGCTACCTATCTGGTCTGGAGGGAAGAACATTTTGTTATGGGCCAATGTATGTTGTTAACATTTGGGCAACAAACTTTAAAAATTGAATTCAAGTGTGTACAGAAAGGGCAAAGGAACGAATACAGATTTAGGAACCAGGTTCCAGGAATAAAACAGGTGTAATCATTATCCTCTCAGTGAACATTCCGGTATAGATGTAGCATGTCCATCATATAGAAAAACATATGTTTGCTGTTATTGTACATGTTAAAACATTTATTTTGGATATAGAAGATACTGCAACTGGTAGACCAGCACATGTTTACTGAATAGATCTTTTTTAAAAAGATTTTATTTATTTTTAGAGAGAGGGGAAGGGAGGCAAAAAGAGAGGGAGAGAAACATCAATGTGTGGTTGCCTCTCATATGCCCCACAACCCAGGTATGTGCCCTGACTGGGAATCAAACCAGTGACCCTTTGGTTCTCAGGCCAGTGCACAATCCACTGAGCCACACCAGCCAGGGCTGTTGAATAGATCTTGGGTGGGCAACAATACCTTATGGCTGTTTTGCATGCAAGGTATGAAAATACGAAAACCTCAAACTGATTCAAAAGCAAAACAAACAAATGAAAAACCTATTTTTTGATTGACATACTGTGAAATGCAGTTTTTCAGGTTTCAAGGAAAAGATCGTCTAGCAGCTAATTGATGATGTATCCAAACAAGTTGTTTTGTTTCATTTTGCTTTTGCAGGCTCTCTGCTCCAAGGTTCTAAGGTTCTGGCTTCGGCTCAGAGCTGTCTCTGCTTATGGTTGCATCAGAATTTCTTCTACAAACTAAGACACTCTCTTATGTTTCTGTCAGTGAGAGAAATGACTTCTCTTTCCCTTAATCCTCTTGGACTTCTCTCTAACTGGATTATCTTAGGTCATGTGTCCATCTCTGAACCAGTCACTCTGGCAAGGGGATGGGATTGGCTTAGGCTACTTAGAACTAACGTTCAGAGTAAGGGGAATATATGTATCCCCCTCTAATCACCAAACATCCTCTTTGGAAGGAGAAAAAAATGTGTGGGCGCTGGGCAATCAATGGGCAATGGAAGAGAGAACTTAACACAAGTTTGCAATTGTTCCTGGAGATATGCCATTGATAAGTTTTTGTTTAAGTCTTATGAACACAAAGTTGTACATGATATCTCTACCTATAAGTTATTTTTACATTTATCATTTCTTCTTATTTTTATTTATACTTTTAAAATGAAAACTCAATAAACAAGCAGGAAAGCCATTTTTAATCTTATCAAAATGTGAATTCTCAGGCCATATAATTTCAACCCAGACATCCCAGTGTATGTATATGTGCAAATAGTCCCAAGAGAATACAATTGCTCTGCAGCTTAAAAAGAAAAAGGAAGGCCATGAGAATGTAGCGTGGAGGGCATGGGAAGGACAGTCATATTCAAACTCTGCGTCTGTGCAAACCTGAGCCAAATACAAAGCCTTCCTGAGTCCTTAAGTTACCTGCTCATTTAAGACATGAATTTATGAAAAAAATGACCATTCTCTCTTATGTCCTAGCCAGCTGACACAGATGGTCCTTCTCTCAAGTATACTGAAAAAGTTCTTATCATCTTGCTTTGGGAGTTGAAACCTATTGTGCAGAAACCTGAGAACCAGAAAAAGAAATATATGTTGGGGACCAGAGGGTTCTGAATAATGAGAGATAATTGTTAGGTCAGCCTCAGGGCACGGACATTTGATACAAGCAGTTTTTCCTACAGTACCACTTGTTTACCCTTGGTAGGTAGATGCTCAGAAAAGACAATTAGCTACCATGTGGTTAGCCAAACAAACCGCTAAAAGAGTTTTCTTTCAGGAGATGGTCTTTCCATACTGGTTTATCCATTTTCCCAAGTAAATGAATACATGTATTATCAAAATAAAGCATCAAAATATTTTTTTTTACATTTTACTCTCCAATTTCTCTCTTATGAAAGTAAAGGAAACGTCAGCTAGTGCTTTAGATCCCTTTTTCTTTTTTAATTTTTTCTTTTCCTTTTTATTGTTATTCTATTATAGTTGTCTCAGTTTTCTCCCTTTGCCCTCTTCTGCCCAGTCCACCCCCTGCTCCCACAGTCAATCCCCACACCGTTGTCCATGTCCGTGGGTCATTCATACATGTTCTTTGACTAGTCCCTTCCCCTTCTTTCCACCGTTTTTCTCCTCCCCACTCCCCTCAGGCAGCTGTCAGTCTGTTCCATGTTTCCATGCCTCTGGTTCTATTTTGCTCATTAGTTTATTTTGTTCATTAGATTCTTCTTACAAGTGAGGTTATATGCTATTTGTTTTTCACCAACTGGCTTATTTCACTTAGCATGATAATCTCCAGTTTCATTTACACTGTTGCAAAAGTAGGAGTTCTCTCTTTCTGTTGCGTAGTATTCCATTGTGTAACTATACTGAAGTTTTTTTGATCCCTTCATCTAGTGATGGGCACTTAGGCTGTTTCCAGCACTTGGCTATTGTAAATAATGCTGCTATGAACATAGGGGTGCATAAGTTTTTTTGAATTGGTGTTTCAGGATTCTTAGGGTAAATTCCCAGGGTGGAATTGTTGGGCTAAAAGGCATTTCCATTTTTAGTTTTTAAGGAAATTCCATACAGTTTTCCACAGTGGCTGTGTCAGTCTGCATTCTCACCAACAGTGCACTAGGGTTCCCTTTTCTCTACATCCTTACCAGCACTTGTTGTTTATTTATTTATTAATGATAAATGATAGCCATTTTTGCAGGTGTGAAGTGGTATCTCATTGTGGTTTTAATTTGCATCTCTCTGATGGCTGGTGATGTTGAGCATCTTTTCATATGTCTATTGGTTTATCTATTATTTAAAGTAGAAGGTGAGGGGTAGAGGAGGCAAGACAAAGCAGGGAATGGCTGGGCACAGACCCCACACTGTGGGCTCCTTCAGAAAAACAAACTCTTGCCATTTTTCTAAGCCACCTGTTTTGAAAGTCAGTCTAGGTACCTGTGAGTATGAGAGTATGCTACACAAGGATCTCCCTTTCTCGTACACACATTTAGACAGACTGCTTATCAAAATGTCTTTTGAGATTGCATTCAGCCCTTTCCCTGGTAAATATAATTTTCTCCATTGGTTACATTTATAGTGGTGATTTAGGACCTTTAAAGATAGGCACTTGGGGCAAATGGCCTGATGGCTGGCTCCTTAATCATCTTCTGCAGTTAGCAGTTTACACTGTGCCTGCCTTGGCTTCCTGCCTTGGCTCTGAAATGCATTCCTACTAACGCGAGCATGATTTATATGTGATCTCTCTTTAATAGGAGGGAGAATGTGGTGTAATTGAGAGGACCCTGGACTGACAGTCAGAGGAGGTCATTTTGCTCCCAAACCTGCTACAAATTAGCTTTGTGGCTGTTAGATCAGTTATGATAACAATGCTCAGCCTCAGTTTCCTTATCTGTAAGATGAGGAGGTTGGAAAAGTGTTTAAGTCATCCACGAGTCCTAATATCCACCTTTCCATTTATTTACATCTCCTCTGCTCATTTGTCATGACCCTCCCCCACTCTCCCCGGAGGCCATTGTTTCTTACCTGCTAAAAGAGAAAGACTATGAATGTTTCTCAACTCCCTAGCTAACTGTAAAAAAAAAAAAGGCATATTTTGTAAAACATATATGCTAAGGGCCGTGTGAATGTATGTGTTTTTTCCAATTATTTTATTCCAGCTACTGTTTCTAATTATGGATATAAATTTGAAATAAAAGTCTTTCTCTTCAGCAAGTGGTCATCCTACACATTCATGTCTTTGCAGCTATAGAGTTAAGCGCTTCAGCAGCAAGACCCAAATACTTAGGGTACAGTATCTGGCATGACAACACCCATATGATAGCAATAGCTACCTGTCAATCTCTGTTTTTAATTGAAAGTATTTATACGCAAGTGATTTTTAAACACCCTATTGTTCGTGGAGAGAACTGTGAGGTGTTATGAATTCATCTTTATATGCATTATAATGAATATTCCATAAAGTCAGGAATTATTATCTGTTGTGGTGACTGTGCATCCTCAGCCCCTGAAACCGTGCCTGGCACATAGAAGGAGTTCTACAAATATTGCTCTTTTGAGAACTCTTCCTGAGGACATAGAGACATTGTTTAGAAAAGCATCGGGATGTGATATAAAAGACTAAAGTTCAAAATCTGAGAGCTCCAACCGCTTTGTACTGCACAGGACTGTTGAGAGAAGAATGTGGGATCGTGGCAAATACGTATTCTTCCTTTTTTACAAAAATGTTCCAGATTTTATCTTTTTTGTTTTAACTTTTGGTATCACCTTTCAGAATCAGAATGGAGTCTATTAATGATATTTAAAGATTCTCTAACTGTATATTTCCATCCTAAATTGAATCCTAACCTTCTAATTATGAACATAATAACCTGCATCTACACCACATGTATTTTTCCGCTGCACCTGCTCCTTTGCCAGCCCTTGCAGCTCTTGCCTCTCCGATTCTTGCATGCCTCGATAATGCTAATGGGATACACCCATCTTGACAGACAGGAGAAAGAGCAACAGCCTACAGGTCATCCTTGGGTCTGAAAAGTCAGGCAGTCCCCCAGTCCCAAAAGGCCCGGGTGTACCCTGACAGGCAGTGCTCCTATGTAATTTTTATCCCCTGAGAGTCCTTCAGAGGCAGCCAGGTCCAGGAGTTGAAGTCCACTTGCATGCCTCAGCTCCTGTGAACTCCCACCCCAAGTCATCTTTGCTGCCCACCAGACTGCTAATGGGTCTTGGACGAAGTGCAGTTTATTTAGAGGTATGTTCTGGTAGAATCCCAGCTCTCATTTCTCTCCCTAATGCTCCCAGCTTTCTCTCAGATCAGAGTCCTCTGCTGAAACCTAGCTGAGTACTGAATTCTTTAGAATTTCACCCTGTTCCATCCAGCATTCCTTCCTTGGTGTAGGTTCATGACTAAAGTGCTGTAATTATGAGCATGGGCCCTGGAGCAAAGTCAACTGGGATTGAACCACACTCCACCGTTTCCTCCCATGAGACCTTGATGAGTGACTCTATGTGTGTGTCTTCGTTTCTTTATTTGTATAATGGAATGATCACAGTCTCTGCTTCATGAGTTTATTGTGAGAGCCAAATAAAAATATCTACCACATGTATGTGGTCTATAAATATTAGTAATAAAATGTTACATGAAGGCAAGAGAGCCACCCTGTCCAGTTCTAGCATCAGAAAAGAACTTGCATGGTCTTTGAGAAATATAAGCCATTTGAGGGAAAATAAAGTATGTATTATTTATTAGAGAGAAAGGTCCATATGATGTGTCTTCTCATGACTATTTACTGAGTTTGGAGTTCATATTATACTTAATAGTGACTCTCTATAAATACATGAGAGAGGTATCCTTTCAGATGACATAAAAATTAATTTAAACATTTAAAAGCTCCTGAGCATGATTTAAACCTTTGATGGTGCTACAGTCACTAGATGATGCCCAAGTTACTTCAGGATTATTATTACAAACGTTTCACCAAACACCTTCTTTTACACACACCATGTGGTTAGTACGTATTTGTTGGTAGAGTGGTTACGTATGAATGGACATCAATCATCATTGCGTTATCATAGGATAACATGCCAGTAAAGACATTGACAGATATTTCATTGCCTAGAATATTACCACAAAAAGCTTTTAGATCCCAAAGAATACTTTTTTAAAAGAGTTGGTGGAGTGCTTGCTTGGCAATCCAAAGCTAAAAGAAGCTGGGCAAGAGCATGAGCCCTCATGTGTTAAGCTACAAAATCGGGTTATCAGATAAAATACAGACACCCAATTAAATCTGAACTTCAGATGAACAATGAAAATTTTTAGAGCAAGTATGTATCAAACATTGACTAGTTTCAGAATAAGTATATCCCAAATATTAAATATTTTAAGACAAGCATGTCTCAGATATTGAATGAGATATAATTATCTTAAAATGGTATTCATTATTTAAAACTCAAATGTAACTGAGCATCCTGTATTTTTATTTGATAAATCTTACAAGCCCCCTCTAAAGCCCAATGGCTCTTCCAGGCATGATTTCTGTGTGACCCTCCTCTGTGTCCTGCTGTGGTCTGGGAGGTTTTGGGACATACCAGGCAGCTAATTATGTTAGGTTTTGTGCTTCCTTCTGCTCCCCATGATTGGGGAAAATCAAATCTCTGCCACGTTGGTCTCCTATCTCATTCTTCTTTGCACAGCTCTTAAATTTGCTTGAAAATCTTTGACCCTTCTCCCAAATTCTACCCCTTCAATTTTAATTGTCATCAAGAGGACTCAGTATTACATCAAACTCATCTCACTTGTAAAATAAACTCCTTTCCTACAATTCTTGTTCATCCTCTGAGTTGCCTATTTTTAAAATTCAATAACCAGTTTTCAAAATATCATACTTGAGAAAACCACAAAATAACTGTAATTCCTCCCCACCCCTCCAAACTGCAGCCATACACAATCAGTTCCTTGGTCTTGTTGCTCCTTTCCCCAGTCCCCCACAAACATTTCTCTAGCCCATCCTTTACATTTCCAAGGACTTGAGTCCAGAGGGGCTCACATCACCTCATTGTCAGACCAATGTGATTGTGTGCTGATGGCTCCATGTCTCCCTCCTCCAGGTGATTATGCTAAGCACATGCCCAGGTTAATGTCTCTAAAATATAAGGTTTTCTGAAAACAGAAAGACAAATAATGCAACGGAAAATGAACAATGTGTATGCCCAAGCAATTGGCAGTAGAGAAATTACAGATGACTGAAAAACATATGAAAAGACGTTCAAATTCACTAATGGTTCAAGGAAATACAAATTAAATTAATAATGAGACATCACTTTATGACCAGAGAAAAGAAATAAAAAGAACAATAACTAACCTGAGAAGGATGTAGGTAAAAGTGTCCTTTCACATACAGCATATTGAAATATGAATGGGTAACTTTTTAAAGCAATCTTTCATAATCCTTCAAAATTAGAAATATGTACATGTTTTGACCCACCAATACCACTTACAGGAATCTATCTAATAAAAAGAAACCCTCTAGTACTTAAATACATATGCCCAAGGATATTTGCTGAAGAGGGTTTTGAAATAGAATAACAACTCTAAGAACAGAAAAAAAATCTTTGAAAGGAAAAAACAAATACCAAGAAATAAGAAATGGTTGAATAACTTATGGTCTATCCACACAGCAGAATATTATGTAGTCAATAGAATAGATGAGTGCATTAGCAGTGTAGGAGTTGAGTAAGAGGGATTTCCATGAGGGAGAAAATATGCAGAAATGTGCATATATGACCCCCTATTTTAATAGTGACCCAACCCATGTACTTATTTATATGTAGATAATCTGTACATGTCTATATACACACAGACACTTATGTGTTCATATAAACATGAAAAACATGGAAGGGTACATCTCATAAAGTTAACATAACTCACATTGGGTGGAGAGTAAAGGGGTCTAATGTGAATGGGGTACTTTTAATAGATCCCATTGTCTATACAATAATAATAAATCTTTAGCCTTGGATGGTGTGGCTCAGTGGATTGAGTGCCTGCGTTTGAACCAAAAGATCACCAGTTCGATTCCCTGTCAGGGCACATGCCAAGGTTGCAGGCCGGGTCCCCTGTTGGGGCATGTGAGAGGCAACCGACTGATGTTTCTCTCGCACATGTTTCTTCCCCTCTCTTTCTTCCTCCCTTCCTCTCTCTCTGAATATAAATAAATAAAATATTTTAAAAAATAATAAATATTTAGTCTCCTCTAACTGCCCATAGTCTATTTTCCTGGGTTTGTCTCCTATAAAAACTTCCATCCCAACCAAACCGATCCTTTTCTTGATCTTTTGATTCACCTTGGCTTCTCTCCTGCCCCTGGCCTGTACCACCCCCACAGTCACTCAGACAAGTATCCCCCCTTTTTTCAACTATTCTGTTAAGGAGGAATCCCTCAAATTTCTCTATTTGCTTTATGAAGAGTTTTCTATCCACCATTCCCTCAGTCTTTGCCTGATCATCCTCCAGCTCAGCTGTGCAGAGAGCATGGCCTTGGAGCCTAACCAGGACATGCTAGCAAGAGGTAGGCAGAGTCATTAGTCTTGTCCTTCCAACTCATTTAAATCCATCTTTCTCACCTGAAACACTGTGTTCTTTTCATTAACCCATACTTGCTATCTTTTCTTGTTTTGTATGTGACAGAATGTCATCTGTTGCCCCATCTTTTGTAGACCAGTATTACCCCGTCTCAGGACCTCGCTTTCAGCCTCTGGTTTCCTGGACTCCTGACCTCACTGTTCTTCAGCTGTGTAGTGAAGGCAGTGTTCTACAGCTCCTGTGAATTCTAGTCTATGCGGGGGTTAGGTATATGCCATTGTTATTAGTGAAGACCTGCCCCTGCTAGGCACCATACTCAGCATATTGTACACAGTGACCGTGCAGGCAGTATTTCATGATTAGCCCTTTACAGATGATGTAGAAAGGTCAGGCAAGTTGTTCTGGGCCTGGAAGTTTAGTGACAAAGCCAAGACTCTCACCTTCCAAAACCTGTGTTCCCCTTCATGTGCTTCAGAGTCAGGACCTAGACAGGGTACAACAGCAGGCTAGCACGGAAGGGAGAGCCATGTCCAAACAGAAGGAGCACAGGACTCTGCAATAGAGTCACAGCTGGCAGGAGTCTGCATAGGGCAAACATGGGAGCCCAGAGCCTGGGAATCATTACAGGTGATCTTCCTTTTGCCCTATAGGTGATATACTATGCTATCAGCTCAAGACCTACCTGAAAATCTTTGTATGCATTTACATTGTATATATTCACCACCTATCTCTAACCTCTCGTTATGCCTCAGTCTTGACACAATCAAATCTTTTTCTGAATGTTGTCCTGTTGCTTCCCAAGTCTAGCTGCTGCCCCAAGAGTGACAGTAAACTCATCCTGGGGACTCTTTATTAGCTTATGTCTGTCTGGTGCTCCAGACATGTGCAACATGATCTGCTCTTCATTCAGTCAAATAAGTCAAAAACAATGCTCTCAACTGGAAGGGGTACATCTCAACCTGTTTGGAGTGCACCCCTGATTTTTAACTCCCCTGGAAATTCAGAGAGGAAAACGTGTCGCTGACAGGCCCAGGCTGCCTTTCACTTTCCTGTAGCTACAGAATCTATGAGCTGTGGTGTTCACACATGCCCAGCATGCTGCCAGCAGGGATCAAAGACAGAGTCAAAAGAGGCAGACAGAGCACAAATCCAATTCAGATGCCTTTGCAGCTTGCAGTCATTTAACATTTCATCTCCATGAATTTCCCAGGGTGCACACAGGAGTTGTGTGTACTTGAGATTTGACCCTTAGCTGCCCATTGTCCCATTCCCTTTCTGAGTATCTAGAAAGTCACACTGTTAGTCAAAGGGAGTCAAAGTTAGCAAAGGGAGCACACATGTAGCCATAGGAAGGCAATCAACTCAGGAACCTGGCCAAGTTGTTTTAAATAATTTCTGACTCAAAATGACCATATCTCTGCCCTTTTGCTGCCCTCCCTTCTTCCCCTTCAGCAATTGCTGCTTCTGGCCTGGTGGGGTCAAAATATTATAAAATAGTCCATTCTAACATGAGTCTTACCCTTTTTTCTTGTAATATCAAAGAAGTCAGTATGTGCTCAGAAACATGGGTATATCAAGAGACTGGGTTCTTTGCTTCTCATTTGAACTTTCTGAGGTTCCTGCAACACTAGTTTAAAGTTCACTCAGTTTGATGTTATAACTTTGAGCTTGGCGTTTAAGGTGCTATGAAATAAACATCAATACAATGCTGTCTCTTGTTTCATTTGAAATATTTAACCCTCAAGGGCAGACTCAGGCAAATCCAGAAATTTGAGTTTTACCGATTACTGAACTTTAAAAAAGCACTGAAGTTATGGATTAAGAGAGTCTGACTTTCAAAAACTGCTTCTACCTTGAAATAAACAGCTCAGGCTCCCCATCAGCATTTCCTGAGCCATCTCTGGCTAAAAGTTGGCCCCATTGGATGTCAGTCTACAGCCTATCTCTATTCTTCCAGAATTACAGGTTGCCATGGTTACAGTGGTTTCTGGAAATGAACTTCATAATTGCTGCATATTGCATATAAACAGCTGGATTCCCTCTTTCAATTTCACTCTGAAACAATGAGGGCCCAAGAAAATGCCCTTGTATTTGAATCATTGACATGCTAAAGACCATTATGCCAGGAGTGAGGCATCATGGCATAGGAAAACTTGAGGAAATGATAAAGTCAAATTCCCCAGGCTCTATATATGTAGATTAATGTAAAGTGCATGTGTGTGATTCACATACACAGAGTCAAAATACTTGAAAAGCTGAAATAGTCCTACCTTTCAAAGACCCATTAATCCAATTCCTGTTTTACAGGGTTTGAAACAGAAACCCAGAGACTGAGCAGCATTATTTTGTGGAAGCTTTCACAGAAAGTCAGGTACAGAGTGGGATTTACAGAACAACCTGGTGCTTTGGGTATGACTCCAGTCTGAGATTCAGAACCTGGGCTTGAGTTTTGGCTCTGCAACCAATCAGCTGTGTGGCCTCCAAATGTCATTTAACCTGGCACTCAGTTTATGTATGTACATTAAGGGAGTTGGTTACAAAGTTTTGGAACATGTACCTGCCAGAATTGCCTCTCTATCAATGTTGGTTGCTGAGAAGCCATGATTAGTGGATGTTTCTACCCTAAGTACCTGCTATAATGGCCCTCCAAGGGCTTTTAAGATTCCCACACTGTATTCCCTTTTAGATAAACATATTGATGTGATTTTTAAAACAAAATTGCTGTGAGGAAAGTGAAATATTAATGGCTGTTATTACCCTAGTTAAGAACAGTTGATCAAGTTAGTAAATCATGTAGTGCCGGGTTGAGGGCATGAGGCCCAGATGAATAATGAGGAAGGGGCCCTTTTTGGAGAGGAAAGTTGCTTGAAGGAGACAAATGTCCCAGAGGTCTGTGGGGAGTCCAGGTCAACGACGAGAATTCACCTGGTTGATAGAGTAGAAGAAGGAGGAAGCAGAGGGAGTGCAAAAAACAGATGAGGTGATATATCTCACAAAATGAGGGTTTTTTTTCTTGTCTTTTTATCGATTCATGTAATTGTCCCTCTGTGTGAAAAAGCCTCATAATGTTCCAAAAGAAAATTAGACAGAAAATAGCAATGATCCTAAGTTAATAATTAAAAAGAAATAAAGTAAGAGCAATTGACCACACAGAGTTCTTAACAGATAACTATGTATTTATCTGTCCTACCTTGCTTCTCCTGCTAACATCCTGGTTCTGCATGTAAAATCTCGCAGGCTGGTCTTATTGCTCACAAAGGCTAATGCAGACAACCCTCCCGCCTCTGCCCTGTTTATGTTTGATCTTCCACAAGTTGAGTCTGCTGTGGATGTAATAAAGAGAAGTTTCCATCCTCTTCCTTGGAACTGGACTTTTGTTTTAGGCAGGAATTGTCTATAGTTTTTCAGAAGTTAAAAAGAGGAATATGAAACATTCCTCTTGACTCCTCTGGGTATCTTTATCTCCTTTATAAGGGCTACAATGTACTCTGTTTATGAAAACAACAGCATCAAACAAACAAAAAACCACACAAACTACTTTTAAAAAATAAAAACCTTTGTCTAATTCCCAGGGCCACAAATGGGGCTCAGAAAGACCATCAGGGTCCCCTCTCTTTTCCCTCGGTTGGAAAACTGAGCACTCATCCTGATAATTGAGTATGCCAGGCAATTGGGTATAGCCTGATCCACCTCAGATCCTAAGAAATCTGATACAAATGGAGCCATTTCAAAGTGGAGTTGGAACTGTCATTCCCAGAGGAAAGGTCTTGCATGTCTTCATGCTTGAACTTGGGCACATTTGAAGTGGGTAAAATAACCTTTGGACTTGGCTAAACCAACATTGTATTCAACACAAAGCTAACAGGAAGGCAGACATCCTGACTAGGCAGGATGAAAATTAAGGACATTTTTTAGAATTAGTACCATCTTCTATAGCTAAAGAATAACTTAGCTTATTAGCACCAACAGAAATTCCTTCCCCCTGTTGTTATTATTTCCCTTTGACTTGGAACACCATTTGGGTTTCTGCCTGAATCATTGATTCCCAGAATTGCAATTCTTTTTTATCTCAGATGCTTGTTTCCTCTCACTTTGGCTTTTTATTTTTAGGTTGTCAGTCCCCTCTCAAGTATCACCTGGTCACTTGTACACTGAAGCCCTTCCTAGATCCTTACTTGCTGTATATCTTGCCCCCCGAATGTTTTCATCTTTTCTTACTTATATTTCCTGCTATCTCTGTCTCTGATAACCACTTTTATCCATCCAACACTCCTCAAAAAAAAAAACAAAAAACTTTCCCTTTGTGCAAATGCTTCCTCGTGCTTCAAGTTTCAGCACGTTTCATCAACTTTTCGAGTCGTGTGTCCCCCAAAATACAAGATGTCCTTTTCAGTGAGCAATTAGGCCCTTCATATTTGGGTTTCTTTCAAAGGACCTAATGTTTAATAACTACTTATTGTTTGTTTGTTTGTTTGTTTTTTCATATTTTGATATGCATTAGAATTTTGATTCCCAGGCTGACTAAATGCACTCATTCATCATTTTTTAGTTGAGTATCTATCTACTACATGTTAGGAATTTTCATAAACAATATCTTATTTTTTCAGAAATTTTGTTCATTCAAGAACAAAGGTAAAGTAATCTAGAAATGAGATACATAAAGATGAATGATTTTGCTAACAGAAGAAATTTAAATATCTGCCACTATTATTTGAGATCCCAGGCTTACCAATTCTCTCTTTATTTTTTTATTTCTGTTCCAGTGTGGGAAAATCTAGAGGGAAGTTTTTGGGTATTTTGGGGGAAAGATGATGGCATTAGAGATGTTAAAATAAGTTTTTCTAGCCTCTACCTCCAAAGCTATGCTAAGGACTAGGAAGATCTATGGGTATAGAGCCTCTGGCTAAAACTCTTTTGCACAGTTCATTTTAGGAAAATAAAGCTTGCCTCAAGAGCAAATGTAGCCAGTGCAGTGACATTTTAATAATAATACTTTGTACTTATACAGCACCTGTCAGCCAATGATTTCAAAGTACTTCCCTTGAGATTAACTCATTAATCCTCACAAGGATAAGTGACTTTCCCAAGGTCACAGAACAGTGAATGTCAGAGGCTGGCAAGAGCCTTGAGTTCCCCTGCTCACATCAAAGCTCTGAAGGCTGTCCACCTGCCTGCCTGTCACAAAGCTGCCTGTGATATAACCCAGGCCCACAAAGTCACCATGAGTTTGTAATTTCATTCTTGGGCCTTTCATTTAAATTGTTTTGCTCAATCAGTCCAGTTGTTAGACCATCTCCATTTAGAACTCCTATCACCCTCCTTGCATAGGAAGAAATGTAAAAGAACTTAGGAGGGGGCAGAAATCTATCATTTTGTAGAATGTACCACTCTGTGTCTTGAATTCGGTGGTTTGCTGCACACAGTTCATTCATCCCAGCAGAGGGAAGCCGGTGGGGAGTGGTACCTACAACCAGATTTGCCCAGTAAAGAGCATTAAGCAAAAGCTGGCTAGGAGTGAGGCTCAGCACTCAAAGGTAGGTACATGCTTTTTATGCAGGTATTCCAGGGGGTTTGGGGACCTGAGGATCCATGACCCACTGTGCGTTGTTGGCTTCATACAGGAAATAATTCAAAAACCAGCCAGCACATCATTTAAAGTAAGAGAGAGTTTATTAGTGAGACATAGGGAGGGCTACTCCCCAGACAAAGTAGCCCCTTCATGGTGGTATTTATTCTTTTATTGAGGCTCATTTAATCAAGAGGTAAGGTACTCAATAAGGAAGAGGATTATTCAGGATTTTTCTGGGAAAGGAGTGGTGACTTCTCAGAAGAGCACCATCCAGCCATTTTGTGCCCTTATATGGGCTTCATTTCCAGTTACGTCAGCACTGGATGTGTTGTTTAGAGTGCTAATGTATTACATTGAGGTCATAATGAGGCTAGGGCTTACTGCAAGGTGAAATTATTTGCTATGTTGATAGAGCTACTCTTCTGCAGATTTATGGTTCTAAGCCATAAATCCATTGGGGGTTTGTCTTATTATTTCTGTGATGGACCTTATGCCCCTTAATAGTTATAGCTCTTTCACCACATACCCTGTCCTCCTCTCTTTCCAGTGAAGATAAACACCAGAAGGAAGGGTTGAGGCTGGCACAGAAGGGATGCAAAAGTTGTTGAGAGCACAGAAATGAGGGCTCTAGGCAGCTGTTGAATTTTGAATATTTAGACAGCTCCTGGGAGGAGAGTCTTCCTACATGGCACAGCCCAGGCTATTGCTGAGGTTAACACACTGGACCTCATTCCTGCACAATAACTGTATGACCAGGCAGCTGCCCAAAACAAAGACTCATACATAAGTGCCTTGACTGAAGCTTGTGTTTGCAAGAATTGAGGGATGTTAAATCTGAAAACTCAAATTCAAACTAATTGAAAACAGGGCCCTGTGACAGAGAAAGAAAGGAATTGGGGAGAATCTGGTTTAACCTGCAATTTGCTAGGTTAAGGTGATGCTTTCAGGAAGCTTACCAGAAAATACTGAGGACATCTTCTGGGTCATGTGAACACAGAATGTAAGGTCATTACTACATGCAGAGTCAGAGCATTTTAACTATTTCCTAAACCATTGAAAACTGGCTCAAGAACCAGTGCAGGAAAGGACCCCTAGGGGGGATGGGAGAGGAAGACAGGAGTGGGAGATTGTCACTCTGTTTCCTGTTGGATGATGCAGACTGTATGTCTATGGAAAGCTAATTAATACAAATAAGTACTCAGTGAGTATTTTTTAAAGTAGACAAAAAGATTTCAGAATAAATGAAAGTCAGTCAGAGTCAGTGCTATCAGAAAAATTCAATGCTATGAGTAAAATTTAAATGAGGCTCTCAAGGATGGGTTGGCTGTATTAAAGGGATGTATAAGAGTAGAAGCATGATAATAATTGTATGTAGTAAGCCCCTACTATGTCCCAGATACTTTATATTCTTTAGTTTCTGAATCCATATGCAACCTAATAACAAAGGAACAATTGCCCCCAGGTTAAAGTTGAGGAAGCAGGCTCAGAAAAATCAAACTAAATAATTAAGTGAAGATTTTAGAGCAAGGATTAGCAAAGACAGTATTCAAGTTCATCTGTCTCACACCTATCTGGTGCTCATTCCCCTATATCATGCCTTCTCTCTCTTACTACACAATGCTGAATACAAGTCAGAGGAATGCCAGGAGCAAGGCGTGAGGTGGTTTCCCTAGAATGGTGCCTCATCAGGGACATACGTAGAATAAAGACAATAAGGTTAGACGTAAAGTTTGAGGCCTAGAATGCCTAGTTCAGAATTTGTACTCCATCCAACAGACACAGGGATTATGAAAGTGTTTTAAGAAAGGAAGTCTCCAGAGTGCTATTGTAGGAGCATTGATCCAGCACAGCATGGACTGTGGCTGGGAGGTAGGCAACAAGCAATGCCAAACATTAGAACAACCCAGGGGGGACGCTGTCAATGTATTGTAGCATTGTATTTAAAAACAGTCCTGGCCCCGGCCAGGTAGCCTAGCTGGTTAGAGTGTCGTCCCATATGCCAAGTTGCTGGTTTGATCCCCTGTCAGGGCACATAGAGGAATCAACCAATGAATGCAGCAATAAGTGGAACAACAAATTGTTTCTCTTTCTCCTGTCCTTTCTTTCCCTCCCTTCTTCTCTCTCTAAAATTAACAAAGTATTTTTTAAGTTTAAAAAAATAAAAACTGTCTTATGACCAAAAGGTGGCACCCTATTTTTATCCTCATATAACTGCTGTCCCCCATCTTCAAATAGAAGATTGACAAGTGGGTGGCTCATTGTAAGTTTCTGATTAAGTACATTGTGTATTTTTAATAAGTAAGTCCTAGAAATAATGCTCCCTACCATAAGAACTGTCTAACTCATTGTGGACACAAAAGTTAAGAATTTCAAGTGATTCTTAGGCTGGCGGTAGAGAGATTGGAGACGCTAGTGAAACAGGAAGCCCAGACCAGATCATAGGATGCGCAGTGCTGACATTTTCTCCCCTCTCCTTTCACTGAGACAGTAGCTTCTCTGGAGGCTGAGGAGCTGTCACCAAAGTGTGCAACTGCCTCATTACAAGAGAGAGGAGCTGCACCCTGGGAGCCCTCCCAGCCCCCTGAGGCACAGAGACCCAGGAAAACAGCAGGGCAATGCACCCCCTGCTGGCTTTTATTGTATGCTAATGTAATGGGGCCATCAGTTTGAAGGCTGTCTGTGCATGGAAACAGGATTTCTTTTTGTCTAGTTGTTAGTCATTTGAAATTCCAGCAAGTAGCAAGTAGAAATGAGTGTTAGTGTTGCAGGAGGGAGGGAACAAGGAGGACACAGAACAGAAAGGGGGAACGAAAAAAAAATGAGTAAAACAGATTCGAAAAGAGCAAATGAGAGAAGCTCAGAGAGCTTTCTGCTCCGATGGAGTACTTACTATAACTTCGACAAAATGCAGGGTAGTGGACCAGCACTGGCAGTACTTCTCATTGCAGATGAGCAAAACAAATCCACGGTGCCGGGATTACACACAGCAGGAAAGCCCAACGCCACCCTACTTCTGAAGAATGAGACACTGAACACAGGCACATCACCAGGGTCTGTTTTTCCTTGTGGGAGAGTTGCCCCTTACTGTGTGTCTTTCCTTCTTTCCAGAAAGGACATCATTCTCCTCATGTAATCAAAAAGTTTCTGTGCTCCTTTGGAATACCTTTCTCTCATAGAGGCATCTATTTCTAGGAGTGACTTTGCAGACACTGTTATCAAGTATGTGGAAAGAACAGGAAAAAAAAGGAGGGAGGAAAGGGAAGACAATGAAAAAAGTAGGAAGGGAGCAATGGAGAAAGGGAGGGCAGGGAGAAGGAAGAAAGGAAGGGAGGAGGGGAGAAAGGTCAGCCTAACTGATCACATGCCATACGGCAGGCCCCGTGTCACTTGCTCCTGGCTGTTTTACGTAGACTCTCACCTCACCCCCAGATCATCCTTGAGCAGAGGCCTACAGAGGGCGTTTCATAAACTCACCCCAGAGGCTCCACATACGCTCCGTTCATCCTGTCCCTCCCTGGTCTTCTTCAGCTCCCAGGCCATGAGACACCCAGACCGACACCTCTGCTGCCATGTGGCTGGGTCCTTCATTCCTCCTCCAGCTGAACACAGAGTCCTTAAAGCAGGAAGCAGAGGCTGTCTTACCTCTTTTTTTGTGCACCTCATGAGTAGCATGAACAAGACTGAGACTTACAAGCACATTAGGTTTCCCATACACATCTATAGAGTAATCATTTCCTCCAATACAGATGTTTTTTTAAATACAACTTCATGCAATATCTAAGTTTTAGCTCTATCATGAAAAAAAAAAGGTGTACCACGGCATAAGCTTTATAGTGACTGAAAAATGTCCAGCAGCATTGTGTCCTTTCATGGTGACAATATCTTGTGTTGAATAGCACCAAAGCCATTTGGTGTCTGAGGAACGGAGGCAGAAAATGGGCTCACAGTGTCGTGGGAAGGAGGAGTCACCACCAAGCCCCTTTCTGGCTTCATTGAAAATCCAGGTACATTTCCTATGAGTGCACATGTACATTTGGCTGAATTTGAGATTTCTATTCTTTTGAAGCACCACCTCAGTCTTACCTCCTGATGCATGGGCTACACAGAGGTGGGATATAAAGAAGTAAGTGAGGTCGGCTGAAAAACATCTGTGGGATATACATTTTGACACTAATCTGGTTGTGTGATCATTAGCAAGCAAGCATCACCCCTGACCTGTGCCTCAGTTTCCATCTGCAAAACCAGGAAACTGAAGTAGCTGAAATCTAGTAACACCCAGCCTTCATACCCTAGGTTTAATCTTCCAGCTCTGCACCAGGAATTCAGTAGCAACTTCAATCTCTGGACACTTCCAGGGGCTTTATGCATTAGCACAAATGCATACTAGCTCTAACTCTCTTAAAACTACGTTGTCTTACACAAGATTTTAATCCTAATGTCCAACAAGGTCAAAGAGAGTCAGCTGCTGAAATGAAAAGATTAATGTTGCCATGGATGGGAAAGAAACCAGAGAGAGATTGCTGCCTGAGCATGAGAATTCTATCATGTAGGATTTTTTTTTCACTGCAAATAAGGTTTATGGATGGCAATGAGGAGTCTGTCACATTAAAATAAGTCTTTTTACAGTATTTTCCCATTTAAGCCCCACATGGGCAGCATGCTGGATTGGGCCCGGAAAGGCAGACTCACTAGTTTTTCAATTTAGTTTGTTAATAGCCTGCCTTTCATAAAAGCATCAGGCACAATCACACCAATCCCTAAATCAATAGGATGATGCAGCAATGCCTCACAGAAATGATATTTTTGAAATAAATATATACCATTCAGCCAGTCCCGTTTGGCATCAAATTTATATACTCAATAAGAAAGCACAATTAATGGTCCCGAACTGTATTTTCCTTCACCTATTTCACATTTCAAGAAGCACGGGATTTCTTAAGAAAAAAAATAATAAAAGAAGGAAAGAAAAAGAGCAAAAAAGCATTCCATTCATAAATGGAATGAAGGTATTAAAGAACAATGCTGGCTTGTTGGTGCCTCCCTGAAACCCATTTATCTCGCCACCAATCTCATTTCTCCTTCCGGGTCTTTGCACAGATGTTACCTTTTTGGAGAAGACTTCCCTGGCGCCTGGTGTGAAACAGTTCACCACTTCCCCTCTGTCCATTTACCGTATTCTTCATAACATTTCATTGCGTTATATTTGCTCATTGTCACCTTTCTCCCTCAAATTGTAAGCTTTATGGGGGCAGGGGCTTTATTCAACACTATGTGTCCAGAGCCCAGAAAAGTGTCCAGCATCTGGCAGATGCCCACACCAAAACTTATTTAATGAGTGAGTGAATAAACAAATAAATAAATTGAGGAATGAACAAGTAACTATGCCATTTCCTCTCTAAGATGTATTGATCATGAAGTTTTACGATCACATTTATACAGTACAATAGCCAGGGAGGATATATATGCCTTCTGCTTACTCACTAAACCAGTCAGTCAGTAAGAACTTAATAACTTTTCTATTTTCCCTCTGGTGTGTGTGTGTGTGTGTGTGTACACATGCAGGGAGAGTATTCTCTGTTATTATAAATAATATAAGATAATGATAAAAGTACGCTTATTGGGAAATATCACCAGTGTTACCAGGCTTACCTCTCTCTATCCCTCTGCTGTCTCCAACCCATCAGGGAACATTTTTATCTGTACCTTCACAGCCTTTCTGGGTAAGAATACCCCTGTAATCAACATTTCCACTCATTTATCAGTTTAGCTTATGGTAGAAGTGGAAGAAAAGAAATTGTATAAAATGTTGCTGTGGATATTAGCGAGGAAATACAGGGTCCGGCAGAAGTACCACCATTGAGTGTGGTTGGTAGGGTCCACGAACGTCTGGCAGGAGATGGACAGCGATGTGAACATTTCACCTAAAATGTGCTTGAGTGTGATGTTATCTAAAGAATTACATGCTTATGATTTTGTAACAAAAGATTTGGTGTAGATTAGCAAAGGGGCATTATGTGTGACAGACCCCTGTACTTTATGGTCTTTTTGAGAAATTTAATTGAAGACAGAAAACATATTTTAATTATTCTTTGTTGCTGAGTTCTGTTTCATTGAATGTAACACATGCTAAGACTTGACTCCACGGGCCCACAGATAAAACTTTGGTTTTGTTTGATGACCTCTGCAGGAGATTGTCAATGTGCCACCTCCAATTTTGCCTCAGGTAGCATCATCTTCCCAGACTTCTATCCAAGGCATTTTTACCACGATGACTACATCTAGTGTACTTGTATTCTTAAGAAGTTTGAGTTGATCCAACAAAAACCATCATTGCTGGACTGCAACAACTAGGACACATTACAAAGAATTTCAGAGCACTGTGATGACAATTTCAAATTTGGGGCGGGGAGGGAATCTACATATGGTACAGGAATAAACATTTCAGGCAAGAACCAGCCATAAGTGATGTTAACCAACTGAAGAAAGAAAAAAAAAAAGCTTGAGGTGTCTGAAGAATCCTACTTCTCCCATGTGCCTTTTCCATGTACCATTGAAAAGTTATTGTGATCATAACTAAAAGAAAAAACTGTTTAATCATGTTTAGAGCATGCCACTGAAACAGGAGCAGAATAAAGAGCTATGGAAGAGGAAAATTAATGGCATCTAGGGGATAATCTGAAGGACTATATCTATCTACTTTCTTGTAGGATAGTCTGCCAAATGGTGGGGCAAAGTGTATACAAGGGTCTCTTCCTTCTAGAAGAGATAAACTGGATGCAAACAAATGCACCATAAGTCAATGTGGAAAATTCACAACCAGGGTTATGGGAGACCGGGGTTGTTTGGTAAAGGAGGCTACAGAAAAGAGTGAATTTGCACCAGACTTTGAAATGCATCATTACCACAGGTCTTTATGACAGTAACCACATAGGTGGAATAATGCTGAATGTCTTAAAGGTAGATATTATGTTCACCAAGGAACATCAATCTAGTTCATTAATAATTACTTGTCACTCATTCTGTGCATATATTCTGTGCTAGACAATGTGTTAAGTAATGTAGAGTATCTAATTTAATCACTATGACTTCCCTGTAGAGGTGATGGGTGTCATTGTTACTGCTTTTTTACAGATCAGGAAACTGAGGTATAGGGAGGTTAATAACTTGTTTATGGCCCCATAGGTGAAGGAGCCAAAGCTCAAATCTCAGTGTATTGTATGTTAAATATATTGGACTGAAACCTGAATTAATAAAACTAGTCTAATTGAGTATTCGTCATGAACCAGGTGATTGTTCTGAACACCATGCAAGTACAACTCATTTAACACAACAAACAACACTGCCAAGTACGTGCAGCTATTTCCCATTTTATGTATAAAGAAACAGAAGCAAAGAGAGGTCTAGCAACTTGTCCAAGGTCCTATGGCTAGGAAATTACAGGGCTGGGATTGTAACCCTGGTAGATAGTTTGAGAGCCAAGTGCATAAACCCTATACTTTAATGCTTCTCAAGTTTTACTTTATGCAAAATATCCTTTACACATCAACTTGCCCATTCCACTCCACAGTGTAGTTTAAAGGCGTGCAGATGATGCTGACATTTCAACCCCGATTAGTTTTTTACCTCTTGTCAGACTAGCTATTTCCATTTACAACCAGAACCAGCTATCTTGACTATGCGAGCACATTTAGTGAATGATCAGAGTGATGTAAAAGGTCCCATCATTTCTGAAACTTCTCTGCAGACCTATGGCAAGGTGTTAAATTTCCAGTGTTTAGATTCAAATCTTTCTCAAGGGGAGAATGAAAGAAAAAATGTGTTGGTGGTGAGAAGAGAGAGCTTTACCAGAAATAAAACCCTGGTTGTGGTTAGCTTGAATGACTATCCTTGAAAGAATGGACCAGAAGACTGACCAGTTAGGAGAGGAAGAGGAGAATGGAAAGGCATTAAAGGGACAATAAGAAGTGGGCTGCCTAGGTACCCAACTGGCAATGCTCTGGGCACCAGACATTGTGGAGAGTAGGGGTCTCTGCTAAAAAGAGAAAAATCTGATGAGAGAATAAATGGAGAACAAAAATTCTCCTTGTCTTCTGCATCATTTCCCACGCCCTGAACTTTGTCTCACGAGCTATGGCCTGGACCCACAAGGCAATGAGGGAATACCAGCCCGAATGCAGTCATGTCTCATATCTGTCGTGGGCACAGGCATAGAGAGAAGCTGGCATTGAGTAAAGCATGAGGTAGGAAACGGTGAATGATATGGGCCAGTATCAGTCACTTCTACTTTAACATGAATGCAAACCGCTCCTTTTGCTCTGCATGGGGATTATCTGTTGTAACCAACTCTCTCTCACAGGCTTTGCCTGGTCAGGAGATCTAGATTTAAGGCTATACTTTGTCAACAATGAGCCTAGTGTTTAGAGCAACACACTTTACCTCTTGGGTCATCATATTTCCACATGTGCTATTGTTATAGCTTTAATTTTTTTGAATATGTAAATTATGGGTGTGCATACAGAAATTTTTTTCCCTGCTCTGGCCAAGATAATGTGCTGATCAGCACTACAAGGCAAACACCTTTAATCCCATTTGATGGGTGGGAAAATGGACACTCAGACTCACTCATGAGTGAGTGAGTATAACTCACTCATGATTAAGAGCTTTGGGCCCAGGCTAGGATTTGAACTCAGTTCTCTTGTTTTCCAGAAATGATGTGTTTCAACACTGCTACCTTCCTATTTTCTTATATTATTATGCCCAATCTTTTATTGTGTAATCAAAAAGCAAAATAAAGAAGGAAAGAAAGAAAGAAACTTTTTTCTCCTTTCAAAGTTATATTTTAGGCATCAATATGCCAGAGGCCTGAAGCTTTGCTGCAGAAGGGGGTTTGAAAAGGTCCCCAGCATCCCGCCTAGTAAGCAGACTACAGTCTCTAGTCCTTGGCCCCATATGCCTGACTCTTCTCAACACCTGAAGCTTTGATTGTGTCTCTGATTTTATTTGCTGCTATTTCAAGTGTGACTGCTTTCTGGCCTGCAGATGTGAGTTCAGGGATGGTAGGGTGTAGTGGGGGAGAAATGTAATTTAATTTAAATTGCATTTTTGAGCAACGTAGACACTTGGATATCATTCTTTATTACTGGAATACGCCACTCAGCATATTCATCTGGGCATATTTAAACCTAAAATTCCCCACCTCCTGAGGCTGCGCTTGCAGTAAATAGCATAAAAATTTGGATGGAGGATACAAATCTGAGATTTGTGAGTCCTGGGTGTTCTTTGGAAGACAACAGAGGCCACAGATCAACCCAGAATGAATGGCATGTCCTCTGTGCAGTGATGCCTATGAGTCGGGGAAAGCAGTCAAAAGGTCAGCTGGTCCACTGACCACACAAGTCTACCTGCCAACACACTGCAGCAGACCCTGTCACCAGGAAATGGAGGAGAATCTACCACACAGAGGAATGTACAGTAATGCTGGCTTTAATTCTGAAAAAGAGTTCAAAAAGCATTTATTAAAATTGCCCATCATTTAATCATTTGAGGGGCTGATTGCAATTCCATTTATTTAGTGGGTAAGATGCTGCATTTTCAAAACTATAGAGTTGATTTTCAGCAGGATCTCTTTCCTCTGAGGACACTTTAGCTAAAATTAGGGTTGAAAAACTGACTTAATTTGGTAGATAGTGAAAGAGAAAGAATGATTTGTAAGAACACCTTTGACCCCCAAATCTTTCCTGTACTGACTACTATAGAGCCTAAAGTTCTACAATTAGTC
Source organism: Trachops cirrhosus (assembly GCA_028533065.1). Taxonomy (NCBI): domain Eukaryota; kingdom Metazoa; phylum Chordata; class Mammalia; order Chiroptera; family Phyllostomidae; genus Trachops; species Trachops cirrhosus. The sequence continues at coordinate 23,551,299 of CM052547.1, read as the reverse complement.
ATTTATTCCTTTAGGTTACACATTTCTCTCCCAATATATCTCTTTTAAAGTGGAAAATGGACTGAGAGCATGATTTCGTTAAGCTATTTTCTATGTCTAATACTTCATGGTGAATGAGGTAATCAGATATGTTTCTCAATCAGAAGAAAAGCCATTGCACCCGCCTGACAAATGATAAGCACCCGATGACTATAACTATAGTCATTTTATTATCATGAGAATTGGAACCAAAGATCACATATGCATTTTGGGCCACTATTAACATAGGGGTATCGATGACTGGTGCTTTATTTTTTACTGTGTAATCAAGGATAGAATATTTAATAACACTGTGCCTCAATTTTCCCGTTTAAAATAATACTAATAATATAGACTTCATTCACAATTGTAAAGATTAAGTAAATAAAAAGCAGTGGGTAGAATGAAATGTACATTGATCTAAAATGTAAGATAGTTATTAAAAATAAAGGCATCCTCTATGGATCCAACTGCTCTGACATCCAAGTGCCAGGAATAACTTAAACCCAGCTGCCCAGGCCACTGTGCCCCGTGAGCCCCCTGCTCTGGCTTAGCCCGGGGGCTCAAGCAAGATCACTGCACCCAATAGCCTGGCCAGGCACTTGCCAAATTGCCTCACAAGTTTTGTCAGGGACAGCTAACTTACAGAGTTCCCCCTATTGATGGTTGAAATTGGAAAAACACAACATGTGAGAAGTTCTCTTAAAGCCTTATAAGTGATGGGTAGATCTGTGCCTAGATTCCAGGGAACCCCACCGGAGTACCAGCTGAGTCTCACCAGGGAGTGAAGCCCACCCTGTCTCTACCTTCCCTGTGGCATTTAGCTTTTTAGAAGAAAAGTCGTTCATCTAAAGTTTACTTGCCCTGTCTCAATACCATTTTCGTTATTGATCTTTTATATTTTTAATAAAATTATATATAGTTAATGTATAAAACATGATGTTTTAAAATACATGACATAATGAAATAATGATGAAGTCAACCACTTAACATATTCATTTCCTCTCATAGTTTCCATCTGTGTGTGTGTGTGTGTGTGTGTGTGTGTTGAGAAAACTTGAAATCCATTCTCTTAGCAAACTTCCAGTATTCACTACAGTATTAGGTCTAGCTATCATGCCATCCGTTAGACCTCTGGACTTGCTTATCCTACATAACTACAACAAACCCCCATTTTTCCTCCCTTTCTGCCCTAGTCACCACTGTTGTACTCTCCTTTTCTATGATTCATCTCTGGTGGTTAAAAGTGGGAGGCAGCCTTCCAGGCATTCCTGGGTGCTATAAATAGCTGGAGATACCACCATTTAGCATTTCTTTGACCACTGGACTAGGTAGTCTTGATCTATCTGGATGGTATCTCAATGTAATCCCTTGAGCTAATTTTTCACAATTCTGCAGGCCAGGAAATTTTAAACTGCTTGCTACAACAGTTATATCTCTTGGCCAGCTCTGGAAAGGACCTGTTGGGCTGGGCTCCTGCGGTGGAGTCCGTGACTCACGTAGTTACCGTAAGTGGGGCCCACATAATGCTGAGTATGGGGTCAGCAGTTCTAGAGAGGGAACCCCCTTTGTCTATCAAATCATCCCATAATCTGTGGGATTAATGTTTGATTCCTACGAGCAGTATCATGTTTCAATATTTCACTGTTTTAGTACATGTCTTCTAAACAAAAAATATAACAGCAACAAAACCAAAAATAAGACTTAAAGTGAATTTGTTTGGGCCTTAGAGACTTGGGTAAAGTCTCCAAACCTAGATTCTTCCCTAGAATACTAGCACTATGTATCAAAACTGAGGCCTCTGTCGCTATTCTAGGGACTTCATGTCTGGGATAAGAGCAACTCGAGACTTCTCAAAGTTGGTCCCATTGAACATCTACTATTCCACAGGGGATGGAAAACAATTGTTCCCTTAGACCATTTTTCAGGTTCACAAGTATATTAGCAAGGGTGAGGGTATCTAGTGGGAATGTATCTGGAACCTACTTCTTTCAGAATGTACCTCAGATGGCTAGACAAATGTCAACCATTACAGCAACCCTGGTCCCTCCCCTCTTAGGAACAAAATCCCAGAAGGCAGTGTCTGGGATGTTCTCGCCTCTAATGATAGCTTCCCCACCACAAGACCAAAGGTATCTGAAGGAAAACACTTAGAACTATATTCTTTGCACAGATGGTGTCTCTTATTTCTTAGGATTTGAAACTCTCATGTGACATCCCCAATCTCTGTCCATGTTCTTCATACCTGGATGCTGTCGTTATGCCTTATGTCTTGCATGGAACTTCCTTCTGGATTTCTTGATTGGCTTCTGATATCATTATCACCCCTGCCAGCTATCACGTGGATTGCTCCTGGCACCACACTCTCTGGCCATAGGTCAGCTGCACTGGCCATTTCTTACATCTATTGTCCACACTCTTACAACCTCAGCCTGCACTAGCTCTCAAGTGGAAGTGCTCAGATAATTTTAAGGTAACCACATAACTCTACCTCAAAATAGCAAACTCTTTACCTACCATATCTTAAATTTCTTCTTTTATATTCCTGTGGCCTTGACTGAAGGTTCTGATTGCTTTTAAAATATACGCATCCCTGGAAAAGGTAAATTTTACACATCATCAAACATGTACACCTCCATGTGAATAAAACCGTCACATCTTTTTAAAAATATGGTAGGAGTGTGAGGCAGGAAAAAGAATGAGGATCTCAACCTCTAGGCTGCGGCTGAGATGGAAAAAGTGCCTCTGGACAGGAAATGAAACCTTAGTTCCTAAAGGCGACACTTGCCACTCTCCCAATGTTGTGAAGCACTGGCCCTGGGTAGCTCTTTTCTCCATGAACTACAACTACTTGTCACAAAATTTTTTGATAGGCACTCTCCCCTGTTTGGATTTGGGCTGTAAATATTTGCCCAGACTCTAAAACTGATGCCCTCACTTTACAATGCACATATTGCATAAATATATGTCGATAAATAAACTTGTAAGCTGGTGTATGCATTGCATGTAAACTCTCTTTTTTTAAGTAAAGATTTGAATTTTATAGACTGTAAAATATGGATATTGCTCTATTTATCTCGATGTACCTCTGTGAAAAGGTGACTGCTGTAATTGGAAAGTCATGCCATATAACTAAAATAAGGTACTTTATTTGGAATTTTAAGGTATCTCCTGCCCAATATGTATAACCATAACTATCTTGAAAAATTAGTTGTTTATTGCATGTATATTTTCTAGTGCTCTGGTTATAATCCTGAAGCACTTTGTAAGCAGTGTGAGAGGTACGGAGCTGGCCACTGCTATCAACACAGGGTTCAAGTGTTCTAGTTGGCCAATGTGGGTCAACAAGGCTCGTTTGAGAGACATGTGCCAGCCGTGGTGCTGTGGAGGAACAATGCCATCAGCTATGAACAACAATGACAAACCCTGGCCACAGTGTTAGGAAAAATTATTTATGTTCTTTAACTAATACTGAGAGAACTCGCTCTTTAAAGGATCGTATTATAACTGTTGTACATTTTGTGGGCCAGGTCTGGCCTTAGTTGCGTATATTTCTTATATACTTCCCTTTTTAAATCCATGCTTTACAAAGTTAAAAGCCATTATTTAGTTCATGCATCATAGTTTCCTCACCCCAGCTCTGGAGCAAAAGTTTTGATATACTTAAACAGCAAAAAACTTTTATTCAAGGCAGAGTTTATGTTCACCACAATAATCAACCTCAGTCCAAGAGTGGTAGCTGGGACTTTGTTGGTGGTCCCAGGACCCTGCCTCCTCTGCTCCCGGATAGTCCTGAGGAAACCAGCCAGAGCGTGAGAGCTCTCGGGAACACAGCTAAGATATCTGAATATCTGTGCCCCAGAGAATCCCAACAACTTCCCACTAGTAACAAAAATGTGTAATTATCAAAACAGCTCAGGCCTTATATCAACAAGGAAAGAAGCACCTAACAGACTGACAGTTACCATCTGCACATTCTGTCTATGGCAGTACCATGTTTGTATCACAAGTAAAATCCTCCTTTTTTAAAATCTCCTACATGTCTTGGATACAAATGTCTTTGCAATTTACTCATTTCCTTTCTGTCTCAGTTCTATCAGAGAGAGCATACTCTTATGTCCATACACCAGGATAACTGTGCACATCTCTTAACTGGTTCCCCTGCCAGGTCCTTTTTAACTCTCCCCTCTCTGCCTTAGCCAACCCACCCCTGATAGGCTAAGTTTTGTAATTACATTGCTTTGATTTGGCCTCCTCATTCTCTCAATGACCTTAACTCATTTCAGTTCACTTTGTCATTAATCAGATATTTATGATGCTCAGCCTTCAATGTAATGGAAACTACAGGACCCCCAGACACATGTTAGCATCTCTGCCTTCTATTAGAAGAGATAAGACGATGACAAAACACCTGTGATAGAAGGCAGAATGCAACAAGAGCCATTTGAGTAGTGCAAGTTAAGTTCAGTAGAGTCACTACAGAAATTTTCTGCCTGGTGAAATTGGGACACACTAGAGAAATTATTGGAGACTTACTAGAAAGTCACTACATGAAGGCAGAAGGGGATAGAGCATTGTGGTGGAGATAAAGACATAAATGGGGCATGGAGGAAGGGAAGAATAGAGATTATTCTGCAAAATAGGGCCATATAATTTAGTAGTTGAGTAAGGGAATACATTTCGAGAATGAGCTAAGCCAAGCTTGGGGAAGGCCTGGAATGCCGGTCCATGTTGTCTGAGCTGTATTTGGTAGACTTTGGAGGAAAGTCACTATTGTTTGAAGTCCATATGCCTGAACCAGGGGAATGTATGCGGGATTTGCACAGCCACAATGTAGCGAAAGAGCTTTGGGCTGAGAGGGAACTCATAGATTTTAATTTCTGCTTCATCTTTCTAGGTTATCAGTATATCAAAGTAAAATGAACAACACGATCATTTACATTTATATTTTTATATGTTTGTACAAACTATGAAGTGCTGATACTGTATGCAAAGTGAGAAAAGGGTTTTAGAAAATAGCAAGACAGATCGGTTGTGGGATTTCCAAGAACAAATGATATACAGTGGGGTTGTATTTGGTAAAGTTGGAAAATAAGAAAATATTTGTCTTGAACCTTTTCAACCTAATATTGCAGATCATGGCTCCCTGCGACCCTCACATTAGATCATAAAACCCTTAGAGAAGGAAGTGTATTTGCTCTGATTCCTCTTTGCATTCTCGGCACATAGCAGAGAGCCGAGCTCAGAACAACCACTCAGTAAATGTTGCTTGAATGAATGATCTCTCCAAACTCTGTCAAAGCCTCCACTCTTGAGGAAAATCTGTAACCAAACACGTGCTAACAAGTAATTATCCATATGCTAAAAAGAATTTCTCTAATAAAAACAAAATAGCCCATTGCTAAGTAAGTTCAATTTTAATAGCAGTACTCAAAGAAAAGGAGGGATATTGACAAGGGCCACAGTGGTCCAGGCTGCTAGGGTCCCAGTCGACTACTTCCTGTTTTCTTTCATCTGGGGCTCCTGGAAATCTTAACTTTTTAAGTGGAACTGTCTTTGGCTGAACTTACTCTGTTTTACCCTGGCATATGGCAAGGAAAGGACTATGGAGAACCCCTGAGTCAGAGCCTATAGATAATTTCAACTTTTTTCAGATTTTGAAGAAAGCTCTGTGTTACTGTCTGCCTGTGGGAGTCACCAGGTTCTAAATGCAGTGTCCTGATTTCCTGACCATACTGTCTAAAAAAAAAATCACTTTCCCTTTCACATGGAAATCCCTTCCACAGTTATATACTTTCACTCTGCTGAATTGGGCTGTGTTCGTATTAAATTCTTCGCCTTCAGCATGTAGGAAATTTGGCATATCCTTGATTGGGGTTTCCAACTTAGCTTCTCTGATTACATGCCTACTGCATGCAGCTTAGATAAACTGAGTGTCATTGGTTGAGAAGGCTACATATCTACTCAGGGTGGGAACAGCCATAATGGTGCAATTTCAAGTATCTGAGTGTCTATACCTAACTATGTCTTCTGTATTGATGTTAAGTATGACATCATTACTTCCATTTAAGCCTTGTACACAGTCTATACCCTTAATTCTGAAACACTCAGAGCAGTTTTGGAGAAAAGACAGAATGCAAGAACTGCAATAAATACAAATACCATTTGCTAACTTAATTCAACTGTATCATCCTGTATATGGTGACAAAATTTTACTGCAACACTATGAATTAATCTAATGGAAAACTCTGTGTATCTTATGTATATCATTTGTTACAAAAAATATTAAGGGAGTATACTAAGCAACACGTTTAGTCTCCAGTGACAGAAATCCAACTGACATGAGGATAATAAAAATATTTTTGAAAAATGCATTGCCTCGCATGACTGGGAAGTGCAGTAGTGTGTTGTTTAAGGCCCAGCTGACCAAAGGCCTCAAATAGCACCACCAGGCACCCTTATCTGTTTCTCTAGTTCTTTGATAGCTCCTTTCCCTGTAATAGATATGATGGTTTCCAGAACATCAAGACCCCAGCTGAGAGACAGTATTTCCTGCATAGGTGTTTTAGTGCCACATTGTTGTTATAATAAATTACCATGACATCGGTGACTTAAATCAACACAGATTTATTATCTTACAGTCTTGGACATCAGACATCTGAAATGGGCATCAAGAGGCAAACATCAAGGTGTAGGCAGGGCTGAATTCCTTTCTTCAGACTCAGGGAGAATTCATTTTCTCACCCTTTGCTGCTTTGGAGGTTGCCTTCATTCATTGGCTCCTGGCCACTTACTCCATCTTCAAAGCTAGCAGTCTCATCACTCTGACTTCTATTCTGTTGCTTCATCTTCTCTAACTCTCCTGCCTCACTCTTTCACTGAAAGGATGCTTGTGATTACATTAGACCCTCCTGTATAATTCAGCCTAATCTTCCTATCTCAAGATCTTAATCACATCTGCAAAATTCCGTTTGCCTTATAAGAGAACACATTCACTAGTGCTGGGAATTAAGATGTGTACCTACTGCAGGGTGAGGGGCGGTCATTATTCTGCCTACCACAATAGGTTTGGCAAAAGGCAAAAAAGATAAATAAAACTCCTAAGGAGGACTTTGAGTAGTCCTGCTTCTGTGATGTGCTTGCCTTCAAATAATCTCTGTGCCTAGGAGAACTGGATACTCTGATTGGCTAATGTGGGCCACATTAGGCCAAACTCGACAGTGAGGGAGCAGGGATGATGTTTTAGCTTCGACCATATCATAGGGAATGGTTTTGCTGCAGGAAAAGAAAAGGAATTTCTTATTACAGGAAGGTGAAAGGATACTGGAAAAAAAACAAAACAAAAAAACACCGATACCCACTGAACGAGGCCAGCAGACATATGAGCAGGTTTGTCTAGCTCCCAAACCTAAGGAGGGTACCATGATTTAAACATCAGCCATTCAAGAATCCTCTTTTAAAATATAAATATTTAAGTTTGGTAGGGATAAATATTCATGTTGAGTCACATATCAGAGTGAAAGTGTTTATCAAAAATCTTATACTTTATGCCGGAATTGGCTGAGGCAATAGATTACACTGGGGGAGAAAATTAGAGGACTTCAAAATGACAAGTCCCAAGGAGGGTATGAAGAGAAGATCAAAACCACGAAGAGTGTGTCTTGCCTCTCACAGCCTGATCATGGACCAGCTCTGACTCTCACTGTATCATCATGTAAATGGACCCTTGACAAGCGGGCCTATCTCACATGTGGGGTCTCTTCCCGATTCATCTACTCCACTATCCCTCAGCACCTTCCCAACCTGGGCACTATTCACGGTTATTCCCCTCAGAACTCCTATCCCTTATGCCTGCAACATGGCAAGGTCTGCTCTGTCCCAGACCTCCAGAGGAGGGGCAGTTGCTCATGGGCAGAAATATCCCTCCAAGGGCAGCAGCTCTTCAGCATTTGAGCATTAATTCATAACCAAACATTGACGAATCATGCCATTTTACTGAAAAGCACAGTCCTTAAGTCAACCACCTAATCTAAGGGAAGAAATTAAACTCTAAACCAACATAAACACATTACAAGTCATTAGTGTAATTAAAAAGGAATGTATAATTAAAACATTTGTGTATTTTAGCTCAAATTCATCTGTGGTCGGAAATTTTAATGAACTGTTCATCAAAGAAGTCTCAGGAGTCTGGGGATAAGTTTAGCATAACAAGAATCTCAGTGTTTTCTCCCTTCTGCTTCAGGAGCCCCATTCCCTCTGGTTTCTAAACAGCAACCTGTCATTGGTTCCACCAAACTAATAATGATTCTAAGTGGTTATGATTGCTTTCGTGTTTTAAACTGATGTTATCTTTTTATCCCTTAAGAATCATGTTTTTCATAATTACTTCTCTTTTGTCCTTTTCTTAAGACAAATGATTTTGTAATTAGCGATGAAGGAAGGAGTCGTCACTCCAAGACATCTGTCAAGTTGTCAGGAAGGATGTCTCCCTGTAGCTATATTTAAACTTTCTGTTTAATAGCCTCTTGCTTTATTTCACAAGAACATCTCTGTGGAATCATGCCCCGGATCCCCTAATGATCAGGTTCTATAAAACATAGAGCAATTAGACTGTAAAAAAATATTGGTCCCCAGAATGTCCTTCCTATTCATAATGTGCACCTCTCCTTAACAGGAGAGGATGTTCCTTCCCTGGACATCCCCACCCACATGGATGACTCCTCTCCCATGCTCTGTAGATTCCAGTTCTAGATTCATACAGATGGGATGGTAGAATTTGTCAAAATTAGGCTAACACTTTCCCCAACTCCAGCATTCAGTTGTAGCAATGTTGTCTATCTCCCAGTGAATGGCAAGTTATTGTGAGAAAACAACAACTTCTCCCTTGGAGGGTGTGTCGGAGGGCGCACCTATGCTGTGTTTCCCCTGCACCCTACAGAGAAGTGGTGTGCTTGCTCAGGTGTTCGCTGTTCTTCCGTTACATCTACAGCAAGGAATATAGCTTCCAGTGACTCTCAAAGCCTCTTCCTTAGGAACAGAATCCAGATTGACAGAAATATCATGGGGAGTGCTGAGGAATACGGGGAGCTCATTTTACCTTGAGATTCAAGATTACTGCTGATCTCTAATTCCAATGCCATTCTGTCAATAGGTAACGCCCTAAATCTCACAGAAATCTCAAGCTGCCCTGATCACTCACTCTCCTTGTTCTTCAATCACTCATGGAACACATGACTCTGGTTCTTCATAAGAGAAAGCTAGGCACAGGGACTTTAGTGATTTCTTTGAGAGGCACACAGAAGTATCAGACAGATCCAAGCAAAACAGAACTTAGTGAAGTGCGGTCTGATGCTGACTTTTCAACTTGGCCCTGGCAGAGAACCAGAGACAGGACTGGCCCACACTGAATAAATGAACACCTTAACACCTTTCCATATTTTAGGAGATCCTTAAAGTTTGTACGTTTGCCCCTCATTTTGAGCACCTTTCCAGCTTCCTCCTCTTTCAGAACAGTCATACTACTGGACTGGGTCCCAAGGATGTGCCAATTTTGAAATGACATGAAATTGTCCGGGTGAAGTGGGTGGATGGAAAACCATTGCTTAAAGGAATTTTCTTCATGAGAGTGACTCTCTTAAAGATCAAAAGATGTACCCTGGCCCATCTTTTTGGTTAGAGTGCTGTTTCATATACCAAAGGGTTATGGGTTCAACCCCCAGTTACAGCTCATACCTAGGTTATGGATTTGAGCATACCTATGTTGCTGGTTTCATCTCTAGTCAGGGCATGCACGAGAGGAAACTGATCAATGTTTCTCTCTCATATTGATGTTTCTCTCTCTCTCTCTCTAAAATCAATAAACTTATCCTCAAGTGAGGATTTTAAAAAGATCAAAAGCTGTAAGAGACACAAAAATGGCATTATAAGGTAGAATTAAAGGCATCAGAGACATTAGAACATCAAGACTTTTATTTCTGATGGGGCTGGCTGACTGATCCTAGATCCTGTCTCACTGCACCATTTAGTGGCTGCTTATTCTTTGTGCCTGGGTGCAGTACAAGAACAGAGTGTGAAATGTGGGCAGAGGTGTGACAAACCCAGAGTGGGAATAATAAGAAAAATATGCATCAGTGTGTTTACTTTCCTGGTTAGTTTCCCAACATATTTCTTTGTGGAGCTCATGTATCATAATATTTAAGGTGGAAGAAAATCACTGGATGCCTCTAAAGTTGCAGTCCTCTTTTTTCCTCTAACTTCCAAATGCCACTCCTTCTTTATGGCTATTTTAATGTTCCTTATATCCTTTTCAGTCCCATTCCATCTTTTTAAAAATCATTCTTCACATCAATGTCAGATTTCAAGTACTAGTCACAGCACTACCTTGTCTTTCTGCTGTCAAGAGGCTGAAAGTCTCCCTGCCATCTATGGGTTAATGCATGGCTTCATGCCACCTATTCTTACCTCATCCATCCTTGTTGCTCAACATTTCTCAGCAGTAGACTTGCTGGGCTCATTAAATTGGACACCTCCTTTTTCTCTACCCACTTCATCCAAAAACCTATGGGCTCAAGCCTGTTGGCAATATTTTAGAAAGTAGAAAAACTAAGAAGACCTGAAAATACCAGGTAGCTGCCATATTGTCCCTAGTTTCTCTGCCTCTAGACTTCTTTCACCTAAGAGAAATGAAACTCTGTTGTTTAAGCCTCCCTTATGTTCATTGTTGATTACTAGCAGCTGAATGCAATTCTTAAGTGACACAAATACATGAAAATAACTAATTTTACCTGTATTCATATTCAGGAACAGATGATACCCCTCTAATTATTTGGGTTTTGGCTTCTTGGTTTATTTGTTTGCTTGAAATGTTGCACTAAAAAATCTGAAATTCTAAAATCTGAAATTCTAATTCTAATTAAAATGATAAACCTACTCTCTGACCCTTAGTTTGGAAGGTGCTACCCACACAAAAACCCCAATATTCATCCCCGGGCTCTCTTTTCTCTTCTCTAGCTGTGTTCTGCCTGCCAAGTCCCTAAAGAGGAAAACTTATATAAATATACAATCATATCTTCTTCCCATTGTGTTGCTTGCTAATGTGGTCTTGGGTGGTTACCAATCCTTTCTGTGAATTTGTAAATATGTGGAGGCACAGCCTGAGTGCAGAAAGGTAGTTCCCAAAATTGTTTTCTAAATTTTTTTCCGACTATGGAAATTTAAGAATTGTGGGTGGAATAATAAGTGAGTAAATGAATCATAAACAGACAGTGAATTTTTATATTAAAAAAGAGAGAATAAGGACAGATAAGACACCATAAGAGCATGAGCAGGTGGACAGATTTGATATGAGGAAGCTCCAAAGTTTCACATATGTTTACATAATGTAAACTGAGAAATCTTTTTAAAATGTTATGTGATTTTTGAAAATACTCTATCACCTTTGATCCTTACCACTCCCAGTCCTTGACGCAATAGTTATTGGTATATTGGGGACTACTAGTGTTTATATTTAAGAAGTCTATACCTTTAGGGGGAAAAGGCATTGAGCTCAGAGTTTGGGGGCAATACTATAAAATAGAAAAAGGATCTTTCCCTTCCAGAGAGGGAAATGATGAGCGCAGAGACATTGTGGCTGCAGAGACAAGAACACAGAATCTGTACCCTGGGGAGAAACCTGGAGAGTTAGAAAAATGCCTGATGAGTTTGTGAGATATGGTGGAAGAAAAGACCCATGTCTCATTTTCTTGGTAGTTTTTCAGACTGTGTCAAAGTAAGAGAATGCTGGAGAGGAGTAGCCATGGTCAGCTCACTGTGACATAAAAGCCAAGGGAAGCTTTTCAGGACCCAAATGTGTCATGAGGATGTTGTCTTTGTGTATGCAGAGAGAATCACTGAGCAAAAGGGAGAGGCAGGGCAGCAGAGGCCAGCATCATCTCAGTGGTGCAAGGCTATGAGGATCCTTTGATAGGTGCCCAATAAAGATGTTTTCAAGTAGTACAGCCAGACTGATGTGCAAAAGCCTGTCATGATTGATCCTTTAGGCAAGCAATAATCCTTATACAGCTTTCTCTTAAGTGTGAACTACTCGGGGGAAAGTGAAACATTAAGTGCCCAACATTTTATATGAACACATATGAGGTTGCCATTCTGAAGGCCTGGGACAGTTTTAGAAAAATTAGAATTTGAGTAGGATCAAGAAAATCTAAATAGGCAAAGAGGGTTGGGTCTTGCTCTAAGATGACAGTGGAGTCTATCCTAAGCCACGGACCTTGTTTATACTAATAAATCCAGAATCAGTATTAGAAATGTTTGTTAACATCTCTGTCTGCAGATCCTACTTATACCTTAGTGTCTTCCAATTTTTCCTGTAACAAAGTAAGACCAATGCATTGTACATTCACACACGTATGCATGCATTCCCACACTCGCACACATACTCCCACGTACACATGCACTAAACTTTACAGTCTCCATGGGCTTACTGAATATTAAAGCAAACCTCAGTGAAATAGGTATCCTACAATTCAGATGCTGGCTTTATAGACCTTTCTTGATAGTCTTCCACCAAGATGCCATCATGGATGTATTTGTGATGCTTCTTTGTTCTCAGAAAGATCAATGACTTTTTAATGCTAGTATAAAAATGGAGGAGGTGTCAAAAGAAAGAAGAGAGAAAATAGACTCAAAGGTAATAAGATAGTTTTCAAATTAAATACAAGAAAGATCTTTTTAGCCATATCAGCTGTTCAATAGAGATATTTACCTCTCAAATGGATGAATGTTGTATCACCCCCCAAACATTGCTGATATCAGGGATGCTGTAGAAAAAAAGATCCGTTTAAAGATCCTCAGTTGGTGCCCTGACCAGCATGGCTCATTTGGTTGAGCATTATCCCACATAGCAAAATTTCATGGGTTCAATTCCCAGTTAAGGCTCATGCCTGGGTTGCAGGCTGGCCCCAAGTTGGGGCACCTGTGAGAAGCAACTGGTCAATGTTTCTCTCACACATTGATGTTTCTCTCCCTCTCTTTCTCTCTCCCTTCCCTTCTCTCTACAAACAAATAAAATATTTTTTAAAAAGATCCTCAGTTGGATGCAAGAACCTTGGGCAAAACCCAAGAGGGTTTTTGTCTAGCTTCCTGGTTTTACTTGTCTACCTCCCTTGTGAAGGACACATCCTGATGAAAACCTCTGGCACCTACCACTAGCTCTGCAGCCTTTGTGAAAGGCATCCTTTCTCTGGACATGCATGTTTCCAGCCACATGCTCACTGACATTGAGGCTTTTAGAATATCATTGATGTCAGCAAGACAGGTATTTAGGACAACTGCATCCTTAAGATGTCTCTGGTGACTACGTTTTTCATTAGGGTTTCCAGTTGCACTGGGTATAATTAGTCCTGAGGTTATAATCTTATTCAGAAAAATGAAGCATCAGAGGATGCTACTAAATTAATCTTCTGGCTATGAGGATGTCACTCCAGAGACTAGGATGCAAACATCGTGGCTACTATTGTCTTCATAATGACTCTTAAAAATATGTTAATAGATATTGTGTTTCACAATCCCCAGGCAAATAAATATTTAAGTGTAACAGTGGGCATTTATCTAAAAGCCATAGGCTCAGTTTTATATATTATGATTTGAGGAATTATATGTATAATGATTTACCCTTAAATCTCTCCCACAATACATTGCCTTAGAGCCTGCTATGCAACCATTAAAATCCTTTCCTGATTTCCAGTTAGACATCGTAAATTAAACAGACACATTTATCTCTTATTCCCTCTTGAAGCTCCTCTATACTGGGACATCAGAAGAAGCAAAAACCAATAATGAGAGAAAGATAAGAGCCAATTAAAAATGTCAACAAAACTTGAAAAAAATGGAGTATGATAAGCAGGGGGTTACTTGCTGAGCATCTCAGAGGAAGTTGACACCTGAGTGCCTTCAAAAAATAGACAAATATTGGCAAGAGGATTTATGACAGAGGCCTGGAAAGGTTTAAAATTTAGTGACACTGCCATCTTGGATGATTAAAGTGCCAATTAGGGCTTAAAACTGGAGGATAGGTAGAAAGTCTTTGTGGGAACAACTGCAAACCCACCTGTCAGTCCTTACCTGCAAACCCACATGTCAGTCCTTACCTTGTGTAGCCTGGGGACTAAATTTGCCAATGGGGGTCAGAAGACTAGAGACTTGTTTCCTGAAGCAATGAAACTGTAAAAGCTCTGACCTTAAAAAGGGTAGTGTTACCTAAAAGTCAAGCTAAAAATGCTGTATCAAAAACAGATTAATGAAAGGCTATATAAAAAATTAAACAAATTAATCAGATTCTGGCCTACTCTTCCTTATCTTCCATCATGCAGGCAAATCAAGCTTTCACCTTTCAAGTCAGTATCTGAATGACTCAGGAAACACTCTGTTCTAAATGAAAAAGCTATCACCCCACCTTGGCCAGGTAGCTCAGGTGGTTAGGGCATCACCCTGACACACCAAGATTGCAAGTTCAATCCCCAGTCAGGGCACATACAAGAATCAAATGAATACATAAATAAGTGGAGCAAGAAATCTCTCTCTTCACTGCCTCAAATCAGTAAATAAAAAAAGAAAAAGATGTCACCCCTTGATTAAACCAGGGTGAGACCCACCATTTTACCATTTGACAGCCCCTTCTTATGAACACTAAATAAATACAGTAGTAGACTAGTTTTTAGTGCCTCACTCTTAATTAGAAATAGATCACAGTAATCACCAGATGTTTGTGGAAGGCCTGAAAAATAAGAATGAAAGAAAGATCAAAGCAAAAGATAAAAAAAGACCAGAAGAAACACAGACAATGTAAGAATCAAAAGAAAACTTCTAAAAGTCTAAAATGGCTTTTTCCAGAGAGAAGACTGAAGATGCTATTTATGAAATGAACTTTGGCCGAATTGCAAAAGGAACATTCAGAGAAAAAGGAAGGGCTACTGGAAATGAAAAAATTCAGAGCAGAAATGTAAAAGTTCAACCCAAGGAATAGAAGTTAAAGAAACCTTCGAAAAAGCAGAACAAGAAGACAGAGATAGTGAATAAAAGAGAAAGATAAGAAAACCAGAACATCAGTCCAGGACTATAGCACAAGGGTAAAAGGAATTACAGAAATGCAGAAGAAATAAAACTGAATCAATGTTACTATCAAGAAGTAATGCAAGGAAATTCCTAGATCTAAAGGACATGTTTTCAAATTTTTTAAAAGACCCTGCCAAATAGCATGCAATAAGTGAGAATAGACCTTCAGCAAAAAAATATAATTATGGAGTTCTCAAAGGTGGGGGCTGAGTGCCTTAGTTTCCACAGATAAAAAAGGAAGGAGGTTTGGAAACGCATTTTATTCCTAAGGAGGAGATATTTGAAGCTAAAGGAAAATGGAGAAAAGTTTTCAAATTCATAAAGAATATAATCTTCTACTTAGAATTTAATATTCAGCCAAACAATCAAATATGAAGGGAAAATAAAGACATGTTCAGGCATGCTGAATTTCAAAAAAATGTATCTCCCATTCATCCTTTGTCAGAAAGCTACTATAGAATATTTTCTGTCTGAACAAGAAAAATGTAGACCCCAAAATTCATGGGGCTTCAACAGAGGAGGAGGCAACGAAACTCTCCGAATGATGGGAAGGGAAATCCTAACATTATAGATGTGTCTAGAGTGTATTCAGTCGAGGCTGAAGCAAGGCAAAAGAGGGTTGCAGGGTAGATGTCTCCAAAGGAAAAAAAAAATACAACTGGTGTTTATTATATAACACATCACTATATTTAGAGATGATCTATCAGAAAATCCTGAGATGAATGATAAAACTAAACAAAGAAAGACAATTATTAACTTAGGAAAATAGAGAAAGTTTGGCGAGAATTACATTTTAAACATGGTCTGATTACATAGCCTATTATAATGTTGATAACTAGTAGCACTTGGTGTGGCAACTGGGTTTCTATTGTTGTGCCACTTTCAAAAACACTCTCTCCAATCACTTCGTGGGTATTGTGCTCTGTCATTACATATTGCCATTATGCCTCTGTGTGTGTGTGCATCTCTTGTCCTTCCACCTAAACCAGGAGCTTTTTGGGAAAGGCACAGCACCTTCTGCTTCTCTAGATCCCCACAGCTATGGGCCAATGTCTCAGTAAATTTAAAAAAAAATAAATTAATTTAAAAAAGACTGAACAAACTTTTAAATCGCTAACATCTAAATTAGAGCCAACATACTGGGGAATCAAATGATGATCGCCACAGACAAAATACTTGCAATAATAGTGTGAAATATAATAATCGGTTATTTCTTAGATGCTGAAATTTGCTGGACATTGTTCTAAGAGCTTTGTATACCTTAATTTACTTAAACATTAAAAAAACCCAAGTTCAATACCATTACAATTTCCACTCTATAGGTGAGAAAATTGAGGCACAATGAGGTTAATGTGGCAGAGTCAAGTGGGACAAGACATACACTCCTCCGTGCCCTCCCAGGCCTTGTGTCTTGATTTTCACTGGTGACACTGTCCAGAATATTCTTATTTATCTCCATGCCTCCCCCTCTGAAATCTATACTCTAAGGATAAGCACCTGGCCTCACACATCTCTTTAACTCACACATTTCTAAACAGAGCATCCTGCATGGAGTGAGCACTCAGCACTTACATATGAGCTGAACCAATGAGAACGGGGCCGTGGATGAGGAGCCCTGCTACGCAATCTGCAACATAACACAGACGGACCTCGTCATGGGAGATCGGGGCAGACGTGGCTCTATATACCATTTACCATTAAATAATTCTAAATAACTGCTCAAATATGCAAATGCCAGCCAAAATGTTTTATGTGATGTAGGTGAAAACATATTGTGGACAATTTTAATTTTTTTTCCAAATATTAAATTAAAAGAATAGTCATAGATATCTTTTTGAGTTAATTTGTAGTGTCGATGGTTTATCTTTTGGAGATTTGAATCAATGTCACTAAAGATGGTTTTAGCTCGTATTTTTATAACAAGTACAACAAATAATGTACTTTAGGCTAAGTTTCAAAAGACAAAGAACACATTGAAGGAAAATGGCTTACTCAAACATTTCATATAATTTTGTGACTTTCTCACTTTGTCACATACGTAAAGAGTTGAGGAAAACCAGATTTTTGAAAAGGCGGACCAGATACTGGTTGTCTTAATTCAAAGCAGAGAAGTGATGCGGTGTACCTGAAAGCTCTGGTTTGTTCTATTCTGATTAAATGGGGTTTCTGGTTTTATTCTGTTTTGTTTGTTTTTCTGTATCAAGCCTTCCCAAGCTTATCCTACAATCAATACATGCTTTTATTTTTGTCTTTACCATGGTGGGGGACTTTCAAATTATTGTCTGGGTTTCAGTCCCTCCGGTACTAGGCATTTCAGTTTGAAGGGACTTCTGAGTCCTTTGCTGTGTGTGTGTTAATTAGAGTTGGTTTCCTGATCTTTGCTGTCAGTTTCCTCTGCTCCACAATTTGAGAGACAGTGATGCTCAACCAATGCTCAAAGGTCCCTGGAGACCATTTCCAGTTGCATTACTGATTTATTTTCATCTTGACCAGATGGATCCAGGTTCCTGTGAATGTACTGGGGTCCTTTTGATTACCCTATTTATCTCTCCCAGTGCTCAATTTAAGGGTCAAATCTCATGTAACACATTAGCCAGAAAGATAAACCATTCAAGCCCACTGCTGTTTGGACACCATACTTCTGACATATGCTCTGTGCCTCATTATACACCAAAGTTATTAGATTTAATACATGTTTTTATAAACTCCATAACAAAAGCAGGCAGGGTATTTGTTGGTCTGTCTGTCGATCCTTTAAAACGTGCAGCCAATGAAAGGGCAGGAGCCAGGAGGCCTTCGCAGAAAGGAGGGACAGGGTGGGTCCCTCCAGGCTCCCTCACTGAGGCCTTCCTTGTCTTTATGGAGGTGGCCAGGAAAAAGATGAGCAGAACATTTTTAATGAAACCAATAAAAATGCAAAGGAAGATTTAATGTTTAAAGAAATAATAAATCAAAACTGACAACTGAAATGCAATATTTCACCATGAGATTGAGGAAATCAATTCATCCAAAGGGCACATTTGGCTTCTGTTTAAAAAAAAAATCCCACATACTCACACAATAAAAGCTATCATATCAGATGAGGCTAAATAAGCTCTCGTTAATGGATTTTTGAAACCTTGGAAAACATGCATGAAGCCAGACAATAGAGAGTCTCATGGCATTTGGAAACATGCACACAGACCACCACCCCCGCCCCCCGCAACATCTACAATCCATGAATTGTAAATTACTATGCTCAGGACCCTGAGCAGGGGTTAAAACTTCAAAAAATTGTCCATTGTTCAAGAGGCTCTGTGGGCTCAGGACTGTCTAATTGTCAGATTATTTATTTTGATTTTTAAATCATTTCCCTTTAAGACTTCTCATGAAATGAAAAATGTAGGTGAATCCTAAAAACAGAAATAGTAACTGGGCCCCCACCCTTAGGAAGTAAGCAGAGAATGAATGCTTTGGGCCCTTCTCATCATGGGTATGTAGTGACCCTGGAGAAAATTAAATTTAACCAGAAGTATCCCTTCCTCATAAGGGCTCACAAGTTAATGAGAAATTGTCACCTGTGCTAGAAATGATAATACAATGCAGTTCATAGCTAGGGCTATAACAGAGATTGAAACGTACCATAAAAATGTGCCTAGGCATCTTCAAAAGGCTTTAAGAACAGATGTGATTTGGTGTAGACCTTGAAGAATGAGATGGAATAAAGCAGGTTGATATCATTTGGGAAACAGAGATGAGAGTGATGGGTAAAGAATAATTTCAATAGTGCAATTAGAGAAAAATAAAAGCAAAGTAGTGCAAGGAATGCTGGGTGAGGCAAATGTAGGTTTACAATTGTCTGTATGGAACATGATACAATAATGAATAAATAATAATACAATAATAATCGGTGTAAACCTACCTCTGCCCACCATATATTTGAGAAACATGAAGCAGTGTGAGAGAATAGAGGGTAGAAGGGTAATATTCACAATAGATAGCAATGCAGCTAAGAAAAATGGCTGTGTATGGGCTGCCTAGGCTTGACACTATGCCAGGTGCTTATTATGTGTTTCCATATCTAATCCTCTCCACAGTTCTTCAAGGCAGGTAGTAACTTCATTTGATAGCTGAGGAATTTGAGGCACTACAGTGTGATACTGGTTACCTAATGTCCCCAAGCTTATGAGCAAAAGTGCCAAGATTCCAAACCTCTGTGTGACTCTGTGACATGGGACATACAGAATGCTGTACTGGTGCCAGGTAGGAATTAAGCTCCATCCACTGCTGACTCGGCTCCTCCTCACTCTCATGCATTCCTTTTCATTCCTCCCACCTGCAAGATCCCATGGGCCTCTGCCCAATCCCACTATTGGCATAAAACCTCCCATGACATGTCTGATTCTTTTTTATTAACTCTGATAATTCTAGTTCTATACTTCACATCTCCTTGGATTATTCTGGTTCATGTGTGTGTTTTACCTTCTGAAAGAAATTTTTATTGAAGGGAAGAAATATTTTTCTTCCTTTTAAAAAAATTTCCACAAAGTTGAGAAGTAAACTCTCCTATGCTGATCAATTAATTAATTATGGTTTTCCTTAAGATCCTACTCAGCTACACCCCAATGCTTGCCAAATGCCATATTGAATGATTCCCTCAACAACCAAGTCCTGGAATGCAGGTTTTCTGTATCTGAGCCTGATTTGGATCTTTGGACACACACAATTTTACTTAACTCTCACAAACTGTTGCCTACTGCGATTCAGAGATATTGGAGAATATGATCAGAGTCATACAATGCCAATGCAGAGATGGAAGGGTTAAGATTTGAACAAGAATTGGTCTTTTTCTTTCCAGCCAAGTTTTCCTTCTGTGTGGTCCAAACTTCTTTCAGTATGATTTTCACAGGTCACTACTCTAGCAGGTTTTTCTTGAGCCTTGCAAACTTTTCTTAATATTTCTACTTGTTTAATTAAAGCAAACATGTGAGCATTTCCTTCAATGGCTTTTAAAGTAAGTGCATAAATGAAAACTGATTTTAGGACAATATAGACTGAACATCCTCAAGGATAGCATTCAGTTCTATCTGAAATACTTGACGTGAGGGGAAGATGTACATAAATGCTCTAAATACATATATCTTTTGGTTCATAAAATAATTTTTCACATTGTAGTATCCTTTTCAAGAATATATGTCTTCTTTTAATAGCATTTATTGAATATGCTTTAAAGTACATTCTTATAAACCATTTTTGTACTGTAAAGCAATATGTTTGTTCATTGTTTTTGAAGGATTTTTTTCTTTTCTGTTCCTTCCTTCAATTACATGTCATCTGTCACATACCCTTCTGTCATCAGGCATATATCTAAGAGTCCACTTCTAGGTCACTGCTTCTAATTCCTGTGGGAAGAGACGCTAGAAAAGCAAGCTTGTTAATGAAATCACAATGCCTGAATGAGGCCCGAGGGGATAAACTGTATAGCTTCAGTACCAGGGATTTGTCACAGCTGTTTTAGGAGCTTAAAGGCCTTTTGCGACATCCTCCTTGTCCATGTCTTTGGTTGAGCTGGCTGAAGACTGATAACTTGGACAGATATGGTAAATATAAATTCTGTGCAGAGAGACTCTCCTGCAAGGTAGGTCTTTGTTTAGAGACCACAACAAAGGGACACACAATTATTTTGATGCTTAAATTCACAATCTAATTTTGGAGGGAATAAAAGACACATCACACATATATTATCTCTGGAGTAGGGAAGCATCAAAAAGATTTTATGTCCAGGTAAGTGTGGGGCCAGTGTTTGTTTGAAGAAGCAAAATGTTCGGTCTGGCACAGACACTCCTGGATGGGCAATGCTGTCGAGGTAAGAGCGAGGAAGTCATACACAGGGCGGTTAATAACTTAGGTGGGCTTGATGTCTAACCAGCGGGAGATGCGATGATTTATTTCAGAGTGAGGGAGAGGTTAGATTTCAGTCACTGGATCTTCAGTGCACAGGGCTCCCTTGTGTTCATGTGTACTCGGAGTGTCTTTGGGATTCTTAGCTGCTGTTCCTAATTTAGACCTGTGACTGTCAGCCCTTTCACAGAGCCAGTGCCTTGCTGAAGTCACTTCTTATGAAGCTTTGTGAAAAATGTGGACAGCTTAGGACATGCACACATCTTAGGGGAGGAAAAAAGAAAAAGAGATGAGATAGTAAGTAGATTTTATTTTTCTACAGTTGGCCTTTATTTTTTCAACAACTTTGTATTCCTTTACAATTTCCCCTCAGCACCGTTTTTCCTCTGCTCATTCCCCTTTTCTTCATTATTTTAATGGCTACATCTTTGCTCTGATGTGTCAATGGGAGTGGAAAATCCTGTGAAGCCAGGGCTTAATGAAATGCCAGCTGGAACAGAGGGATAAAGTTTCTTTGGAACAGCTTCAAAGGGAAGCGGGCTGGGCGAGCTCCGGGACAATGGCACCCAGGCCTGAGGACAGGGACAGCGTGGCCAGCTGGCCTAGCCTGGCCCTAACGAGGCGTGAAGGGATGGGGACCCACGTCACTGTGCAGTCAGGGGTGCAGCAGGGGGATTTAAAACACACAAGCATACGTGGACTACATCCTTCTGTTTCACAACAAATAATATTCTCATGAAATGAGGGGCCAAACGTGATTCCTGCTGGAAGGAGCACGAACTAATTTTGCTCAAAGCTTTGGCTTCCTGAATGCTGCCAGTCACCTCCCCTCTCCACATCGCGGTTTGGAATAAATTTTGCATTTCTTTTTATAGAAGAATTACCACGGAAACCTTAGTTTTGATAGGACTTGAAAGAGATTTATGAACACTCGTTGGTCATTTTTGGTCATGTGGCATTTCTCTTTTCTTTTTTGTGGATAAAGCAGGTGAAGTGACTTGGAAATAGGCTATAAATCTGGAAGGCTCTAATGCTGTGAATGGTTGTTGGCCCCATTTAGGCTTCAGCTTTGGAGACCCTTCTGTTTTGAATAACATCAAAATAATCAGCTGCAGTTTGTGCTTAGAAGGGATTGTTAGGAAACTTCATGTAACTGCAACGTCAACCTTCCACCTGGTTCATTTATGTATATTAATGCACCTTATATAAAAACTCTAGTATTGTCTTACCGCTGGTATTTTGCATTTGAGGGCATCTGATCAATTACATGGACTTTCTCATTTTATTAAATTACCTTTCACATTTCCAAAAACTGTGGAGATGGAGAGCTGTCTTTATAAAATGTGTCTTCTAAAAGCTGAGATACTTTAAGTCTAGAACAAGCATAGAAAAGATAATTTTAATCTATTTACCTTGCTTATGAGAACTAACAAAAAAAGGGTTTGAGATATGTTTTGTATTCCAAACAACAAATGGTCACTGAGAAATCAAGACTGACATGGTCCTCATGGCCTAGAAAAAATAAAATATGGACCTTTGTTCAGTTCAGTTCCATAAGCAGGTATAAATCACCCACCATTTGTAGCTATTGAACTACCTGCCGAGTAATGCATCCAATAGGAGACTTCCTTACGGGCAAGAGGCACAAGACTCTACATACAAAATTTCATTTTTGCTCGTCGAAAACAGTAGACTAGCAGAAATTTCATATGGCCCAATCTAATTTTAGAATACATTTTTTAAAAGACCTATGTATAAGATTATGCAGCTTTTGGCCAAGGCTTCCCAAAGGAGACACCATTTGAGTTTGATTGGTATAGACAGAGGAAAATATATTCCAGAGGAAATTCCATACACAAAAGCCTGGAGGAACGAAGTGACATGGTACGTGAGGACAACTACAAAAATATAGTGTAATTGATTAAAATCATTCAAGGAGGCAAAGCGTATCTGGGGACAATGCCAGAGAAGTCATTAGGACAAGGACATGGAGGACTTTCAGCATCAGGCTTGGGCTTGATTCTGCAGCTTATGGGGAAACACGGAGCCTTTCAATGACTATGTGATCGGGCCAAGTACAGAATGTTGGACACATCGCTCTGGCTCTCCCGTGGGGGAAAGATTTGGGGAGGATGGTTGTTGTCCATTTGCTCTCCCCCTTTCCCTGCCTCACATGCCTGTTCTCTAGACTTCTCTGTCCTGCAGGGTGGCCACTATGGCCTGCACTGCCCAAGTCCCCTGCCATTTCATTGATGGCAGGGGCTTGACAATGAAAGGCATTGACAAGAGATTGAGGTCAGTTAGAGGAAGGGATAGTTTGTTGTACTTATTCCTCCAGTTCCTCTATGCCTCCCCACATGCTTAGTGGCATTTGTACTCTGTGACCACAGCACCTACCAGGCGGCCCTCCTTCTTTTTCACCGGCTTTTTCCAGACTACTTCAGGGTGGTCACTGCTTTTGTTCTTGCTAGTTGGGGTTCTTCACCCTGTCCTTTTGGTT
Organism: Trachops cirrhosus; assembly: GCA_028533065.1. Lineage (NCBI taxonomy): Eukaryota > Metazoa > Chordata > Mammalia > Chiroptera > Phyllostomidae > Trachops > Trachops cirrhosus. The sequence continues at coordinate 23,527,793 of CM052547.1, read as the reverse complement.
TCTTTAGCCCACCCATCACCTAGGAAAATGGTCCCTTTATGAAAGTCTCTCTAATTAACTCCCTTGAGCTTAGCATCTCCTTTATTTCCAGGCTTTGATAGGTGGTCAAAGATGGAGACAGAAAGTTTAATTGGGAGAATTTTATGATAGTGCAATGGAGAAAAATTCAGGGATAGAATGTCCCAGATGAATTCTAAAGTGATTTAGGATGTAAAAACTAGTGACTGATTAGACTGGGTTCTCTAAGACCAATCAATAGTGGGTCAGTTTTAACAGGGACGGTCAGAAAGACTGGGAAAGCGATTCTAAGGGGCAGAAATCAGTGTTCTGTGATTCACAGGGCAGTGGCTAGAGGTTCTGAGGTGAGTGCTGATCCTAAAGCAGGAATCATTTGAGTCCAATCTTGTCTACTTCAAAGACTTGCAGTGCTCTGAGTATTACAAAGCACTATACCCGGGTAAGGCCTAATATATAATTATAACAATTATTATATTTCATTTGGATATTTTTATACCTAGGTTAATATATTTTGATTTGACAGGAGATGGTATATCTCACAACTCTTCAGTTTAACTAGAGCCATTGTTTCATTTAAGACTTTGTTTCTATTCAAAAGTCTCCTGTTTCTATCTACCCACGCTTGGCACTTATTGCTACCTGCACTTAAGGAGGAGAAAATACCACCAAATATCCTATGCTATTTTGTCACTGTTTCTGAAGTAGCTTTGACTTTCAGGGGCCCCTATGGGGTGGATGTTTCCTTTGAATTATGCTGATAAGGCCATTTGCCAGTGCACTTAAGAGGGGACACTGGACATGGCTTGGTCCAAGATGAGAATCAAACAGATAACCAAGAGCAAAATATTTCTGTATAGCTTTTACCATCCCTTCTTTAATCTAGTACATGTAGTTAATAGAGCAAGTAGTACTTGGATAATCAATCAAGCACTGAATTGACCTCACTTTTCTTAGTGACGTTACCACTAAGCAACATACAAAAAATAATCAGATGCCTAAAAGATCCCTACTTAAAAAGGCTTTATTTTCTTGGCTTAGCTCTGAGTGCTTTTGTAGGAGTCTGTGGTCCACTGCTGTGTGCTAAAGTTCCCCTGTGTCTTTGATCAAGCCTGGGAGGCTCTGCTTAAAGGGAAAGGCACCCAAGAGCAGAGCAGTTTTCTTTAAGCTGCCACTACAACAGCTGCTGACCCATAACCCAAGGTGCCATAAACTGTTGTGTCCTGCCAACGACAAAATACCTCATGGCCCACTTAAAGGTCTTATACCATGTCCAAAGCACTAAAAGCCCATTACACAACTCTAAAAGCCCACCTGGCTTAATACAACCTTTTCAAACTTCAAGATAAAAATGCCCTGTGCACCCATTCAAAGCAGGGTCCCAAAGCGAAACTCTTGGCACCACCAGAATTCTTAGCTGCTACATGATCATTTGCTTCACCAGATCCAGCCTTTTATTAATCAGTATTACCAGACAATGCACAAAGACATTGAGATCCTGAACTTCTTTCACCAGAAGTACAGCAATCCCCACTCCACTGCTATCTTAACTAGTAAATTCAAAACATCGGATGATTCATGCTGCTTGAACGCAAATTCCCACCACCGTAATTGGCATCATTGTTTGATCATGATGCCATAGAAATTTTTGTTCCCACAATAAAACAAGGTAACCACAATAAACATGTCAGGAAGACTTAAGTTTCTGGTGTGAAAAAGAAGGCTTGTGCACATTTCCATTTATTGGGACACCTATTAGTAAACTCTCCTGGTAAAATTGCTGGTGACAAGACATCTCCCATCTCTCAGAGGAGTTAAAGGTTCATTAGAAATCTCTAATCCTCTGCTTGCATCTTGCTGAGATGTATTTTTATAAAGGCATTTTTGTAATTGCTATAATTAAAACTGATTGAATTTCAAAAACAGTTTCCAGTCTTTACTTCTGGGTTAATTTTTACAGAGAGAGGTGCTTGTGACTCTGGTTTCAACATGCTTGAGGGGCCTTCATTCTTCCTTCCTGGGAGACCACCACCTACAGTCCTCAAAGGGCACTACCAACCCATATTCCCTCTGCACCGCTTCTTTTAATTTTGATGGAAATGCATGCCTCCTTACCTGAAAAATTCCTATTGCACATTTTATTTATATAACTTCTCATTCTACAAAGGGATGCTCAAGTTAGAAGCCTTTTATTTCTTCCTAGATAAAAAGGAAGGTATGGAGACATTTTCTAAGACTGCCATCTTAGTAACCTCAACTATTTTAGGAAGTCCTTAAGAAAGGCTTATTGAAACTGAATTCAGCACATACACCATCTCAGAAGCACTTGAGGATGTATTTGAACATCAAAAATGTAGCAGAAGAGATCATCTTTATGAAATAATAAGCATTGTGTTTTCAATACAGTTGGGAAAAATGACTTCAGCTGGATGTATGACGTGATGGATTCAGATACATTTTTCACTTGCACGGTCGCTGCTGAGTGCCTACAGTCAGGCTGGGCCTGGGCCACACACACAAGGAAGGCAGATGAACAGTCAACCTTGTTAAAATATGGTAAACACACACACTTGAAACATATGATGTAAATTAGATGTAATTAATTAGAAAGGTTCCCTAAATGCAATAATAACATGATAAAATGATTCCTCATGTAACAAAGCTGCATACGTGGACTTTCAGGAACTCTTTAGCAGTTTTATGGTGTATACCAACTTAGGCATCTGACAGAAAGTTAAACTTAGCTGTGAAAAACACACTCATACACACAATTGTGCGATCCACATTTGGGGAGAGTATTATAGGTTCCCTAGACCACATCTATAAATCTTCCCCCTGCCTGGGGCTCTGTGAAACCCAGATTAAGATATTTCGCATTGCTAGGACTCTTCATAGTTCCAAATTCTAGGAGTCTTTGGTTCTTTCATTCAGTATTATTCTTAGCTTACTCTTTTTTCTTCCTGCAAAAAGTGTTATTGTTTTCATTTGGTTCAATGCATGGGAGAAGGTTCCAGGGCATTTAAAAGGATGCCTACTGGTTTCAGAGAGAGGTTTAGTCTAAAGCCAGACACCAGGGGAATGCAGAACGGGCCCCTCAAAGGCCTCTGGGCTCCAAAGACTGGAGGGTGAGCCTTTTGAAGAGATACTTGCCCATCCCAGCCTGGTGTCCGGCCAGGCTGTGGAGGTAAGTCAGGTGTCACCCACATTCTTGATGAGTATTACCTCCTCATCCAGGAAGTGGTTCTCCAGGAAGTCATAATGGTGAGGGTCTGTGCAGGCAGAACCCAGAGCATGCAGATCCAAACGGGCCTGGTTCAGGTTCTTCTCCAAGGCCAAGGTGGCTTCCGTGGTGTCCAGAGTTTTACCCCACTCCTCTTGGAAAGGCATCAGCGTATCTTGAAAGAGAACAAGACCACTGTGCTGGTTTTGCATCTTTAATAAATGCTCAGCGCCCTTGTACTTCTCCTGGCCAACCACATAAGAAGTGGCCCACACCTTCCAGAGCCATGTCATCCCCATTGAAATAAAAGCCTAAAGAGAGGTAGGTGTAGGAGGCCTGCAAATGTAGGTTGACTGGGCAGTTGACCGCAGCCTCCATATCAGTGAAGAAATTCTGATGAATTAGGGAGCTCATGGTTATTTGGCAATGAGGAGTTCAAGTCCAAAAATGGTGTTGGCTGGTCTCAGAGGCTGAGGATGGCTAAGGCGATTCTGAAGATTTTGATTGATTGATTGATTGATGATATATGCTATCATTTTTTATAAAAGCCATCAGAGAAATTGTCATAGGAAAAATCTTGCTTTTGTGTGGCATTTTAACATTTGTATTAATATATATTCTCCTAGTACATTCTTAGGTAAGTAGAGTAATTAATATTATTTCCATTTTATTTATTTATTTATTTATTTTTTAAAGATTTTATTTATTTATCTTCAGAGGGGAAGGGAAGGAGAGGGAGAGAAATATCAATGTATGGTTGCTTCCTGTGCATTCCCTGCTGGGAACTGGCCTGCAACCCAGGCATGTGCCCTGACTGGGAATCGAACCGTGATCTCTTGGTTCACAGGCCCGTGCTTAATCCACTAAGCTACACCAGCCAGGGCTATTATTTCCATTTTAAATGCAGGAGAGTTAAAGGAAATTCAGTGACTTGCTCAAAGTCACAGAGCAAATTAGTCCCCAAACTAAGAGTAGATTTGAAGTGTCTTGAGTCCTATCTCATGTCTAGTTTTGTCCACATTCCATAGTACTCCAATGTTATGAAACAATCCACCAGAAAGTGCAATCAATACTCTAGGTAGAACACGATGTGGTACACGAAAACTTTCAATTACTTGTGAGGGGGTGGAAGACATACAACTGTGATTGAAATTTGCAGGTAATTCAAAGACTTCCATTTAGTTCAGCATCTTTCTCCACACAATAGAGACAAGTGGCTTAATATGACACACTCCTCCTCTTTTCTATGATCTTACATTTATGTTTGTAGAAGACAATTCCAATCCTACTGCCCATAGTCAGATCCTATCCTTATGGAGTAGCTTGCTATGTGACTTTGAGCTTCATTGTGAACTTACCTATATGGACTTCAAATTACCTAAAGGGAAAATGGGGATAGTAACTTGTGCCCTAATGCCTCACAAAATAATTAGGTTATATTGAAAATGTATGGCATATTTGTTAACCTAAAGTTAAAAGCACCACATAAATGAAATCTCCAATACAAGAACCAGTCCCAAGGGTTATTTCCAACTGTAAATGTAGATATGGATTTTTCCTTCTCTAGATTCACCGGGTACACAATATTCATTCCACAGAGTGGTGCTTACATACAGCCTTGTCCTAATCACAATCTTATCTTCTTCCCTTAATAAAAAGATTATAGTAATTCATTCATACAGTCCTTCAATATTTTGAAAGTCATTTCTTTTACACGATCTTACTAGGTTCTAAATACACCCATTAGTGTTAGTCCAGCTGGATACTACAATTCCCATTCCTCAAGGGCCGTGGTGACTTACCCAGTCAATTGGTACAAAACCAGGGTAGAAACTTTAGTCCTTTACACCATAGGCATTGATCTTTTCCCAGGGCTGCATCCCACTCATTCTTATGGGAAGTGCACATCAGTGGGAGTCTTTCTACATCATAGCACCGTATTCATATAAGGAGCTTTAAAACACTGATTTAATGGTGAGTTCCTGATTCCTAAGAGCATAATTTATCATTTGATAAAGAAAAATAAGGACTTTAACCTGTTCCATTTGTTTGTTTTCCAACCATCTATTGTCTGCTTTATCTAAATGCAAAGTGTAAGTTTGAGACAGAGGATTATGTGGCATTTAGGTAATAGACATAGTAAAATTCTCTATATGTGATTACCTTATTATTAAAACAGTTTTGGACTATGATTTCTATACCCAAAAGGGAAGAAATGTGTGACTGTAAAGGTTATTATTTCTATTTAAAGCATTGATATGCTTAAGCAGCTATAATGGTTTTCTTTAATGTGTTGAGAGGAGGGGTAGCTTGGAGACCTGGAGGCTGTCTCTCAGCTTCACGATTGAGGAGCTGTGTGACATTTGTCAAACCAATTAACCTCTCTGTGTTTGAGAGTTTCCATGTTTTGAGGAGGTTAAAATAATACTTGTTTTCTATAGCTGTCTACACCCACAAAGTGAAAGACACATCTTAGGGGAGCTAAGGCAATTATTCAGATGATTCAGGCCAAAATCAATCCTGCCATGAAGGAAAAGGAAAAAAGAGTATGCATTTGGATTTCAGCTGTCCAGATTGCCTGTCGACATCAATCAAATTCACAGAATAAATGGTTCAACCCTCTGCTTCCCTTGCTTGTGTTACAAAAGCACCTTTAGGGGCATATTAGCTTGTTAAGACCAATGAGTGAATCATTAATGGCTTTAGGCCACTTATCATATAACCAAGAATATATGAAACACAGGGAGGCCCTAAGTTACTGGAATGCCTGGGTTATAAAGAATACTCATGTCCCAAAGTCACCTTCAAAATTAGCACCAAACAGACAAGGGAGAAAAAAAGGAGCGCATACTTGGTTTTGTGTCCAGTATGTGCTGCACGTTACGGCAGGTGCTTCATTCATCTTCTTACTTTATTCAATCTTCACTACAATAATATGAGCTGCAGAATTGCAGCAGAGAAAACTGAGGCTCAAAGTGACTGAGGAGCCCTAAATCACATAATATCTGGTACTCTGGAGCCTGGAACCTCATTGCAAATCCATGAGCTAGACAGCATATCATACTTGCCCCCAGTGCATGCCTGATATGACTCAATAGAATTCAATAAACACCAGTGACTCCCTACAAAGTTCCAAGCATGATGCCAGGAGCCAAACACAGTAATGTGAATGAGGCATGGTCCTACCGTCATGGACTCTTATCTGCACAAAGTGACATACATTAAACCTGACAGTATTGCAGCATGAACCATCTGTGTGGCAGTGAATAAAAGGAGCCGAACCACAGATTCCTAAAAAGTACCTTTAAGGGACATAGGAAAATATTCTCCCTTGGGCCCAGAATTCATTCTCCTCTCACATTAGATCACAGGTTAGAAGAAGAGTGTAGCATAAGTGGGTTCTTTGTGCAGAGCAGAAAAAGACTAACACGTAAAATATGGAGGGCAGGGTTTGAATCCCAACCACATCTTTTACAACATATTTCACATATCACAAGTTGCTTAACTTCTCTGAGCCCCAGAGCCTGCTTTGGTGATAGAAATGGCTGCTTCACAGGGTTGTTGTGATCATAATTCAGAAATTCAGGATGTCTTATATATTACCTGTCATGGTCAATGATAAAGAAGATACCACCATGATTAGTCTAATATTTTCTTCTTAAAAAAATGTGTCCTGGCCAGTGCAGCTCAGTTGGTTGGAGCATTCTCCCATAACTGAAAGGTTGTCGGTTCACTTCCCATTCAGGACACATACCTAGGTTGTATGTTCAATCCTTGGTCCAGGTGCTCACGGTAGGCAACCAATCCATGTTTCTTTCACATATATGTTTCTCTCTCTCCCTTCTTCTCTCCCTTCCTGTCTCTAAAAAGCGTTGAAGAAGAGTCCTTGAGTAAGGTTAAAAAAACGTGATAGCTTACAGATAGTCCACTAAGATCTATCAGGGCTTAAAATACTGGGTTCTTTCTCTGTTAGCATTGTTGTACTTGAACTAAATCATTCATGGAACAATCAGCCAACGTATATATTTTTAAGTTAATTAATCATTATGTATGAGCCACTGTATTTGGTACATTGATTATTCATCACCTACCAAATATTCTGACATTCGAGACCATTGCTATTTTGGTCCTGTCTTTCCTTCCAAAAGTGAAACTTGTCATATCACCTCAATTATCATTGAAGCTCCTGCAGACTAAAGGCTCTGCTTTTGTTATTCTGAGTTTTTTTGTGCCCACGAACCCCATCCTGGCACATAAAGTAGCCTTAAATAATAGTGTTCATCAATTGTGGTGTGTGTTTTTTTTTTTAATCAAATAATTGCTATGCTTTCCACCTAAACTAAGCAAAGCTGCATGGAGTGTCAAGGCCAAGCAAAGCCTCTTCTTTACAGGCCACAGTCTCATCAGGCCTGGGGGCTGAAAAATTAAAACTCCAGTCAGTGCCAGAAGTATAGTAAGTGTTTCATGTATTAATCAAATGGAATCAGTATTGAGGAAACAAAATACGAATTCCAGTTAATATAACAATCAGGAGCCAATGTAAGAGGCCCAAAGATCTACAGATATGAAGTCCTTATAGGGTAGTAGGAATGGTTTTCCCTCTTTGCTTTACAGTTTTTGCCAGTGGAAGAGTTTATAAATTGAGATGTACATAGTTATCATATTTTCCTAAGAATTATTAACCAGCTACCAGTAGGGCCCCAAATGGCATATAATTAAACCAACTGCCCCGAGTACAGAATAGTGATACGTACAAGACATACGGCTTTCTTAACAACAAACCAACCATTCAGATGACCTAGCCCAAGGAGAGCCCAATGAGTGGGAAGCTAGACCAGATGTGCTCTGCAACCTCAGTGTAAATGAGACCCCTGGCACAGGATGCATACTGGCTAAGTAAGCATCATGAAATAAACCAAAATAAGATCTGCACCAGGTCTTAGCCAGGATAAATATAAAACTGTCAGTGATTGTGTTAAGAGAGCACAAACAGAAAGGACATTTTATTGGACAATGATAAAACTTGGTTGCAGATGAGGAGATACTAATTTGTGATATTCAAATTGGACAGAGAGGCAAAAAGGAGTTGAAAGGCCTTTCCTGAAGCCATGTTGAAAACTAGGGTAGTGACAAGGCTCTTAGACTAGAGGCATGTTCCCCAAAGACCCTAGGCTGCAATCAGAGGAGACAGATGCTTAACATGCAATGCTGCATCCAGGAAAGAGGCTAATGAGATTCCAGGCTGCTTGTCCACAGGGCCAGGCATCACAGTGTCAGCAGGCAGGGAGGCTGCTGTCCCTCTTATAGCCACTCTTCTGAAACTGCATGTGTGACATGGCATCTGAATCTCAGCAGTTTAATAGTGACGCTGTCTACTTAGTCTAGCCAGACTGCAGTAGGGGGACAGGGTGCTGATTAACTGGGTGGAAGGAGATGCCTTTTGAAAGTCTGCAGAGGATTTGTGGGTGGGACAGGAAGCCACGGTCACAGGAGACATGGGGAGGAGGATACACACAAGCAGGGCTCTGCGGAATGGACCTGGGTTATTTGGTTTGGACTGGCGAGGGTGAGTTAGGGTCTGAATCATACCATGCAGATGCTGTCATCCAAGTTTCATGAAGTGACCCAGACTGAAATAAGAGCAAAATGTATGAGGTCTTGTCCCCTTTCCTTCCTGGAGAAGTGAACTTTTTTGGTACTTGGTTTAGTATTTTAACAAAAAGCAAGCAAAAAATAAGCAAATAAAAAGTAACAAAAGTATATATGCTTATTTCTATCTGGCTGATAAAAGGAGTCAGGTAGGGCCAAGAGATAGCATTGATGAAGGGAAAACAGTAGCTCAGGACAGAGGAAATGTGGCTACCATCACAGCCCCAGTACTACTCACTAGGGAACAGAGAGAAGTTTCCTAACCCTCTAGATTCTCAATCCCATGATCTGCCTTGTGAGCAACATTCGCCCTTTTGGGGAGAGTCAAGTGAAATAATGGACATTGAATTGATTTTCAAAATTACAGATATTATACACAAATGAGACCTCTGCAATTAAAACATCCTCATTCATTGTTTTACTTGTCAATAAGTTCAACTTGAACACTTCAATAAGTGTTCAAGAGGAAAAAAACTGTTCAAGAAGAGGGGAGGGTGTCAGTGATAAGGAGTACCTTGTCCTCACAGGCATGGTGCCAACTCTGTTCTTAAAAGTATGATATGAAAATTTCCATCATTATTAAAAATGAGATTAAAATCCCAACAAGTTTCAGAGGGCCTGTTGATATTCCCAGTGTTCACTGACTCTTTAACAAACCTACTTAACTAACCATCTGAACTGGTTAAAAACATTGTCTTTCAACCTTGCCCAGGTATGTGAGTCAGTCTCCTTCAAGCCCAGACAGATCTGGAAGGGACCGCCATGCACAGCTGCATAGGCTCTGCATTCTACAACTTTGCTTCAACATTCTTGTGAGCTTCAGTGAGAATAGCATGCTAGGGTTGTGAAATGCAGACGTCAATTCTGGAAATAATTCAAAAATAATCGTTTAGAAGTTTTTTAGACTCTATTCAACTCAAGTTGTATTAAAATCAGGTTCCTGTAGGTTACAACATTTTTGTTTTTTTTCTACCTCCAACAAGTGTAAAAAGTAGTTTACTACAAATCATTTTGCTTTGGAGAAGAACACTTTCATCCTCCCATGGAATTACTTTCTTTCTGTGCCTATTTCTCTAACATGGGGCTGGAAAAAGTGACCCTGATGCTTAGAAATTCAGGCACAAAGCAGATAGGTGAGAAATTACTTTGAGTGGGTGGCTTATGCACTATTCTCTTTCCCACAGAATTGCCCTGTGGTGTAAAGGAAACCGTTTGTATTTTCAGCTTAAAATTTTTTTAGAAGAATGGGAGTATTTCAATTTCCTTCAATGGCCTCACTCATTACTATCAGTAGCGACAAACTGATGACACTGAGATTATTATGGTGCCAAATCGAAGGTTGGGGATGCACATTTTGGCAATACATAAATTATTCTTAGTGAATTAGGTGTTTCCCAAAATGCAAGCTTAGGAAATGCATTTACTATTGTTTCTTGTGCGTACCTGTCATTGAATATTCTTAATTGAGCCTTTACTAGAAAGTGTGCTATATAGGCTGAAATTTTTCTCTCCCCCAATCCCTCTCTGCCTTAACTGTCCTCTACCTCCACAGTTCAGAATGGGCTGTCTGAATGTTATCTGATGATTTCCACCTTTCCTACCTAAGCCTCACTTCTCCAACCATTGCCAGACTGGAACGGTTGTAGGCCATGGGATTTTAAGGAGCGTTCTGTTCACTTAAGCTCTATTTCTGTTCTTCACTGCAGAGTTTATGATGTCACATGGTCAAAGAGGTAGCTTTAATTTATCTTTTGAGACTTTGATTGATTATTGGTAATACTAGTTTATAGAAAGGTTATTTCCTATTAGATGCCATTTTGAACAGATTTGTACATTTTTCTGTGATGTTTATAGCTTGGTGGAAGGGAAGGTCAAATAAACACAAGACAAGAGATATATTGTAGAATCAGTCATAAAACTTGGAGACAATATGGTAAGATATATAGAAACTTACTTTGCAAACAATTTTTAGAAAGCCAATAATTCTGTCTAGAAAGCTCAATTTTCTACATGTTTTTCCCTTCTCCTCTCATCTCCATTTGGGGTTATTTCCCGAGGTCCTCATTACTGAATGTACATCTATGGACAGCCTTAGTTAAGGATAATAAAGCAGGAACCTATGAACCCCTGTCTTCGTTATCCATCTTCATCATCCACGCTACTGTCATTTCTCAGCAGGGGCCAATGAGACAGAGACATATCAGTTATTTTGCTTTATATGGATATCATGGATTTTTCTCCTTTCCTGCCCAACGTTCTCACAAATTATGTCCCCATGGTCACTATGGGACTGAGCAAACAAGGATAGATGTATCAGCACAGATGTCTTGCCTTATGTCAGCATTTAAATCAGTAAGTTTAATAGAATTATACACAAAAATGAGTGGATTTTACCATATGTAAATTATCGCCCATTTAAAAAGAGAAAGTATGTTTTTTTCTTTTTATTAAGTGTTATTAAAGGATTTACTATTTGCTAAGATCTGGGTTTAATTGTCAGGGAATGAGTTACCAGCTTTGCTCATCTATGTTTTTATATTTTATCCTCAGTAGTTAGGGTTTCCTGAAAGTGATTGTTGTAACCACGACAGAAATAGTATTACTCTCAAATATTCATCAGCATGAGGTCATACTATTTAGATCTACCTTGAGTTTGACCTCTATCATTAAGCCTTCCCTGACCAAACTTTCCAAGAATTCTTCAAAGAGGAGAAGATGGTTTATATTTGATCAGCAACCCCCTAGTTAGGAGAGGGATTTCTCACATGCTACCATAAGTTTATTATCTTTACTTTTAGGATAAGAAAAGTTAAGCCCAGTACAGTTAAGGAGCTTGTTTTACCCCACACAGCTACTTAGTAACCTAAAGTTAGTAACTAAAGTTAGTTACTAACTAACTAACTAACTTAGTAAAGTTAGTTACTAAAGTTAGTAACCCAAACTCAGGGCAGTTAACTCCACTGTTCTTTCTGCTACATCTCATCATCTCCCAGATGTCCTCTCCTTAACCTGACTTCGAGTAGACATTTTTGGAAGGCTCCAAGGTACACACTTCCTTCGCATTTAAAGTGCAATCTAGATATAAATTATGACACAGGACCTGAAGGAGGGCAGCGTGGTTATGAACGTGAGTGTCTCCACCCAGTGGAGGCATAAATACAATGTTTGCACCCACTTTCTTCATTTGTCCTGCATTTTCACTTAGCTCTTGTTCAGCTTCTTCAAATTAAGTTCTCTCTAGAACATCCTTACTTCTCTCTCTCTGTTTTTTCCTCTTCAAGCCCATCTTCTGAAAGCCTTGCAGTCTGATTAAACACTTACATCCCTCATTAACAGAAATCTCTCCTCCTCTGAGGAACTGTCACTAATGCAATCAGATTATTGTCCACTGTCCTTTCTTTTACCTTCCATTTATCTTTTCCTTACTCATTGTTTGCCATTTATTCAATATACAGATTTGTGATATCTCTAATGTCAAAGATTACAGAATTTTTGCTCTGTATACACAATTATAACTTACACTGAAGTACTTTTTGATAACCTGATTGATTACATCTCACTTAGCTCCCCCTTTTGCCGTTAGTCTGTGACACTTAAAGCTGAACATTTATTTATAAAGAAATTTCTGCTCAGTCTACAAACAGCTGTGTCCTGAATATCTGTTTTCTTGTTTGTAAAACCTATTGAGTCCCACTGGATGGGTCATAAGGGTCATGCACTGAATGTTTGCCAACATATCTAGAGTCAAATATTGATCCACTGGTTCCACAAATCCATATTGAGCTCCAAGTTTGTGAAGCCCCTGTTCTGGGCCCTGCTGCTATAAAAGATTCAACCCTGCTGAAAGACAAGATGTTGCTTATAAATACTAGGGATAAACTTTGACCAAATGATGTACAACCTTTCTCAGAAACTTCCACCTCCACAGGAAGAGTGTGTACATATGTGTGTGTGTGTGTGTATACACACTGGGATATATATATATATACACACTAGCATATATGTGTGTGTATATGCAAATGTAGTATTAATGACCATATCCATTTGATTTCTTTTAATTTTTAACTTAAATATAAATATTGAAATGACTTAAAGTGTGCTGGAGTAATGATGACATCATGGGCAAGACCACCTTTCATTCATTGTAAAAGCATGGGGTTTCCTCTGCTGCTATGCTCCACCCACCTGCCCTCCAAACACAGTCTGTTTGTCTTTAAATATAAATGCTCACATCCCCAAGAAACATGAGGATCCAGAGAGGCAGCAGAAAGGAAGCATGCCCAGAAAGGCACTGGTGCCCTAAGGGACAATTTTTATCTCAGGAGATGTGACCTTTCACAAAAAACAAATTGAATTATCTTTCTCATCTTTACTTTTGGTGTGACATCATTAAAATGCATGTTACATACCAACACTCATTGTTTTGTATTCATAACCTTAAACCAAAATTAATCAGTTGTCACAAGGACTTAATACATTTGTTAATGGTTCCTAGACAAAAATCTGTATTGTTATTAGAAAAGCAGCTTTATATATGCACCCTTGAGAAAAACAATGGAAGAGAATTAACTGGTGGACACTGACCACTCTTTTCTTCTGTTCAGAAGATACCAGTCTTCATTCCCTTTTCTGGTTAAACCAGTGCTTTGCCTTCTCACGTTTGACATGAAGCTTAGTGCCTCAAAAGGAAGAAACTCTTTTTGTCTAAGTTCAATTAATATAAATTAGATCCTACAGAGTTTAATAAATACATGAATTTAGCTAATAAACATATATTAAGCTCCAATTTGGGACCCAGACCCTTACTACTGATTTGTTATTCAACACACATTTATTGAGAATTTAAAGAATTGGTGAAGGTTTATTTATAACTGACTCAAGCTTTCACCTTTGAAAAACTCAGTCTGGTCAGGCACAGGATGAATAAACAGTTGACTCATGATACTTGTTTTAATTCTCTAACAAGGAGAAGCATATTCCCCAAACATGGGAGCTTGGGAGACAAAGGAAGGACTTCTCAGGGGGCTCATGAAAGCCGAATCTTGCACAAGCTTGTGAAGCCTACCTATTCTAGGGAGGATGTAAAGTGTCTGCTGAGCAGAGGGAAGGGAAGAGACTAGACAAGCCCCAGGGAGGTGTGCTGAGGTTAGATGGCATTCTGGGGACAATTCAAATCACTGAAGAGTTTTCAGAAAGAGTGTGTGACCTGATCCGGTTTGCATTTTACAATTCTCTCCGGCATCAATGAGAAAAAAATGTTAAAGGAGACTAAGACCGAAGGAAGAAAGACAACATTAGTTCATTTTTTAGTACTCTACTGAAAGATGATGCTTATGTGTGTGGCCTGTGTGAAGGTAGCAAAGTTGACGGTAGGAAGACGTGTCAAATTCAGTTTACTTTAAGGAGGACAGAGAATCTGCATGATTACCTGGGTATGAGATATGAAAGCCTTTCAGGTATGAGAAATAGGTAGCCTCAAACCCCAGTACTTTATAATCTGTTTGATTCTGTTTGAGAAACACAGTTGAAAATTTAAAATTTGATATTTTAAGCAATTTACTTTGGTAGAAGTAACTGAGCTTTGTACAAGCATTTGGTAATATCCTACAATATCATTTATTATGCATGTAGCTGGCAATAGTGACTTTCCATGTTATGACCACTAATATATGAAAAACATGTGGTGCTAGTAGATGACTTAATATACTAGTTAATATTGCTGTAACATGACTAGTAAATATTAGGAAAATAACATTAATTTTATGTTAAATGGATAAAGCAAAATGGTTAATTAATTTGACTCTTTTTTCATAAGTCTCTGAGGAGGAAAATAATCATTCTGTTGTGCAATTAGGAAATTGAACAGGCATATTTATGGTTCAGAATATCTCTAAGCAATGGATTACTCACCTCGCTAGATCAATATTTGATCCCTATTTGTCAATAAGTTCTTTCTGGTGTCTGACCATGATCCCTCCAATTTATTTAAGCCCTTTTACTGGATCTGCTTAGGTTTCTTTTTGCTCTACCAAATGTAGTTATTCCCTCTGCAGAGTTGCTTATCAGTATAATCTTGTGTATTCTTGCTGTGCTGAGACTTTTGTTATTTTCCTTTGTTTTTATAGCTCTATTCAAAGAACATGCTAGCATATTTTCTTAATACTTTCATATGTTTTCTAAACATACCTCAGGTAGTTGCTGCTAAATAGGGTGGGAAAAAAACAACTCATCTTTACTATTTTTCTGAAGTTTTCATTTCTCCTTCTAACTTTAAATTTCCTCTCAGAGGAATGTATATGGATGTTTGTTCCATTTCACACATTCTCCAAATAAGCATGAGGCACTTCCAGGGAAGTTGCTAAATACCCTTGGTACGCAGAAGTGTTGGTCCCCGTGTTCTAGATGAGAACCTGGGGCGAAAGGAAGGGCCTGACTCACCTGTATCATGCAGCACTTAGATACTCATATTTAATTCATCAAATAAGCAGAACATGCCTGGCCTAGAAAAAGTGTAAATTCATATGTTTTATTTCTAGTGCCCCAGCCTTTCCTTTAGGGGAGACCTGCAGCTAGCCTACATTTTCTATATTTTTCTATTCTCTGATCAAACATATTCCCAGGAAGGGATCTTGTCTAATTTAGGTATGTATTCCAGACTGTGTACTACAACTCTCTGGGAGATTTTATTTTAAGCCTTCTCTGTATTTGTAAAATGGAAGGTGTTGTTCCCCATAAGGGAATACAGGTGCTAAAGCAGGGGATGTGGCTCATCGGGGGGATCGTAGGGGTTCTCCCTGGAGCCCTTTAACTGTTGCCATAGAGTCACAGTCTATTCTGTCTCTATATAAAGCAACTGTACATGTGAATAATGACTCAGTTCTTCCCTCCAGCTGTTAATGTTGGCGACTCACAGAGTCTGAATTTAGAAGCCAGTGCAAACTCTGAGGCTACATCTCTCATGGCAGATGACACGAATACTGCTCCTGAAGCTGTGTGGTCAGATCTAGACTTAGAATATGGGTTTTGTCCTACTTATTGCAGGGGACTTAGGATGAGCTGCTCTGAGTTACCTTCCTCTGTAGTATAGGGAATGTAGTCCATATTTTATAGGGTTCTGTAAGGATCAAATGAGTATATGTGTAAAGTTCCCAGGCCAGCGCAGCATGCAGATTAGAGGATCTTATACATCATTTCCACTCTACTTCTTTTGAAGTCCAAATCTGTGAACTTGTATATGTTTTCACTTTAGTTCCTGCCAAGGGTCTTAGCCTCTGTGAGGGTTATATCAGAGAAAGTTATCATGAGTGTCTGAAATTTATAATAAATTCAATATTCCCTAGCCTTTTTAGTAACCTGTAATTTACACAACTGTGATCAATTACTGAGCTACTGAAAGGAAATGTACTTATTCAGATACTTACATTTATGGTGCATCCAGAATAAATTTTTACTAGTGCATTCATATATTTATAAAGCTTCAGTAGATGCCAAGAATCCCCACAGTCATCTGATCAACCCACCTGGCTCTAGCTGAGTACTGTGTGCTCTGACCACTCTGTAGTCTAGATGACACATAGTAGAGAGAAGGATTACCATGTAACACATCTGTGAATTTGCCTACTTCTTCGTATGTGTTTTATATATATATACACATATATATATTGAGCTCTATAAATATCCTCTCAGAAATGCCTAACCCAAGAGCAAAATTAGAAGTATGGTAAATGTATTCACTTGGGTACAAGAACCACCAGTTATCACAAGGCTAAGTAACTGCTGAGGATTTTTGTCTTAGGGCAGAAGATTCTACAAAGTCATTTAGAATAAAATAATATCAACACTAACTTTTTTCCCCTACATTATAGCTATAAAATTAAGTGAAAAGATGAAAGTTATTATGAGGTATACATTGTGTGTGTGTGTGTGTGTGTATCTCTAGAAAAAGTAAGCCATTGTTAATATAATAAAAATGATTTGCACAACATCGATGTAACCTGGCAGCCAAGGGGAATGGACTGGCATGCACATGCATGAACAATGATGACTTCACTGTACTAGTCAGTGGGGGTGGTGGATGCCATTGAGTTAACCTGTGTACACTGTGGCTGTCACATTCAAAATGACTGAGCGAGTAGAGCAACGAGTCTGCATCACATTTTGCATTAACCTTGAACATTCCTTCACGGAAACTATTTGGATGATTCAGAAGGCTTTCAGGAATGATGCAATGAGTGCAGCGCAAATAAAAGTGTAGCACAAACATTTCAAAGATGGTCAAGAATCTGTTAAAAGTGATCCATGTGTTG
The DNA here is from genome assembly GCA_028533065.1 of Trachops cirrhosus. Lineage (NCBI taxonomy): Eukaryota > Metazoa > Chordata > Mammalia > Chiroptera > Phyllostomidae > Trachops > Trachops cirrhosus. The sequence goes on along the minus strand of CM052547.1, from coordinate 23,510,603 downwards.
GAAGGCTTGCAACAAGCAGAACACCTGAGAATGTTGAACATGTCAGGGCTGCAATCAGCAAAGATTGGTGACTGACAGTGTGAGAATTAGAAGCTGATCTGGGGATTCCAAAACCTACTGTGTGAGAGTGAGATTTTGAGGCAGAATCTTGACAGGAAATGTGTTGTGGCAAAATTCATTCCATAGTTTCTGCTACCAGAGCAGGAGGACATAGTGCTGAAGATGCTAATGGCTTTGATTTAAACCACTACCATGAACCAGATTTCCTCAAGGTCATAGCTGAAGATGAATCATGTGTCTATGGCTATGATCTGGAAATGAAGGCCAAGTCATGCCAATGGAACTGGCCTGGTTCTCCATGCCCAAAGAAAGGACGACGAAGTCCCAGCAATATCAAGAGCATGTTAACTGTGTTTTTTAATTGGGAAAGTGTTGTCCATCATGAGTATGCTCCTCCAGGCCAAACAGTTAATAAGGAGTACTAGCTCAATGTTCTTTGTTGGTTGAGAGATTCAGTACAACAAAAACAGCCACAGCTATGGGTAACTGGTGATTGGCAGCTTCATCAAGACAATGTGCCCACTCATGCATCACATCTTGTGCAGAGTTTTTTTGTGAACCAGAAAATCACTCCGTTGACTCAGCCCCCCTACAGCCCAAATTTGGCATGCTGTGACTTCTGGTTTTCCCCCAAACTAAAATCACCTTTGAAAGGGAAGAGGTTTCTGGGCTGCGATGGGAGTAAAGGACAGAAAACTGTACTTGATCAATGATTAAAATAAAATAAAAATAAATAAAATATGAGAACCCTGCCTAGCTCCAAAAAAAATAAGAAAGAAAAAGAAAGAAACACAGAGAGCAGAGAGAGAGAGAGAGAGAGAGAGAGAGAGAGAGAGAGAGAGAGAGAAAGAAAGAAAGAAAGAAAAAGAGAAGAGGTTTCAGACTATCGATGATTCAGGAAAATGCAATGGGGCAGCTGGTGGCAATTCCAAGAAAGGATTTTGCAGAGTATTCTGAACAGTGGAAGAGATGCTGGGGGAACTGCGTGAGGTCCCAAGGTGCCTACTTTGAAGGGGACTGAGGCATCTTTGTCCTATGTACAGTGTTTTTTGTATCTGATATCTTTTTCAATAAATGTCTCTATTTTTCATGTTACACAGCTGGATACTTTCTGGACAGTATACACACACATATATACACTTTCTGGACAAATTATACTTTATGGACAGTATATAATAACATATGTACATTTGATGTATTATATAACTTTGTCCAGGATTCACAGATTAAAAGGATTCACAAGTGAAAAGGAAAGGTTGAATTGTCCAGTGCAAACTGCACACGCACTGGAGACAAAGAGCCTTACCCTCTCACTTCTCTAGCTTTCTGTCCCTGTCATCAGGGATGTGTGCGTGTGTGTATGCACAAGCACATGACAAGTGGCCACCTACCACAACCACCGTCCTGGAAACATTTTCTTTCTTAAGCCCACCCACCTCACTGGGATAAGATTTTTAAAATAATTCAGCGTCTTGAAGCACTAAAATGCACACGGGCCCAGTTGGCAGTTATTTTATGCCTATTAGGCCCTACAGCCTACAATAAAGCAGGAGAGAGCTGGGCTTCTTCCAGCATCACAATGACACACTGTTCACACATCAAAAGGTGTACACAGAGGCTGTTGATGTTTATGGGTTCCTGTTTGCATGATGCCACTTTGGTAGCTCAGCTCTGAGTTTTCCTTTGAACAGAGAGGAAACGAAATGTGTGGAAATGTTGATAGTAAATTCCATCCTCCCTCCTCAGCAGAGCTAAAGGGCATAATTTCCAGGATGACCTCATCTGAAATTTAGATAACATTTGACCCTTCTCATGCCTCTATGAGACCCCTGTCCAGAGGTGGGGTATGTTCACAGAATCTACTGCATTATTTCTCATATAGGACTCTAAATAATACTCAACCTGAGCATGCTTGTGTGTAATGCCTTTTCATGAAAGCAAATTTGCTTTGGTAATAACCAGGATATGGATCTGTTATATAGTTTGCTAACTTTTTCCCCACTTAAGGACAGATTTCTAAACTCTCATTGAGAAATAAACTTTGGAAGGAGTGAAAGTAAGAGGTAAGCAATCCAGATTTCTCTGCATTTCTCTTTGGGTAAAACCAAGGGCATTTGAATGCCTTTAGAGTTTATGACCTTGGGTATTGAATACATTAAGGTCCAGTGTGTGTGTGATGGTAGGGTGTATACACACTGTGAATATGTGTTTGAGTATTTACTATCATGTAGCCACTGATGCATTGCAGTTTATAGAGTCAAATCTGCCATTCATACAAGTAATATATATGTGCAGATTGGACAAAGCACTGAGGGGAGCCACAGAAATGACGGAGGAGATGATGGCCCTAACATATGAGGTGGGATTATGTAGTAGGTAGCTCTGTGAAGCTGCTGTATCACAGGCTCTGCCTCAGGGCTGCAAACCCCCAAAGAGGAATTTGCAGGCTAGTAAAAGGGGCATTACTGAGAAGAAAATGAGCAGAGAGGAGTTGTCCGCATATCAGGGAAAAAAGTTTGTTGGACTAGAAGCCATTAGGCAGCAGAATTACCTCCCCAGGGAGACAGTGGAGTCTGTGACCCCATTAAGGGGGACATAAAAGCCTGACGGGATGGTCCAGTTTCCCAATTTGCTATAGGGAGGGCCTCCTTCTGGCCCCTCAGAGACTTGAAGGACAGGGGGATGGCATGTGACTCCTCCATTTCCTACCATTTATGGTTCCAGCTTGGTGCTGAGATGAATACCAAAGGCAGGGTGCCCCAGCTACCTGGCTCTGATGCCAAGGTTAGAGTTTATAATTCTCTGATACATATTTAGGTATTATCATCAGACTCTCTTTTTCTAAACCTTTGATATATTTAAATAAAATAAAACCTCTACATTGTTTTGGAAGCAGCATCATTTGATGCATGTTTTCATCTGCAAGCATTTCCCCGAATATTTTTAGAAATATGCATGTATGTCCTGTGGGGAGTTGGGTAGGAAATGAACCTGTTTGAGCTGCAATTCATCTCAAAGTTAACTGTTTTTATGCAGCCTATGTTGTGTTTTGTGTTTGTGTGCCAAATCTGCCATGCTAATGGAATATTGATATATTCTTACTAGGAGGACAGATCGAGGTTTAAAAGGAAACAAGAAAAATAAAATAAAAAGAAAAGAAGAAATGAAAGCAATTGAAACCAGTTGGACTGTGGGGTCTCAGCAACAACCCCATGGGGGGAGAACAGAGGGAAAGAGAAGCAGCGCTTTCTTTTTATCTTGCGAGCAATTACTGGCAATTTGTTCTGACCAGTAAAACTTCTGATATTATCATGGTTGCTGAGTAATTTATCATCAAAGTTTAATGTGAAAACAGGTGACTGTGTAATCACCAATCTAGGAACAGAAATAGAATCGTTATTATTTCTGCCTGAAGAGAGAGATTTTTTTTTTCTGTCAATTGACTTAACGGCCAAAAGGCTGTTCATCATATCACCATGAATTATAAAACCTCTATTAAATATTCATAAAAGTTTTGAAATGAATGTGTGATAGAGATGAAAGCTGGGCTAATTTAAATACCTACCAGACCTATCTTAATTACAGAGGTAAAATGAGATATAAAAATTATAGCAGCAAGGAAAAAAATCTTGAAACAGTTCATTCTATACATTATAGAAAATGCCTTGCAAGCCACCGTACACAAAGCCAGGAGCTTGTGGGGCGGCGCTGATTTCCATCTCCCTTCAAGGTTTGCTGAAATGGGTTGGCAATGCCTTTCTTCTACTGAAAATAGAAGGGAAGTGTCTTTGGGATTGTAGGCCCAATGATCAGTGCTGGCTCTCCAAAATGTAAATAAAAACCACAGCTGTAGAAATACATCCATTTGTACTTGCTCAAGTTCTTAGGGAAAAAAATCAAGTGAGACAACAGAAGCCAGGATGTGACCAAAAGAAATCCAAATGAAAGTTTCGGCTAATTTTTGAAACTACAATTGTGTGGATCTCATGGACTTGTGAAAATGACACATGATCTGTTTTATTTTATTGTTTTATTTTTGAAAAGATCTTATTTATTCAATTTTAGAGAAAGAGGAAGGGAGGGAGAAATGAAAGGGGAGAAACATCACTGTGTGATTGCCTCTCACGCACCCCAACTGGAGACCTGGCCATTGGGCCAGCAACCCAGGCATTGGCCCTGACTGGGAATTAAACCATTTGCCTTTGCTTAGCAGGCCGATGCTAAATCTACTGAGCCACACCAGCCAGGGCTGATCTGTTTTGTTTTAAACTTGGGTTATCATAACCTCTTCTGCTATCTTAAGAGGGGGGCATTCTCCAAAGGTGGTAGAATAGTCCTAGCAGTATCTATCAGAAGCCAGGATGTATTCACATGCCAAAATAACCTAAAATACAATTTGCTAAGCAAAGGCATTTTCTGTTCATCCCCAAATCAGGATAATAGAAATGCAGTTACAACTTTGATCTTTCATTGTTAGGTGAATATCAAACCTGACATTAAGAGCTATATATGGTATTTTTGAACATATCATTAGTACAGAATTTATATATATATATATATGTCAAGGTGATCCTGCATGGTCAAAAAAAATTTTTTAACTAATCACAGGTGTTTTGATGGGCATAAAGAGGAAAAGAGAAAAGGATACCTTCAATGGCATAGGTCTGTGTTGTAACACAATGGACTTCCAGGCTAAAAGTCAGGTACCAGAAGGATTGACCTTGAGCAAAGTGCTTCACCTTGCTGAGTCCCAGCCCCGACATCTGTAAAACGAGGGGATTAATTTGGTGGTGGCTAAAGACCCAACCAACTCTAAAATTCTGTAAGTCTACAATTATAAATAGGATGATAAGATGCTCTCTGGCTCTTAGGCTGCCACCCAGGAGAATGAATTCCAGTTTTAATTTCCTTTTTGGTGATAGGAAATCTGAAGACAGGCAAGGTTAAATGACCCACCCGGAGGCCCAGAGCAATCAGTGATGGAATCACAGCCTCAGCTCACAGCCCTAGTTGCTGGCTTCGAGTTTCATCAGCTTATTGAAACCGAGTCTTTTAGGCTGCTTGTTAGCATATTATTGGCTTATTCATATCGACATCTTGGATGATACCATTAATTCAGTGAAAATGTTCTATTTTAAAAATATTTTATAAATAGATATTGCCTCTTCAATGAAATGCTAGGTTCTTTAGCACGTACATGAGGTGTATGTGTAGCTTTGTGTTTAATATTATTTAGTGCCCTATTACCACAAATAATTTGGAAATGTTTAAATTAAAAATACAGGAGCAATACCTGTAAAATCCAAGTAGGAAATGTTCTCCTGGGAAGTTACTGACAAGCATCTTAAAATGAACAGATGGTAAAAATATTTTTTTCTCTCTTCCTCTACCTTCCCTCCCTTCCTTACGCTCTTTCTCACCTTTTTATTTTCACCAATTTATTTTTTCCCTTCTTATTTCTTTCTTATTAGTCTGCCAATAGCTTTCCTGAGCATTGCTTAAGCACCTCTGATTCTGTCTCTTAACCAAATGTTCTCTCTCTGAAATTGCCTCAGTGTGCTAGGAGCTAGCATCCTACAGCAGATGCCAAAAGGCAACTAGTAATGGCAGTCAGCTCCCAATGGCTGGCAAAGACAATGCCCCATTACCAGCTCAGCCCTGAGCCAGAATTGTATTTCTGATGGAAGATGAGTAAGTCCAGCCTCAGGCTGAGATTTGGTTCCTAGGTCAAGGTGCTGTAAGGAGGGGAAGATAAAGGGAAAAGACCAATGGGGAGGATTAGTGAAAGGAGAAAAAGGGTGCCACAGAGACTCTAGAGGATGGAATTTGTGATGATAATGACAGCAGGTAGGTAAGGTGAGTGCAGAATGTGGGTAAGGAAGTACCATCAGTTTTCCAGTCCTATGTTCAGTTACTCTATATGTGCTTCCATAGATACCAGAATTTTGATCCAATTTTTATTTCAGAGCAATGTTTATTTTATACACATTCACATAACTATATAAGATTCCAGGGCCTAATACTATGCTGAAGGCTAGAGGTTGCTTGATATATGTTCTTTGATAGAATGTACCAGATACCTATTGTATTTTTAAAAAATCTCCAAAACTTTGCACATGAAAACAACAACCAGTTTCTTATTTCTTATGATTATGTTGCTTGGCTGAACTGGCCCACTTAAGTAGTTCCTCTGATCTATGTGCTGTGGTTGGATCTACAGTCATCTGGGGGTTTGAGTGTGCTGGATCTTATAAGACACATGATTGGCTGTTGGTGTTAGTTGTCTGGCCAAATGAAAAACTCTGTTTCTCCTCCATATGGACTTTTTGTGTACCTTAAACTTCTCTCAGCACGGCAATGGGTTACCAAGAGCACTAAAGCAGAAGCTTCTGCCCCTTTTTAGGCTTAAACCTTGAACTACCACAATGCCCGTTCCACTACATTCCATTGGTTAAATCAAGATACAAGCTCAGCTGAGCACCAAGTGTGGGGATGATAGAGGGTATGAGGCTTAGTTCATTTGGGTGCGTGAAATTCAATTAGTGACCAACTTCAAGTAGGTAATACAAAAGATGCGCATTAAAATATAGTCACAGTGGGATGCATTTAGACAAAATTGTAAAAGATATCCATCCCACTGAGAGGATACCGCAAAACCCAGAATGGCAGAAAGTATAGAGGATACTTTTCTCCTGCTTAATAGCATATTGGCTAAAAACACAGCACAGCTAAAAGCAGAGCTGCCTCGTGCATTCTTGATTTGCTTTTCTGGTAATTAAATGATGTAAAAGGCAAAAGAAGTGTCTCGGTGTCCTATTACTTTCTGAATTTGTTTCCGATCAATAAAGGCTAACCACTTCGCAATGTTGGAATCAACAGAAGTACATATCTTCTTTGGCTAAGCTAGATAGCAGTAATATTGCTATCTTAAAATAGCTAGAAGTTATTATACTAAGTGGTATCCAAAGAAACATGGATAAAATTAATAGGGAGAAAGAGCTGGGCTGATTTTCAGAGAATACTTTCTAAAATTTAGATTGTTCCCCAAAGGAACGTGTGGTTTATTATGGTAGTAAGCCCCCCATCATTGGAATTATTTAATTTTCATTCAGATAGTGAGTGTCATCAGAAATATTCCCAAATCTATTTGTTTTCTAGGTGAGTTAGCAAGGATCTGGATAGCCTGAGCCCAGATATGGAATCTTCCAGAGGATTTTAATCAAAGCTAAAGCAAAATTCTCTTGTGTTTAATTTTTTGTTTAAGCTTTAAAAAGATGAGATTTATAAATGGTGTATAAAAAATATTCAGTGCCTGTGTGATAAAAATAAAAAGACTAGAAAAATTGAAGGAGTATAAAATAGAAAAAATAAAGGAAGCTCTGGAAGGGGGTTTAATCTACACATATGATATATGTTCTTCCAAAGGAAATATTTATAGAAGGAAATATTTATAGAAGAAAAGTATTTATAGAAGAAAAATATAACCTGATGGGCAAAAAATCCACATTTCAGTGAAGCAGTTTGATATTTTGGCTGCATGAAACCAAATAACCAGCATGGGTGGGCTGTCATCTAAATTTCCCCAGTAAGTTGAAAAATCCTTTCTTTTTAAACTTTTCTATAAAGTGGGGTCCCTGACAGGAGTGGGGGGGTGCCATGGGCTCCTCTATCATGATTATAGCATGGAATCTGGAAAAGTCATCTCATTTAGCAACTTCTAGGCAAGATAACCACTAGAAGCCATGTCCCATTCTTAAAGCTCTCTAGAGCAAGTAAGATTCCATTCTTCATGGACAAGTTATATAATATTTAAACAGAATAGCTTTTACTCATGGCCCATTTCCATTATTTTTTCCTGCTGTGGAGATGAAAAAGTTTGGCTAATGCCCTTCTTATAATAGTTCTCCCTGCATTGAAAAAATAGACTGCATCTATATGTATAATTTGGCATAGGAAAATATAGGTGAAATTACATTTAGAAACAGGTTAGTCATTGTTTTGAAAATAATGACAAATTTGTTTTTTTTAAAAACTCAACTTTTAAGATAACAATCTCTGAGCATATAAAAATTTGGGTTGTTATTTAAATAACTTCTGGGTGTCTATTTAAAATTATTCAGTAACATTAGTTTGTCATCTCTGAGTCAATCCTTTATTTTATCCACGAATTTCTAAAATGTGTACAATATAAAGCAGCAGGTTGCCCTTTCCTGGTAAAAAGCAGTTCTAGGGTCTACTTTGAAACAGTAGCTGGGGTCACTTTATCACAGAAATGATGACAGCTAAGGGCTCAGAACAGTAGGATGTCAGAATTTCTGGCCACTTATTTTAACTACCTACTCCATCCTCGGAGGTTTTTTTTATCAGCATCCCTGATGGGTAGCAGTCTGGCCTTAGCTCAGATGGCACCTGACATTCCCGGGAAAAGAGAGGGATGATGTTGGGGAACTTGATGTGAGCCCACACTATGCTATGTGCTTGGATACAATGATTTGTTTAAGCTGCACAACAACCAGGTTCACATGCCACGTGCAAGGTGAGGAAGCTGCGATGTGTGTGCTTCAGTAACTTGTCCAAGGTCACACGGACACTAGAGAACATAATGTTTGTTTGTTTTTTTTAATTTTAGATTATTCAGTACAGTTTCTATCTTTTAATCCCATTCCAGCCCACCCACCCATCCCTCCCCACCTCCCTTCCATTTCCAAGCCCCGTAGTTTTGTCCATGTGTCCTCTATATTTGTTCCTGT
>CM052547.1:23491416-23501693 GCA_028533065.1 Trachops cirrhosus | reverse complement strand
GTTTTTTACACTCTTTTGACTATTACATTGTTTTATCACTGAGTCCAAATCACTCTTTCTATGATTTTCTCTTATTGTTCTTCATTCTACCACTTACGCAGATACATTTCATTTTCTCACTTTCATACTTACAGTCCCCCATTCATTCTTGTGCACGACTTCACTTTATATTTAATAAAGAAATTAGAAAATTATCCGACAGAAACTTCTTCAGCTGTCAAGGAACAGGTCTCCCACCAGGTGCAATTAAACGCATACTTATTGCCTGCTGTCCTGGGTAAATGGTGCTCCCTTGAGCCCATGGCCCAGTCCAGGTATTGCCTCACTTTTCTGCTCCCCTGTAAGTAAAACTACTCTATTTTTCTATATTTATTTTACTGGATTTCTCACTTCTCAATCTGTCTTCAATCTATTCTAATTGAGCTCAGTCTTTCACTTCACCCAAATCAGCTGGTCAATCTCAGTAACACACTCCACCGTGACAAATTCAAGGACCACATCTCTGTCCTTATTTAAAATTGTAGCAGCCTTTGATATGGTTACCCATTTCTTTCTTCACGGAACATTTTTTTTGCCTCAGTCTTGTTGACACTGTACTCTCCTGGATATTTCCCTTCCCCATTGGCAATCACTTCTTGTTCCTCTTTGTTGGTTCTTTCTTTATTGCTTGACCTCTAAATACTGGGTTTCTCCAGGGATCAACCTCAGAACCACTTCTCTTTTTAAACATTTAATTTTTATTTCTAGCAAAACATGAAGCTAGATTTTAAAAACTCAAATTGTACTAAGAAAAAAGTAATATTTTTTCTCCCGTGCCTCCCTAGCTCCCAAGTCTACTCTCCAGAGTCATTTACTTTCAACTCTTAACAGTCTCTTCTGGTAATTACTTTCTTATTTTCCAACACTCATACTGCAGTTTTTTAATTCACCAATTTTATTTGTTATGCATTTCTGTTTTCTCCATGGAAGACAGTATTTCTGGCATGGCTTTGACATTCTCATTGTACAGTGTGTTATGTAGACTCAGGGAGTTTGAATAAACAAAAAAATATGAATTTATGGGTAGTTTTCTGAACAGAAATAAGCTGAATCTTGGTGTCTTCCAAGAAAAGAATGGTGGGACCACTGCATAGAGGAGAAGCAAGTGTACACTTATGTCATAGCCCCTCCCTCTGTCCCTGTTCCAACCCAGAGTGAAGCACTACCTTGATAATATTTAGTCATATTATAAAGAGGACCAAGAAAGTGAGATGCTATCTTTTTAACATGTTAATTTTTTCTGAATATGTGTAATGTGCCAAGTAAACCGAGCTTTTCTGAGTTCTCGGGAAATGAACTATAAGAACATTACCTTGTGCTGTTACATATTTATATGTACTATAAATTACAGAGGCTATTAACAAATATTATAAAACATAAAAGCATATAAACAATGTCCTTTACCTAATAATTAAATTCATATGGTCCTCCTGAATTTCTTTGTGAACTCACTTTGGCAGGACTAGGGCCCATATGCTAGAATGTAAAAGATTTGTTTTATCAGCAGCTGGGGACACTCCAGAGCCACTGAAATTCATGGTCATGGCCCACATAGAAGGTTGGGAAGAGGATGGGCTATCAAGCACAGATTCTTGAACTCTCCTCCCTTCTCCCTCTCCCTCTCCCTCAACACCCAGTGATATGACCAGCTTTATTGTTTCTTGGTTATAGCGAGAGCATTCCTTTTCACTCTGGTGAGGCACTGAACAAAAAAAAAAGAGGGATTTCTATTGCTACCATAATTTGACACCCAAAACAAGAGGTAAACTCTGAAAGCAACAATATTCAGACGTAGCCAGAATGAATTATAACTCACCGCAATGACTTAAAGTTCATGAAACACACATGAACATTTTTATAAAAACATTCTCTGTGCTGGACTCAGGGTTGGGGAGGGGGAGGTGCTGAACACCATGGGAAGACTAAATGGCAGTACTTGTTAGTATGTGAATGATAACATATAAATACCAATGAATGGTATTCTCCAAAGACATATATATATGGTATATATATATTCCATATATATATATTCTCCAAAGACAGAGATGATGAGGGCAGAATCAGCTGAGCTGATGTTATTAGGAAGAGGAAGAAAGCATAACTTGTGAGAGGAAGAATGACTTAAGCTGGGTCTTAGAGGGGGAACATTCCAGCCCAAGGGACCTGGAAATGAAGATTTAAGTGGGGAGTAGAAGCAATATTTGAAGAAGAGATGCTGGCAGAGTTTGAACACAGTCAAAGTACATCAGGAAGTAATGAATTGTGTGTCAAATGAATTCTAACCAAATGGCATCCCACAGTTTGTATTTTAGTTTTGGGGCTAACAAGGCACCTGGAACCCACTCAATGGGTGCCAGCCTTGAGGGGGAGAGATGGCAGGTCCTACCTAGCTTGTATCCTATCGGGGATCCGTGGAAAGTGACCTGTGCTCTATGGTCACAATATCTATACCCCACCCTATACTCCTCAACCTTCACCTAGAGTCCATAGAATTATGGATGGTGAAAGTGAGGAGAAGTGAGGATGTCAGAAGACAAAATAAATGGTTAGTGAGCATGCCTGCATTTCTGAGAGGATGGAGAGAGTCTTTATTCTGCAGGATGTGCATGGAAAAAATTTTCACTCTAGTTTTGGGGCATCTGAAAGAACATAATATTTTATTTCCAATGTCAAACCTCTGACTCCTTACAGTTAACTTTTTCTCTGCTCATAGACTTTCTTAGAAGCAAAAAATTTCCCTTGATGAAGAATTGGCAATGCCAAGGGTCTCTATGAGGAAAAAATTCACTTAGGGGAAATTCCTTCTTGTTGTACATTTGTTATCATGTTGCTCTTCTTTCATTCTTTAAAAAATGATGCAAGGTAAAGACTTCCCTTTCCAGAGTCCACTGGGCCATCTTTAGCAATCAGCAAGCTATTGTTCATTGAGTATCCATTACCTGCATTGCACTGGGTCAGGCACTTTGGAGAGATACATAAAAACCCTATGCTCTCAAATACCTTACTAATTTTGGGAAGCTGAGACCATTAATTTAGATAATAAATTTTTTGACATCATTTGAAAAGTGTGCATATTGGAGAGAAGTGTTACCAGGGTTCATAGTGGGGGGAAAAAGATTCTTTCCATCTGAGGAAGTCAGAAAAATCACCATGAAAATGATTTTGAAGATGAGTGATAAAGGCTGTATGAAGGAGTAAGTTTAGAAAGGGCCACATTTCAGGCAGCAGGCATACCAGGTGCAGGTGGGACCTAAGGGAATGGACAGCGAGGATGCTGACATTGGTAGAGTCGGTGGATATGTTGATTAGGAATGGAAACTAATTACATGGTGGGAGCTTCCATTTTTTAAGCATTTACTATTGCCAAGTCCCGTGATATATGCTTTTAATATACTGTCAATTTAATTTTACAAATAAATATATTCATTAAAAATAATACTATTTTCTAACACTCATTATACATTTAGATCCTCAAGTCCCAGTCCTAAGTAGTCTTTCATTTAAAGTGGACATGGATATAGACTCTCATCACAGTTAATTTGCATAAACTGATGGTGATGCTCCCTTTTCACCCTTGCCAGTAATTGGTTTGAGGATGCAAAGGCCTAAACTAATTTGGACCAATAATAAGAAGAGCATCACATTTGGAAGCTTCCAGCAACAAAGGGAAAAGCAAGGGAAGCGTGCCTCTTTCCTAGACACATGAATGAGAATGTGTGGTGCCCAGATGAGGCTAACAGCATCTTGGGATGGGATAGAAAGTTGGTGTGAGATCAAAGTCTACACATACTGATGAGATACAAATAATACAAAAAACGGGAAGTTTGAGTCCCAGTTTCAGCAGGTAGGCAGCATATATTCAACCACCCATCAGAGGATCAAACAATGTTGTTCACGACTTAAGCCATTGAAGCCAGATTTCTGAAACCTGAAGCTAAAAGCATACTAATACATAATTGTCATGGCAACTCCATGAGATACACATTAACATAATCCCTCACTGTGCAGATGGAGAAATTGAGGCACAAAGAGAATGAAGAACTTGCCAAAAGGCCAATAAATGTCGGAGCCAGTATTTTAACCAAGAGCATGTCAATCCAGAGGATGTGCTCACATTCTCTGTACTCTCCTGCCTCAGGAGGTAAATATACACTGTCCTTCTGGAGATGAGAAAGTGGAGATCCCAAACAACATCTACCCAATATAAACCCAGTGGTGTCAAAAACTCGTAACCTTAGGCCTGACTTCTAGACTGACACAATGGTATCAGTAACAACGGTACAAGCTGATTTGTTGGGATTTTAAAATTGTGTTAGGTATTGATCAAATCACTTTACAAGCATTCGTTTATTTAGTCTTTCTCAAAACCTTATAAGGTGTTTTCTATTATTATCTTTATTTTAGAAATAAATATACTAAGGGACAGCAAAATTAATGCCTGCATTCATTGGCATCCAGAGCAACCACATTCTGAGCACTGTATCCAGAGTTTTGCAGTTCTTATCTTGAATTGCCCTTATAGCCTGAAGACAAAGAAAAACATAACACATAACAGCATTTTGCAGATAAGGAAACTGAAGCACAGAGTTCGGTAACTTGTGGAGTAACACACAGCTCGTACACATGAGAGTTAAATTCAAACCAGTCTGCATGTCTCCAAACTCCTCTGTCACAGCCTCTAGTTACTATGGATATGGAGCATGAACTACAGGCATCTTGGAGGCCTGGGCTTCGGTGTTTTCAACTCTGTCTTGAAGAAAACCCCACATTCCAGCTTCAGTGGGACTGCAACCACTCTGCTACAGAAAGTGCATCTTCCACAACCCTGCTGAGATCCCCTGGGGCCTGGCGCTCAGAGGAAGAGCCCTGGACATGTACCTCAGTTTTAATCAACTTGGACATATAGGAATAGGAGCTTTCCTTGTGGTGTTTCTATATTTCTTCGTCTGGCCCCAGGTTAAACACAGAATCACAATGGAGCATTGCTGCAGAGGAAAGAAAAAGAGGTCAATGGAATTTCCTCTGCATTTACAAAGGTCTGTGGCTTGGGCAAATTTTTATTCTGGTGCTCATCTGATCCGTGTCAGCTCACCTTCTCTGTGGATGTGCACTGGCAGGTTGGTGGCCAATATTTGCTTTGACAAGACTCGGTTTCCCAGGGAGCACAGTGGTTCAGTGCAGCAACAGAAATGTGCACTGCCAACCTCAAGCTGATGTAATTTTCCATCCATAAAGCTTTCCAGCCTGGCAGAATCTGGGGGATAAACCTCAAGATATATCTGTTGTGACTGACAAAGCAGAACTGTCAATGTGCATCATTCTGTGATCTTAATTATTCTTTTATGGTTTGGGAAGATTTCATATACAAGGGAAGATTGTATCTCAAAGTGTAGAATCTTAGAATATTAGTGCTGGAAGGGACTTTAGAGATGCTTCAGACTTTCGCTCCAGACAAAATGGATCTGAGAGAAGTGAAATAAATGTCTTGTTTGAAGTCACACAGGCTATTTTTATGAGATTCTAGCTAAGACTCAAGGTCTCGTCATTGGTCATCCTCCTTTCAAGTGCATTATGTGGTACTTTCCTTTGTTCCACAAATAATTATGTTTGTAATCCAATTACCTGCTTATTTGTTCACTGAATAAAAATCAGGGCCCAGGTAGCATGTGGAAGAAGTGCATCACAGGAGTGAACTGGGCAGAAAGAAGGGCAAACATGGGAACAGTGGGGCATGTACAACGGAAATGTGGTCAACCACTATTTTGTGCTCTTTGTCTCATGCTCTCTATCTTTCTTTTATAAGTAATCATTCAACTATCTATAAATTACAAATTCTAAAGCTTTGACCATAAGAAATCATTGAATATTTAGAAATGTAGCAATAATCATAAACTTGATATACTAAAATCAAACTTCCACTTTTAACTATTTAATTTTATGAAACCAACAAGGCAACTATATTGGGTACCCCATCTGCTTATCAAAGACCATTAGCGGTTCCTCATTTAACCAGAAGTTTGGGGAAATGCACTGTGGTATAAGCTATTATCAAGAAGAGAAAAAGAGATCTGAAGTAGTAGTGGGCAATTTGACACTTGCAAAAGAGCCCAACACTGGACCCAATTACCCTAAAATATAACTGCTTATTTCATGGACTATGTGGCAATAGACAATCCTCTTATTGGTAATAGATACTAAAGGCATTTTATCATTACACAAAAATTTATGCTTGTAACATCAACCGTGCATCACCAAGAGTTAAACTTTGATGTTTGGGTTATGTTTAGAAAGGCAGAAAAGTAGATCATTCTTTTCCCCTCCTCTGTTAAAAAAATGAAGGCAATTTAAAGAGGTTAGTGTCATTTATCTGGAAAATGCTCAATTTTTTTCAGATTGCTCTATTTTTCACTACCACTACAACTGGAATAACACTAAACACTGTCAAGTCACCAGAGAAATCAGAGTATCTGGTGAGAAGCTTTGTCTCTTGGATACTGGGGACAATATACCCTAAGGTCCTTTTTTTTGGTTAAATTTGAGAGTGTGGTTTATTTCCTTCGGTCTCCTATTTCCTCCTCCAGTGCAATTCTGTTTCCATCAAGTCCCCACCTCTAATGCCCTTCTCTGCTCATTATGTCTGCAGACCCTGACTTGTGCAAACTAGTGGTAGGAGTCTGAGAATACTGCACTAGAAAGATGCCTTTTTTTTGGAATAAGAATCTTTGATCTCTGGCAGATCAAAGATTTCCATTCTCCTATTGTAAGATGCCAGAGATACATCACATTCTCATTTTGGAAAAGTGTGAGCACATAGCTCAAGTGAATGTAAATTAAGTACTCATCATTTCATTACTTACTGTGTGAAGTACAATGATGCCCTTTTGATAAAATATTAAACCTACAGTGCTTGTATTGGATTCTCTTGGAGTTTCTTGAGTTTGCCTCCCCAAATGTAACTTTGGAAAATGTAACCTTCTCAACCACAATTTAATTTTTGTGGGTAGACAGAAAGTAGCCTTTAGTTTCCTGGAGTTTTAAGACAGAACAGAAGCTCCTGAAGATATTCAATTGCTCCAATTCATGCCAATGTCTAAAGGTTAACATTTCCCCTAAAAAATAGCTTAAGAATTTAAGAGGATACTGGGAAGATGGTAGAGCAGGAAGCTCCAGGGATCTACTTCACCATCTAGACAATAATTATACTGGCAAAAATCTGTCTGATGTAATTACATTGGAATTCTGGAGCCTACTGAAGCCTCAATTTCCAAGAGAAGGCTCCAATGGTAACTTGTGCCTATTTTCAGTCAGCTTCAGCTCTTAGCTCAGAAGCAACTACATACCCTCCACCATCCAGCCCCATGGCAGGCACAACGCATGTGTTCTTGGAGCAGCCTTCACACAGCTTACAAGAGCCAGGGTGTACAAAAAAGAGACTGTCCTCCAAATATCAGGAATTGGTCATCTCGTTGCTGACTGCTGTTTCTGATTATAAATGTGTAGACAAAGGTGTGGGCACATATCGTTGCACCCCACTTCCATTGTCCATCCTCCTCTAGCTGATGGACATTGAGCATGTCCACCCTCCTCTAGCTGAAGCAATTTTCAGGGGCTTTAGAGGACTAGTGCTTTTTCTTTCCTCATTCATTTTTCTCTTTTTGGGTACTAGACATTGAATAATAACACATTCAAAAACAACCACATATATCAAGAAAATTAGAAAGCTACCACACATACCCAGGGCTTGGGCTCAGAAAAGACCTTAAGTTTATACCTTAGGCTCACCCTCCACAGAGAGATAGCCTGGAACCATAAAAACAAAAAAGAGAACAGCAAATCCTGGAGAAGGAGAAGATATGACTTGCAGAGTTACACATTATGAAATTCATCAGTTTTCAACAAAAAAATCACAAGAGATATATAGAAACAAGGAAGTATGGCTCATTCAAAGAAAAATAAACCAACAGAAACTGTCACTGGGAAAGACCAAATAGTGGACCTACCAGACAAAGACTTTAAAATGCCTTTTCTAAAAATTCTCAAATCACTAAAGAAAGATGTGGAGAAAATCAAGAAATTATGTATAAACATAATTTAAATATTAACAGAGATAGGGAATTTAAATGAAACCAAAGAGAAATTTTAGTGTTGAAAAATACAATAATGCAAGTAAATTTTTTAAAAATGACTATAGGGAATCAACATTGGATTTGAGCATGCAGAAGAAGAAACCAGTGAACTTGAAAATACAACATTTAAAATTATTGAGTCTGAGGAACAAAAGGAATAAAAGGTGAAATAAAAGTAGACAAAGGAACTTGTGGGCCCTCCTCGAGTGGACTAACATTTATTTTGTGAGTTCCAGAGGAACAGAGAGAGAAAGGGGTAGAGAGATTCTTTGAAGAAATAATAGCTGGAAGTTTTCTAAATTTAATACATGATTTAAATGTAAACATCCAAAAACTTCCACAAACTCCAAGTGATACGAACTCAAAGACATCCACACAGATACATTGTAGTCAAACCGTACAAAGTCAAAGACTGAGGGAGAAATGAATGCCTCACTGCACGTGAGGGATCCTCAGTAAGATTGTCATCAGATTTCTCCAAAGAAAATGTGGAGACCAGAAGAGGCTGATATTTTCAAGCTGTTAAAAACATAAATTGTCAATTGTATATTTGACAAAATTGTCCTTCATGAGTGATGGAGAAGGTAAGACATTCCCACATAAATAAAAGCTAAGAGAGTTCATTATCAGTAGACTGAAGCTGCATGAAAAGCTAGAGAAAACCCTGAAGGTTGAAATAAAAGGACATTCAGAAAGTAACTCAAAGTTGTATAAGATATAAAATCTTCATAAAGATAAATATATGGGTGATTGTAAAAGCTGCTATAATTATAGCATGGTTAGTAATTTCAATTTTGTTTTCTATATGATCTAAGGGAGTAATATATTTTTAAAAAATTATAAATAATCTAAAACAGCAATTTTCAACCTTTTTATATCATGGCACACATAAGCTAATTATGAAAATTCTGCAGCACACTAAAAATATATAGTTTTTGCTGAGCTGACAAAAGTAGGTATAATTTTGATTTATGAAAAACAATAATAGTAATCACCTATACATTTTGCTCCAAAGTAACTTTTTTAAAAAGTCAGGTGCCTATACTTGTATATAAGGATTTCTGGTGCCAAGAATTAACCATTCAGACCCAAACTTATTATGCTATGTGACCAATAAGAAGCAACTCTATTATATGACTTGTATGTTTATGGTTCAAGACTTGGCATTTACACTGGACAGCTATTGTTATGTTAGCTGTTGAAATTTTTGTATTTGACAATCTAAGAGAAAAGATGTCAGTGCTCCTGACTAAATAGTCATGTATTGAATGTTTTAAAACTTCTTGCAGCACAGTGCTTGAAAATCACTGGTCTAAAAGATAGTATTATTGTAACTTTGGTTTATAACTCCACATTTTGATCTCTACATAATTTAAGAGTCACTAAAAAACAATTGTTAGTTTATGTTTTGGAACACACAATGCATAAAGATGTATTTTTATGATGTCAGTAATTGAAAGGTTTGGGAATGAAGTTGTAAAGGAGCAGAGTCTTTGCATGTTATTAAAGTTAAGCAGGCCCTGGCTGAGTAACTCACTTGGTTAGAGCACTGTTTGTATATGCAAAGGTTGAAGGTTCAATCCCCAGTCAGGGCACATGCTAGAATCCACCAATGAATGCATACATAATTGGAACAACAAATCGATCTCTCACTCTCTCTCTCTCTCTCAATCAATAACTTAAAGTTAAGTTGGTATAAATTAGAGTACTATAACTTCAGGATGTTAAATATAAGGTAACCACAAAGAGATAGTTACATAATATACAAAGGAAATGAGAAGGGAATGAAAACTTATTACTATTAAAAAAACAAATAAACACAAAAGGAGAGAATTAAGTGACACATGGAAAATGAAAGAAAAGAAAGAAAGAAAGAAAGAAAGAAAGAAAGAAACCTATAAGCCATGTGAAAACAAATAATAAATTAACAGAAAGCCCTCCTTATCAGTAGAGATTGGCAGAAAGTGAGTCAACTCTGTGCTGTCTCCAAGAGACCCAGTTTAGACCCCAAAATACAAATAGTTTGAAAATGAAAGGATGAAAAGAATTATTATATGAAAATAGTAACCAAAATAGAGCTTGGGTAGACTATAACAATAACAGACAAAATAA
>CM052547.1:23410501-23490916 GCA_028533065.1 Trachops cirrhosus | reverse complement strand
GACTTGCTAGCATTTTTTAAGGATTTTTATATCTGTATTCATAAGAGATATTTGTCTGTAGTTTTCTTTGTTTGTGTTATCCCCACCAGGTTTTGGTATCAGAGTTATGTTGCAAAACTCCAACAAAGGGTTAACATCCAAAATATAGAAAGAACTCATAAAACTCAACATCAAACAATCCAATTAAAAATGATGAGCAGAGGACTTAAGCAGGCACTTCTCCCAAGAAGACATACAAATGACTAGCAGATATATGAAAAGATGCTGAACTTCATTAGCTGTAAGAGAAATGCAAATCAAAACTATATTGTGATACCACCTCATGCCTGTTAGAGTGGCTATTACCAACAAGACAAGTAATAACAAATGTTGGCAAGGTTGTAGAGAAAAAGGAGCCCTCCAAATGAATCAGAGACCTACAGGTAAAAGCTAAAACTATGAAACTCTTAGAAAATAACACATAACAAAACTTTTATGACACCAAAGGCAAAGGCAATAACAACAACATAGACAAATCGGACTTCATGAAAATTAAAAACTTTTGTGCATCTAAAGATGCTATAATCAGAGTGAAAAGGCAAGCTTTAAAATGGGAGACAGTATTTGTAAATCACATATCTAATAAGTGATTAATATATAAAATATATAGAGAACTCCTATAATTCAATAACAAAGAGCAAACGGTCTGATTCAAAAATGGCCAAAAGACTTCAGTAGACATTTTTCCAAAGATGATAAAGAAATGGTCAGTAAGAACATGGAAAGATGCTCAACATCACTATCATTAGGGAAATGCAAATTGAACCACAATGAGATACCACTTGACACCTATTAGGATGACAACTATCAAAAATTCAAATGAAATAACAACTATTGGCAAGAATGTAGAGAAATTGAATTCCTTGTGCATTGTAGGTGAAAATGGAAAATGGTGCTGTGGTAAAAAGTATGGTGATTCCTCAGAAAATTAAAAATAGAATTACCATATAATTCAGTAATTATACTTCTGCACATATACCCCAGCATAACTGAAAGCAGGAACTTGAAGAGATATTTTATACCCATGTTCACAATATTGGCATTATTCACAATAGCTAAATCACAGAAACAAATTAATTGTCCATTGATAGATGAATGGATAAGCAAAAAGTGGTGAATACATAAAGTGGAATGTTATTTAGCCTAAGAAAGGAAGGAAATTTTGACATATGTAACACAGATGAACCTTGAGGAAATTATAGTAAGTGAAATAAGCCAGTCACAAAAATACAAATGCTGTATAATCCTACAGCATCACTTATATAATGCACCTGGACTAGTCAAAATCATAGAGACGGAAAGTAGAATAGTCATTCCCAGGGACCGAATGGGGACAGAGGAATGAATGAAGAGTCATTGTTAATGGGCCTCGGTAGAACTTCAGTTTTGCAAGATGAAAAACATTCTGGAATTGACTCGAATGAGGTTTACCTAACAGTGTACTTAAAACACACTTAAAATGGTTAAGATGGTAAATGTTATGTTATGTGTATTGCACTATCATATTGCTTTTAAAACTATTTTATTTTTATTTATTTTTAGAGAGAGGAGAAGGGAGGGAGAAACAGAGAGAGAGAAACGCCAGTCGGTTGCCTCTCTCATGCTGAGAGCCAGGGTCCCGGCGCACAACCCAGGTGTGCACCCTAACCAGGAATCAAGCAGGTGACCTTTCAGTTTGCAGGACAATGTCCAACCCACTGAGCCACACCAGTCAGGGCCCATAATACTGTTTTTAAAGTGCATAAAAACCATTATAATTTTTAGTTAAAATTTAAAAATTCATTTTAATTAAAATTTAAAAAGCTTACGGCTTTTTAGCTCTATCCCATGTCAGAGTAGAGGAAATGTTAATTCAAACCTGCCATTTTACAGACAAGATCATTGAGGGCAATTAGTAAAAAATAACCAACCACTCAACCAATGAAATCTATATTAGCTATAATCTAGATGTTTAATCCTATGCTTACTCATATAAAGGATGAGTAGGTTTATGAGACATAAGCCCTACCCTTATAAAACTTGAAAGTCTAGTTTGAGAGTCACTGAGATTCCACTTAATTCAATAAATAACAGAGTATCATGTTATTGACAGTAAGTGTTGTATAGGATCATAGTATCAATGCAAAGTCTCATACAACCTGTTTTTGTAAATACAGTTTTATTAGAACATGGACAAAATCATTGATTTATTGTCTATGGTTGTTCTCACATTACAAGCAAAGGGTAGAGTACTTGCCACAGAGATGATGTATTCCCCAGAGCCTAAAGTATATACTTTGTGCCTTTACAGAAAAAGTCTGTGAACTCTGGTATAGAAAATAACTTTAGTAAAGGCTTGAAAGCCCTTAGAGAAGAGGTGAAAATTGAGATAGGTATTTAAAGAGTGGCAGCATTTGGAGAGAAAAGGGAGAAAGAGAGCATCCCTAGAGAAGGGGGCAATGCAAATAAAGGCATGGAGGGAAAAATCAATACAGAGTAGGGATTTCCAAAGCCTAGGAGAGGTAGAGAATGAACAGGTGGCGTGAAGCCAGGCCATGGAGAGTCCAGGGCCAGGCAGAATGGTATCAACTATATAGGTGAGAAATATAAGGCTATGGAAAGATTTGGGATATGTGAATGATATGAGGAAAGTCATGTTTAAGGAAGTTTAATCTGACTGAGACTGAAAGTGGGGTATGGAGCTGAAAGCCACTCTGATGACTGCAATGGTGATTGCTGCTGGCTGCTAGAAGGTTTTTTTCACATGTTTTTCACGTGTTCTGTTTCCCGAAAGCAGCACCAGTTTGCTGTGGACTGCTAGGGAGAACAAGAAGTCAGGCAGAAAGGGGAAAGTGCTACCCAGGACCAAAGCAAGACACAATTCAGACCATAGAGAAGAGACAATCCCTGGTCGCCTTCTACCTTTCAATTTTTAAAAGTGTTGGATTATATTTTTAAGCATTTATGATGAGCTAGGTATTGATTTTTGTGTATTAGTTCATATAAGCCATTCTTTTTTTCCTTTACAGATGAGGAAACTGAGGCTTATAAACTAAAGAACCTTGCAACATTGCCAAAGGTCATAAGCTAGTAGAGTGGAAATTTCCAACTAAATTGACTTTCTGAAGCATCTTGTTGCCCTGGCAGCCTACCCATGGATGCATATTTCTTCTCTACCAGAACTAGAGGGACCCGTGACTTCTAGTACACACTCTCATCTCAACCATGAGAAGGCAATGCTCCAGACACAGGAAGAGGTAAGCTGATATGCTATCATTTGCTCTTCTGCAATTTCTTGGCAGTTCTGGTGTTCCACAGTCTAAGTTTGGGTGGTTAGTCCTCAACTAAGAAGCCATTTCTGTGATCCTGTGGAAACTCATTCTATAAATGTTGGTTAATTCTCCCCAGGGAGGGCCTTTTGTAGGAGATGAAATCATTATCATTTGACCATGTCTGTAATGAAATTCCTTTTAAAACAGATTAGTAAGGGAAGAGGAGGGGAAATGAAAGAACAAAAGAAAATGACAGTTTACTGTAGTGGTTGCAAGAGAGAAGCTGTCTCTCATACGATGATGTTGACCTCAAGCCAGCTCTTCAGGGAATGGAGAGAATAAATTACCAGGATATGATTTTAGAAGTGATATCCCAGTTGAACCAGGAGGTCTTTGCAATTAGAAGGTCATTTGTGTGGTTAACAATGTTACCACAGACTCAATACTGCTTTCTCTTGAGCCACAGTAGTGAAAACCATCCAAATAAGTGTGGGTTATTACTTTTTTAAAGGAAAGCTGAAAAGCATTTACTTAGTCCTTAGTGGTACAGCAGGCAATGTGGAATATCTTTCACCGAAATGAAAAATTGGAAACATAACTTTTATGCCTAGATACTATCAGGGAAATCAAGATATTAATATACAGACTGAGAGAAAGTGAAGCTGAAATAAATTTTCTCCTTTTATTTAATGGCTGAAGTTGGGATTTTTTTTTCCAGTGGAAAAGAACCAAATACCATTTCTTTTGACTAATTATGAGCTCTTTTTGGCCCGACCATTGTATGGTTCTATTGCGTTTTAGAGCACCTAACATTGGGTTGGGAGTAAGTGCTTTGAAATGCCAGTGCTTTGCCAGATGGTTTATAATCCTGACTCTGTAAGTCGGTTGGTCAAACTAATGGTGCCTAGTATAGAAAAGTGTCTTTTCCCCATATGTTATTTATTAAGGGTGCTCAAACACATTTTAAACAATGTGAGTTTTGCTAAGATGGGAAGATGTTGGACCAGACCCCCTACTGATCCTTTACTGACCATCTGACACCAGTATGGGTTTGAGAGGCTGAGATGCTGAGCATATTTGGGCAAATTTAAGTCTTCTTTACTTCCATAAGGTTCTGTACAAACAGTCTACCATGCTCTCCTCCACTCATTCCCTCCTTGGCTCCTTCATGTCTGTAACGTCTGGTGCAGAAGAAAGGCAAAAAAAGATAGTACGTCCAGTGAGTGAGGGGTGTGGGGTTATAGCTGAGAGTTGGGAGGATTATATACTACACTTACAGCATGACTTACAAAAAGTATTTAATGGGATGTGATGATACATCTGCTGACCAGCCTCAGTGACCTTTAGATTTCAAAGTCAGTCTCCCAATCTTCACACAGAGAACCAATTTTGAGCATTGTGGCAGCACTGCCCTGAACCATGTAGACTTTCTCATTTGACAATGAATTTGGCTAAGGGAGTAGCTAGTGTCCAATGAGATTGTGACTGAGTATTATACATGAATATAAAGGAGAAGGTCTCATCAGTGTCCTTGAGGAGCATATTGGGAAATGGTTCAGAAACTTCCAAGACTAGAGACTCACATGGCCAAACCTAAAATGAAAAATGAAATTGATATATATTATTCATTTAAGTAATGGCATGAGTCTAGGGCTCACTAAATTCAGAATCATTACAAAACTCAGTGGCTTCTCTACCATTCATGTCATGACTGGAAATCCAGTTCAGCAATGATCAGGAAGAAGGGCCTTTGAAGACCAAGGATATGATTACACATGATTATACATCTACCCAACTTGGAACTGGAATATGAGCAGTGGAGAGGGGGATGGATGTGGACAGTACTATATTCCACCATCCTATTTTGATTCACATCCTTCACAGCATTTCTACCAACTATCTTCTAGAATATTGTAAAACCTGTCCATCCATGCTTTATGTCTATGGTAAATGAGTTGGAATTTGTGCTACCTTTCAGGGAGATCTGAGTTCAAACTCAGTTCTGCTGCTTCTTCACTGTATAACTTTGGACCTTTCTGAACTTAAGTATTCTCACCCGTCAAATGAGACTGTTATAATACTTAATATTAGTGCTGTGGGTGTAAAAGTGAAATAGGTTAAGTAGACTTAAGAATGCTAATTCTTAAGTATATAAAGTGAGAGTTAGTGAGTGTTAATTCTTTCCTTTCAATACCTTGGCAGGATAAGAAGCAGATGGTAGAGTGGCGACGTCATTTGATCTGGTGTTAGTAGACCTTCATGCTGCATGCAGCAGCTAACTTGGGTGTGGCCTTGGATAAAAGCTGGGAGAATCTCTGTATCTCAATCTTCTGGCTGAAAAATGAGAGGGTTCATTTTCAAAAGAGCATATAAATATCTTCAGGAAGTTACATGCCACACAAAGCTGTGGGAGAAGCTTTACAGAAAATAAAAGAATTGCTTGGAAGGGAGGAGGCATCTTTCAAACTTCACCTGAAATTTTTACTAAGATAAAGCCTTTGTATCAGAGATTTAAAAAATATATATAATATATGTATGTATGTAATATGTATGTAATACATACATATATTATATATAATTTCATGGAGAACATGGCCTAATAAAAATGTGATTACAAACAAACAGGCTAAACAAATGTACCTTAATATTTAGGACGCCTATCATATACAAGTGCACGTTGTTATCAGAACTGAGCTGGTGCTTTATACAAAGTGTTTTCTCCCTAAAGAGCCTTTGTTTGGGCAGGGGAGCCTTAAGTTTCATGGTCCCACAGATCAGAAATAGTGTAAATGAAATTCCAACCCACATTTCTTTGGCCCTAATTGGAGTCTTCCCTAACCCAAGCATTTCTTGGATCCAAATCAGTGTTGGCTTCTGACTTGATACTACCAAGAGACAACACCTATTCAGTTCCTGCAGCCAGAATCTAAATCTCTCTTGGTGTGCCTCTTCAGAGTTTGCTTCCAGAAGAATGCAAAGAAATCCATCTTTTTTTTTTTTTTGACCACAGCCTGTTTAAGGTCCAAATGTTTTCCTAACTTTTCATTTTACACTTACTAACCAGACTTGATTCCAATGATTATTTTAACTGTGAAAAAACAGAATCATGTTAAAAGACACATTTTTGCCAGGATTGAGAGTAGCTGAAACAATATGCTGTGGGTTTTGAAGGCAATTCCAAAAAGCAGTTCCAGTAATGGCTCAGGTCATTGTACGGCCTCTCGGAGTGACTGTTTTGATTAGGAAAGGACTTTCTTTAAAGTTTACATACTGGCATGAATTTTAAAAATTTGTCCTCAGTGTCTCATTAAATTCTTTGTGATCCCCACACCTAAAGTATTCCAAAAGTAAAGCGTGGGAGCTCCAGGTTGGTGGGACAGACAGATACGCCAACAGAGAGAAGAGTAGAATAGGGTCTGTCTGTCCCTTATGGTGCTTTTCTGAGTTCCTTACCTTGGGATTAATGTTTTTAATCAGCAGTCTTTTTTCCTCCTAGGGACTCTAATCCAGAATCCCATTTTTGTTTTCAGAACAAATAAAGCAACTGCTGTAGGTGCTGTGCAACTGGGGGACCCAGAGCTGGACCCATTAGTCTTTCTTTTTTAGTTGGGAGAGAAAGGCCAGCAAAAGTATTCAAGGTACCTGGGAGGTTTTGTGGACATAGTTTAAAAACATTGCTGAGATCATTCATGAATTTTTCTTAAAGATGTTTGTTTAATGATGACTTCCTGGTATACCCTGTTCCAAACTGTTAGACTTCAGTTTCTTTACTCAAAAGGAAGTGGCTGGACTATGTGTCTTATCTGGAAGGTCTCTTCTGAGTCTAATGATTTGGGATCCAGGTTCCACTGATGACCCCAACCAGAGAGTGAGGTGAGAAATCTTTAGTGATGGGCTTCCCATGTATGGATTTTTTTATTAGAATTCTGCTGAGGTATATATCTTAAGGACATTGAGATTCAGGTAATATTCCTCCTTACTCTATCTGTGCCAGCTCATTCTAATGATGAATTCATGTAAGAGTCTCCAGGAACATCTATCATTGTGTTGTACTGATATTGAATGGCTGGATATCTGTACATATGTCTCCTATCTTGGCTCATTCCATTCATTGACATAAAAATATTACAATTCCTACCAGTCCACAAAATGCATCCAAAACATCTTGCAAATAATGCAAGTAATTCAACAAATATTTTTGGCCAGATTATATGTTGGGAGCTAAAAGGAAAAATTTTGCAAATACATTGACCATTAACCTTCTGTATGACCTAGAATACTTCCCAGCACCAGTGTTTTATTTTAAATGACTTGGTTTGAAGAGGTGAGCTTTAACATCTTTTCTGGCTTTAAAATCCTATTAATCTCTTCATTGTGCTAAGCAGGGAAGTGTATACTGAGTAACTGAAAACATAGGCCTGCCCCAAAGAGATGTGAAAAATCAGATTGAAGAAGCTAATTAGGGCTTCCTTGTAGGAAGTCTTTCATGCTCATTTAGGCCATTCAGACTTTGCTTGCTGCCAGTGGAAAATCTGGGAAGGCTTTTGAACAGGACAGTACTGCTGAGAAAACTTAGGTGGGATAAGACAAAATTCTACGAGAGGCCAAGTAATGGAATACAGATATAGTGAGTCCCTCCTTATCCATGGGAAAGTATCAAATCATGTATGTACTATTTTTTCTTATACATACATACATATGATAAGCTTTAATTTATAAATTAGGTACAGAAATTTGTAAATGAACAATAATAATAAAATAAAATAATTTTAACTATACTATATGATCTCTCAGCAAACTACCATGAATTTCTTTTTCCTTCTTCACCATTTCAAAAATAGATTTGTTCCTACCATAGATCTAAGCAACTTCAGCATACATTTTTTTCTTTCCTTAAGTCAAGAACTTTTACCTACACTTACAAGGTGCACTTCACAGTTTTCCCCAGCATATCTGAATTGCCAGCACCAATACTCTTGTGCATAGGGACCATTACTAAGTAAATAGGGTTACTTGAACACAGCATAGTGATACTGCAATAGTCAATTTGATAATCATGACAGCTGTTCAATGACTAGCATACCCAACATGTATTTGCTGGATAAAGGGATGGTGTGCCAGGCAGGATGGAGCAGGATGATGGAAGATGTCATCATGCTACTCAGAGCAGTGTGCAGTTTAAAACTTGTGATTTTTTTCTAAAATTTTCCATTTAATATTTTTGGACAATGGTTGGTTGCAGGTAACTTAAACCAAAGACAGCCAAACTATAGATAAGAGGGAACTACGGTACTAAGTACTAACATCTGAACTCTATGGTAGAGAAGAAAGTTGGACCAACTTGTGAAGAGAAGGTAACCTTTTACATTTCTTTTCACTGTTTCAACAGATTAGTTTGTTCACGTCTTGTTAAGATTATAGCATTGAGTATTATTTGCCAATTTATACTAAAAATCATTGATAAAAGGTATATTTGTGTGGGTTTTGTTATATTTTTAAATATATACATATTTCTTAGATATATTCCAAAAGAAGATAGAGTATACACACACCTGCATTGTATTCATAAGGAAAAGCAGAAATTTAGAGGCAAAATTCTCTAAAAGCACCAATGGAAATCAATGAAGTTTCAAAGATGAAATTAAACAATCTGATTAGAATTTTTATGAATAGTGAATTTTTTTTTATCCTCACCTGAGGACATTTTATTTATTGCTCTTAGAGAGAGAGGAAGGAAGATAGAAAGGGAGAGAGAGAGAAACATCGATGTGAGAGAGAAGCATTGATTGCTTGCCTCCCATAGACACCCAGATTGGGCATTAGACACATCCGGACCTGGGGGTGCATTTGCCTGGACCCCGCTTGGGGCTCAAACCCATAACCTAGATGTGTGCCTTGACCAGAAATTGAACCTGCAACCTTTCAGTTACAGGGTGATACTCCAACAAACTGAGCCACACTGGCCTGGACAGGAGCAAAATTTATTGAGAAATTCTACACATTACAGCTTCAGTCTTTATTACTTACTGTCTTGCCATTTCTTTGTCCCTTTTCTCACATGTAAATTTGAGACGATAATGCTAACTTCATTGATTCATGAGCACTATATACAACAAACATGAATTAATCAGAAGAAATAAAATTTAAGAGAACAAATGTTGTCTAAAGTGATTGTTTGTGTTGTGATTGCTCCAATTCATGTTAGGGTTTCACCACTTAAAAGAGTTACCTATTTAATCTTTCAATTCTCAGTTCCCTCATCTGTAAAAAGAGAACATCAATAGCAACTCCTTCTTGGGATAGTTGTGAGGAGTAATCAGATCACAAGCATAAAAAGAAAACACTGACAGACACATGGTCAGCCCCCCAGAGATAAGAGCAGTTATTGTATCTATAACTTATACACATTAAAATTCATGGTGAATGAAAGAGGTAGCAATCAAGCTTTGATTTATTTTAGATTGTTAGCTTGGGTTGTAGAACACAAAATACTATTACTGGAAATAAAATGACCTTATTACTGGATTTCTTAAGAAATACAAAAGCAACAGAAGGCGAAAAGGTAAGTATATTATCCATTCTTTGTCAGAAGGATATATATATACACACAGAGAGAGACAATGAATATTTGACATATTACTCTAAATCATTTTGCAAAACTTTCTAGCATATGTTAAGCAAGATAATTTGGAGAGTAGCATAAACTACAAAAGTTGAGTTTAAAGATTACATAGAAGCTTTCTATCAAGAGTTAAAAGACTGTTATTATATTAGCACATCTCCTTCTAATCTTCTTTTATAGTTTCATTAGTTAAATTCATACTCTCTATGAACTATTTTAGCCCTGATTTTACTTCAGATCACATTAATAGCACATTCAGACTTTGTAAAAAATGTAAAAAATGTTAAGTATATAATTTCCTTCATAATAGTCTAAAATTTCAAAAATCTAGGTAATAGATGTCCTCTTCACATGACTCCATGACTCATTCTCAGAGAGGTTAAGGAGTTGGGGGGTTAACTAAGTAAGTGTATAATGAGCACCAAGTGAGGGTCTCTATATTGTACCAGTCCTATGGGATGAAGAAATACAGAATATTTGGAGAAAAATGCAAACCCAGCAATTATGGAGAATAAGTTGGAAATTTATGGTAGAGATGCTTGAGGAAAAAGAGAAAAGAGGGAGGAAGGGTGCTGAAGGGGAAGAAAAGAAAAGGAAGAGAGCAAGAAAATCAAAGAGCCGTAAAACAGTGTTTTTCAAGCGGTGGGTTGTATTCCACCAGCAGTCATGGTAAACATTTATAAAGAAAACAAAAATAAATAAAAGAGAAAGTATTAGAGAGCATTGTACATAATACTGGTAACTGTTATTTATAAAATTTCATTTCAGTCATTTTATGCACTCTGTCATGGCAGAAACTTTATTTCTGACTGTAGATCTTGGGAGAAAAATGTTTAAGAAACACTGTGTTAAACTACTAAAACTTTAGTCTCTGCGTGATTACTGTCATCCATTGAATCTATTTCTTAACTTTGTAGAAACTTAAGATCTGCAGAAGAAAAATGATTTGCTCAAGGTTGTAGGACACACAGTCTTATTCTACTCTGCTGCCCTTTCTACACTGCACCAAATATTAAGTTGTGCATTGTTTTTCCTTCCGTCAAACTCAAAATTTATTCCATATCCAGTCCTTGTTCAGTTTGCTTTCATATTATTTCTAGTTCTAGTGCAAGCCTGATGACTAATTAGAACCATCTATGTCCTGTTTGCTACACTGAATGGAGGACTTGGACAAAGCCGTTGTTTAGAGACAGAAGTAAAATTACAGTTCCCGATTCAATGCCATTTGTGCTTCTAGCCCTACAGTGTTTTATAATCTTGTTGTAAATGTAGTCAATGTCAAATTGTATAGCAATTATACAAAAGAACACTCTATGTGCCAACAGAATATTCTCAGGTATTATGCTTTTAAGTTAAAATTTATCGAAATAAAATGAGCAGGGGTGGGGAGGGGGAATAGAAGTACAATGCAGTGTGCATTCTTCAGAAGCCTTGCTCAATAAGTACTGAGTTTTGATCGATTGATACAGTGTCATATTTGACTAAAGAGGTGGGGAAGTAGCTACTGTCGCTTTGTGCTGGATGGCAGCAGAATGCACTATTGATTTTATATGTTGGATGGGTTGTCAGTGTATAGTGCATTGTTGATTTTGACTTTTATAGCCAACATGTTTCCTTTAATTGGATCATTTGTAAAAGAGAGGAGGGGACCTGTTCTCCTTTGACAGTGACTGATTACAATCATTTCATGTTTGTCAATATTTGATAAACCCACTGTTACCCAACAACATGGCTGCCTTTCTGCATTTGTTCATTCTGGTTCCACTTCTCTATTTACCCCAGTGTCACTTGCAACTGATCTGCCCCAATTTCCACTCACAATTCACTGCTATATTTACTCTTATAGCAACAGATATTCAATTTTTTCTTAAGTTTGCCAAGGAAGTTTCTTCTCACAATAACAACCAATCTACTTCCCAACCATCTCTTTAGTCTCTAGCCCCTACCGATCCCCTTCCTTTTGGTAACTGTTACAAACTGTCAAGTTGCGCAGAGTGTTACAAATATCCACCGCGCATCTGTAGTTGTCATCCATGTTGGGCTATCAGACCCTGAGAGTTCCTGGAGGAAAGAGCAACCCGCTGTTATTGACCATCTTTGCTCTCTCGCATTCGGGTTATTCCAAGCCTGTGGACTAAGCCTGTAACTTCACTTTGGGTGGAAATCATGATTCTTAGAACATTTCAGTTCCAAGAAAGAGCTATTATACATAATTAAGAGGAATTATGTTTTAACTGTGTCCTAGGTGCCCATTAGTTTGACAGTTGCTAATTTTATCTTTTGTACTCTATAGTCCTCTAGTTTCTCTCCATGGGGAGAGGAAGTTTCCTGGTTTAGTTGCTGTCCTTCTTCTTCCATGCAATAAAAGAGAATATAGGCTTCCCAGCCCTCCTCAGTTCCTTAGACTCACACTCAGAAATGTTTCTGAGGTAAGTTTATTAGGAATAAGAATCGTGGTGGAAAAGGGCTAGGCTGCAATTAGGAGATATGAATCATGATCCTCTGGACCTTGGGAAAGGCATTTAACTAACCTGTACCAGGATTTAGTCACCTATAAATGATGAAGGTTAGAGTAAATAGCTTTGGAGATCACTCCTACAATTCCATTGTTCTCACTTAACTAGGCTTCATTGCTTTCTGAGAGAAGCTTATAAGGCAACCTATGTGAATTTCAGAAAGAGAGTTCCTAATAAAGGTAGATGATTGAGGAAACTCGAGGTATGCTAGTGTTCACAAACCACACAAGTGTTCTTTTGATATTCTTTAAGTAACAATGGATGATGACACCCTTCTTCTTTTTTTTTTTTTCTGTATTCTACAAGCCACATGCTTTGTTATAGGTTCTCCTATTGGTCCCAAGAACGAGTGTTTCAGAGACCAATTCATTTTAATTAGAGAATTCTGAGAGCGTATGGTTAAATATAGCATATTGGTTATTTGCAGGTACACACATTCACTGAAAAAAAGAAACCAATACAACTGGAATTAGTGAGATTCAGAGGAAGCTATTATTGGATCTATGGAAAGCAATAAATACCATAATGCTGCTTTGTAGGCATTTCTCACTTAGCATTATGTACAAGGAGACATTTTTATTTATTTAGAATTATTTGTAAATCTGGTATAATAGTATTTTTAAAAATGTTATGTGAATTTGAGATTTGAGACACAATGTAATTATTATCATATTTAAGAACTAAATTAACTTCCCTAAGAAAGAAAGCCTGAGGTCTGAACTGAGTAGGGCAACCAATTTGAAATACTGTTCTTGTTTCTGATTATTACTTTCAACTGTGCTCTGTTAAATTTTCTTCCTCTCCAAAGGGACAGAGGCAGGTCCTAGAGCTAACTGATCACTTTTTGGTAGATAAAACTCAATTCTCTCCATCAGGGACCTTGGTGGTGGTGAGTGGGGCCTGCTCTTCAATAGGGTCTCCCCTTCTGCCTCCCCCTTCTCCTATGGTGGGTTGATTCCTGCGAAATGGTTGGAAAGGTCACCCATTTCTGACTTAATCGTGAACCTGCAGAGAGGCTCAGTGTGGTGGGCATTCCAGTTGTGGCTCAGAAGGACACATGTTAAGTCCTGAAAGAGGCAAGTTCTCTCATGTAGAAAATGTCTTCTGTCGCTTAGCTTCTCATCACTTCCTCTCAGTTCCAATTTTTGGTAATATACAAGGTATTTTACATTGGGTGTCCTCTATATCAAAGGTAGTTTTCGGGTCAGATATGTTGTATGTGCAAGTCATTTCACGCCTACCCGAGCTTGATGCATCCTGTTGGCTGAAGGAAAACTCACTCTATGCACTTTTGCTCCTGCAATGAATATGAGTGCACAGATGCCCCCTCTTCTTGTCCGAAACTTTTCTCCAATTCTTTCTCTCTTGCTCAAATAGGCCCAAAGTCAGATTAGTTAGAATGATGTCTCAGCATATATTAACCTGGGGATAAAAATCAGCTTTATGGTAGACACCACCAACATCTACCAAGAATTGGATACTGAAGCACTCCCTTCCCAACAAGAAAAAAAAAGTTATAATATTCTCTCCCAAGTTGACATCTTATAAGTAAATAAGTTCTCTTGAATTCTTTATTTCCTCTTAGGATAGGCTGAAGGTCTAAAGAACAGAACAGAGTTCTACAGGAATATTCATTGTATGTGACTTACTTTAGCATGCTGTATATTTTTGGGGCTTGTTTTCAGCTTTAGTGATTTTGATTTTAATTTAATCTGAGTGAAAATTTTTATTTAATATTATTCTACATAATCTGAGTTTATGCTATATCAATATGGATGTATTGAAAACTTCCCTTTGTTCTTGAGATGGCCAAATCACAGACACATGAATAATTTGAGATTTAAAGTGAAATGATTAGATAGTATCAAAACAACAACAAAAAAAAACATTTGGTTAGGCATCAGCAGTTTCATCCACTATTGGTTTAGTGCCATCAGTGCAAATGTGAAAAGACAGTGAAAAAGGCAAATAGTATCTTAATGTTATAATAATAAAATAGGGGTCTCCTGTCAGGGTGGGTGTGGCAGGACCCAACGGCAGCTGAGCTGCAACCCGGAAGAGACGGCTGATGTCAGGTCAGGGAGCCTAAACGGGCAGACTTTGCAGCCAGAGTCTAAGGAAGACTACCAATGATATGTTACCACTTTGTCCTAGAGTGACCAATCCCCAGACCCTGTGAAGACCCCCAGATCTGGTGTATAAAACCCTGCCCTGCTCTTTGTTTGACCACGATTCTCCCCCAGCCCAGCTCTGTGTGGACCGTGGGGACCTCGCCCGGGTGCACAAACCCCTATTATAAAGCTCTATAACTGCCTGATTTTGTGGCTGATTGGCATTTCTTCCTCGGCGGTGCTTAAGAAAACCTTACATCTCCCATCCACACTTTGAAGACAGCTGCTTTAGACATTGTCATAACTACACTTGGCCAGGTCAGGAAAGTCTAAAGATTTGCAACTTGAGCATCTAATTTTTCCATGTTATATTTACCATTCCACTGTAGTTGAGTGGGTTGAAGAAAGCTAGTTCAGGTGCCATGCCAATGTTTAACACTATGGTGCATATGTCAGGCTGCATACTCACAAGGAAAAAACAATTAAAAACATCCAAAGGAAGTTATCAGAAATAGTCCCAACGTTTCAGAAGGCTAGGTCCATCAAAGTGTTCCTAGTACCATGTATGACAAAGTTCAGAAAGGAATGTTACAGGCAGTGTGTACCATATATTCTTAGGCCAAGGAGAAAGAACAGAAAGGTATGAGTCAGGGAAGTCCAGTGCATAAGTAAAATAGTACCAAAGAGGGGGGAATTATCCCCAGGCAGGTGAGCTCCCACACCCGGGCCACTCTGCACTTCTGCTATCAGATCTGTAAGCCTAGTAATTAAAACACAAGGCCGGCAGGGAAATCTCTCCAGTCTTATCGTGCAGCGTTGTTGGCTTTATTTTCCCCCTTCCTCTTTTTTTCTGCTTTTGAGGGTTTCAGTCAATTTTATTCATTTCAACAGCAGGTGTGAAATAGTAGGCTGTCATCTCGCTTTCTGTAGTGCTCCAGGCCAAAATTATAAATGGGTTGACATTAATGGCAGTTCAGAATTTACTGCTGTATTGGTAGATGGTATTGAAAATGTTTAGATATGACAGTTGAAATGCCTGCCGCTGAAACTTCAGTTAGACTCCAGCGGGCTACATCTGGCAGGATTTTTTTTTCTTTTTTTTTTATGCTTTTGTGTTGGTATCCAGTTTTTAAAGCATTTCTTCATCTTTATACTCCATTCTTCTTCCTCTCTTTTCTCTGATGTTGAATTCTTTAAAACCTTTTTTTGTTGTTATTCCCTAACACATTTGGCATGATTAAGAGGTAATGAAATGTAAGGATGATCTCAATCAGCTGAAGAGAGTACAGCCTGAGTAAGAAGTCAAAGACCTTATCCTTTATCAAACATCCTCCAGAAGGAAATGCCTGAGGCACGCAGAGATCTTCTGCAGTGCGTGCATCTCTCCTACTCTATACACACTCCCACAATCTAGTTAAAGTAAACATCCGGAGAGCCCTGGCAGGAAGAATTCTCTAAAGTTGGCTAATATAGGTTACTCTGCAGAAAAATAACAGTGTTCCATGTTTAAATAAGTTTTTGAAATGCTAGTTAAACAAAGATGAATGAATTTCTTTTCTGAAGAACTCCTCAGAGTCTTTGAAGAGTGATTTTCAATGTATGCTTTCTTACAGTCACTGTGGTCCCTAGGTTGTTACTTCTTAGGGTCTCTTAATTAATTTTACTTATCTATGGAAAGACTTGCTCTGTTCAACCAGACAAATGTTGACCTTAACTACTATATGTGAACGACTACCTCCCTGTATTACTTTTCTCAAGAGTTTCAGAGATAAAAATATTTTCCCCTCCTTGTGAACTCCGTGCTTGTTCATACACATTTTTCTCAATTGTAGAAGGTGGGCCATGGTACCAGGTTGCCTTTAGTGTGGGTTTCCCATTGTTTAAGTTTAGAAACTTCAATCTGGAGCATCACAATATAGGTCTCATTTCTGAAAATTTAAGAAAGCCCATCCCATCCTTAAAAATGAGAAGTATCTTTGATGTGTTTTCACTTTTTGAAATGTCCCTTTAAAGATTGACTCTATGATTTCTCTTGAAAATATCTGACGATTTGCTTTTTCCAAGACTGTCAACAGCAGGTATCTTTACATGGAGAATATCTCAGTCTTTTAAAGTTTTTCTAGAACTCATTATATAAAACATGAGGAAGTTGCTCAGACAATCTCGATGTTCATATCCAATCTAGATAAGATAAGTAACATGGAATAGAATAAGACTTTATTCTACAGGAGGAGAAAACAGCATACAGATTGTTAGAAAAGAAATCCAGCATGCTCCTCCCTGAGAGAGAGCACTGCAGGTAGGGTGGAAGCGATGGAGACTCTGTGAAAATGGCAGATAGCATATCACCTGAGGGGAAAGAATGAAGAGCTCTGGGCAATGTTGTGGCAATTTGTTTACATTGCCTATGAAAGGAGTGAAGAACTCTTGCAGATAGAATTTGGGTTGGGCCCTGAGAATGAATAGACATGGTCTGGCGGTGGGAAGGCTGTCCAGGTAGCAGAAATAGCCAGAATAAAATGAAACGCAAATGAATGAAGATACATGCTATGTTTGGAAAACGTCAAGGAGACCAGTTAGGGTAAAGTATTATGAATACAGGTAGAATTGGGTTGAGCTATGGTAGCCCAAGTCCTGAAAGCTGGGTTCTTGTCACAACGTAAAGGAAATGGATTGCTGAAGGAACTGGACTGTATCCTGTAGGTGAAGTTAAGCCAAAATGAGTGAGGAAGCAGGCAGTTCTCATGTTCAGATTCATGTTTGTCTGAGGAGTTCTGAAATGCAGGCAATAAAAAATGAATTGATATTAATTTATTGGAATAAGAACAGGAGATTGAAGTCCTTTGGATTACTGTGAACCTTGAACTTATTTGTGACTTGAATAGCTCTGTTAAATTACATTGTATACTCTTTTGTCTTGATATATTTTCCTATATTTAATATATAGTTCCTATGAAACTTTAGTTCTAATATGACATATTCCTATTGGATATTTAGGAAGGTGTACATGAATCCAAGCTATATCAAGAGGTCTATGATTTCACAAACATCTAGTATATCTCTGAATTTCCCAGGGCAGATGGTTTATGTCATAAAATACATGAACACCATAGGGTGAAGGTAGACTATCTGGATGGGGTCTCTGAGAATAAGCATTTCTCAGTTGGGAGTGACTATCACATTTCCCATGCACATTGTCCTTGAGAGTTATATAATGTTCACTCCAATTATTATGGAGCAAGGGAGTACAGAATTGGAAGAAGGAAGGAAAATGAACTAATGTTGCAACAGAAAACTTGGGCATATCTAAGATTTTTATTATCAAAAGGTATGCTGTGAAGATGAGCATCATGCAATTAATCAAGTTTTCTGTGAATCTGAAAGCCAGACTAGTATAGTCCTCCTTGATGAATATACTATCTTGGTGTCACAGATAGTAAAGGAGGACCATAGTGCATTACCTGCTTTATGGAGGGAAACACTGGAGGCATTGGAGGCACTAAAGACAGAGAAGAAGCGAGAGGCTGGAAGATCACTTGAGAATTTGGGCTAAAGTTATCATCTACTTCTACTGTTACCTGGCAATCTTAACTTAGTCAATGATGATATATTATTATTGTTGCTTTTTTTTTTTAACTTTTGGGGACTGGTGTTGCATGAAAGTGTAACACAATGTGAGAAGTATACATTCAGTGAATATTCAGAGTGCTTTGGGAAAATAATGGAAAGACCAACTGCCTTGCATCATCCTAAAGCTTCACAGAATATAGGATACGTGCAGTAATTTTAGAATATGAACTGTTTCCTATAGGGAAATAGGTAGGGGATGCTGTGTTTTTTAAGATTTAATGTAGTATGTTCTACAAAAGGTGCATGGCAAGGAAGGGCTAGAAAAATAGGTAGGGGCCATTTTACGACTAGCCATGCCTCCTACTACAAAGTCTTGGAATGCTTCTCTGGAAGCCCTAAGATGGTCTTGGAGATTTCAACTGATGTGACATGGAAGCAAATTTTATAAAGAATGTGGAACACTTGCACATGACAATAGGAATCCTAACTTTTCATATACACAACTATAAATGCAGCACCATTATTTGCTTAGTGAAATCTTTCCTCATTCCAGAACTACTGCCTGGTAAAACAATAAGAACACCTCTTGACAATAACAGAACAAATAAATCACGATGCCAATCATCAGAGTCTATGGGTTCTTGAAGGCAAAATGATGATTTCAGAGTATCTCTCTAAAAATCTACATACCAATTTTCCCATACATTAAATTTGCTCAAATGTAACAATTTTTTATTGAATACATAACCATCTGAGGGGAACTGTGCTGCATACCAGCAATAAAATAGTGAACAGACACAGCCCTTGCTAGCAATCAGCTTCATTCGATTGGTGAAACCAGGTGAGTGACTAAGAAATCTTCAACTCGGTGTCATAAGTGCTGCGACCCGTGTGTAAAGGAGACCCAGGAAGAGCTGCATATTTCTGTGTCATTTACTTTTTGAGGGGGAAAGCGGACTGAAAAAAGGATACTTGTGAAGAAAGTGTTATTCTGAAAGTTGGTAATACCTGTTTTGAAAATAAAATTAAAAGGTGCATCAGTTTGCTAGGGCTTCAATCACAAAATGCAGTAGTTGGGTGGCTTAAAAAATAAAAATGTATCTTCTCACAGTTTGGGAAGCTGGAAATCCATGATCAAGATAGCCACCGGTTTGATTTTTCCTGAGTCCTCTCTCTTTGGCTTCTAGATGGCCACCCTCTCATTGTGTCCTCACACGGGTTCTCTCTGTGAACTCTCCATGTCTCCTTCTCTTCTTATAAGACATCAGTCCTATTGCATTAGAACCCCACCTTTATGTTCTCATTTAACCCTCGTTACCTCTTTAAAGGCCATATGTTTATATACAGTCACACTGGGGGGTTAGAGCTTCAAAATATGAATTTTACAGGAATACAATTTAATTTATAACAAAAGGAACCAGATATTTGTGTGCTTTATCTCCCATTTTACTAAAGTTTAGCTAAGTGAGTACAGCTAAGTTGATAAACTAATTTAGGCAAAGATGTTAACAGGTAAAAAACAAATATAATGCATAACCTCTCCTGATATTATTTTCCAAATAAAAGGGTCCTTTGTAAACTGATGTCTAATGTAAGAGTTCTCAGCTTTAGGATAAGCTGAGGTAGGAGGCAGTTTAAAGCAATGGAGGGATACTGATGATACACCAAATCACACTTACCATATGAGCAATCACTTCCACAGTCTATGCAAAGGGCCAGTCCAACAGTACTGAACTGTTCTGGCAGAAAAGAGAATTACAATGCATGGGCTCCGTGCTTGCCTTGTTCTGTGGTGTCATGAATGCCTATACACTATTTATTCAGAGATTTGAACTGGAA
This sequence comes from Trachops cirrhosus, assembly GCA_028533065.1. Taxonomy (NCBI): domain Eukaryota; kingdom Metazoa; phylum Chordata; class Mammalia; order Chiroptera; family Phyllostomidae; genus Trachops; species Trachops cirrhosus. The sequence goes on along the minus strand of CM052547.1, from coordinate 23,470,968 downwards.
AAACACATACACAATTGCAGACACACATGAACAACAGCAGCTGTAGGCAAATTTTCCATGCTTTCTTTCCAGGTGTCAAGTTGTCATGTACTCACAGAAAATAGTCCTAGGCTAAAGAGCTGGGTAGAAGCCTGGCTAGGTATGCATGGAAAGATATGGGAAAGGAGAAGAGTGGAGAGTTAGAACTAGAGTCCCTCACCTGTCTCCAGGTGGCAGGTATCCTCAATCCAGGGAAAGGGCCTTAGAGGATTAGAGTTCGGACTGCTCCTGGAAAGTCTTGGAGTTTGGGGAACCTGTAGGATACACTGCAATTGCTCCCTAGTTTGTTTCAGTGAGAGCATCAGGTTCCTACTGAGCTGGGTTTCTGTCTATGATTTTTATTTGGAAAAAATCTTTTCAATCATAAGTTATAAAATCAGGTTTTAGGGATTGTACATTAGTTGTGTAAACCCAAAGATGGAGGTATGTTCAGAGAAGCAGTTAAGGAGACAAGTGGAACAGGAGTGATCTTTTCCATGGATTTCCCCTCTCCTCCTCTGGAGATTCAAAATTTGCCTATCAACCCTGGATGCACTTCGTACCCACCTCCATGTGTATCACACCTCATGCAATAGTCTCACAGTCTGTGGTATAGCTGTTAAGCCCTGATCATTCGCAGACCTCCTAGTCTTCGGTATGAATCTTGTCTCTCCAATCAGAGTTTTCTGTGGAGCAGAAGTCGTATGTTTCCTTTGTTAGCATTCCCGTTGGGCTTGACATTGTGCCTAACATGTGGCAATCCAGGCGTTTAACATGCATTTATCAGGCACCTACTATTTGTCAGTGTTTCAATTCTGCGTGTATAGGGTTGAATAAAATGTCCAATTTCCCCACTTTCATGGAAATTAACAGAAATGTTCAAGTAATTGATATGAGAGTTTGTGTGATAATGTCAGTGATGCATTTCATAAGATCTAAACTTCCAATTTATAGTTAAGAAACTAAGCAGAGGATAGCAACAGACTCACTTTCTGATGTTTGGACAAATCCAATTCCTGTTTCTTTCCTCTAGCACATGACAAAACTACAGGGCCTCCCAGGGGCAGAGAGAATCCATCACAAGGGACCTGGAGTTATATTGGAAAGAATTCCGACCAAAGAGATTTATGAGGCAGTATAGTCACTGCTCAGGGGAGGGGAAGGTAGTGCTATTGCTTAAGATGTTTAAAACCTGGCTGCAAGAGAAGCAGGGAAATGCACCACAGGGAACAATTCCCTGCCAATTTCTGAAGGATGGAAAAATGACTTAATGGCACTTTCACTGTCTTAACTTAGGTGATTTTTTTCCTAGTAAGCAGACATCTTCTATAATTCCCTTTGTAAATAGACTCATAAGATATAGATGTGCCTTTCTTTTATGTGACTTATACAAACCACAATTGTTGTTGTTGTCAGCTTACAGGGAGTTGGAAATTCACGATTAAGTGATGAAATGGACTAGTTGGCTAAACTAAAAATCATTTCCTCACCCAAGTCCTGAGTCAAATCATGCTCAATTCCAGAGGCCAAATGGCACTGTGGGGTTTTAGAAACTCAAAGGCTCATAGGGTCAAAAAATTAGAAGGAAGTTGCAGGTTATGTATCAATACTTGAACCTTTGGCATTAGATGTCAGTGGGCTCAAGGTTTTTATTAAAGCATCCATGGATGGAAAGTTTAGGTAGCTGGGGATGGAAGAATTATATGTATTAGAGGTTCCCTGGGCACCTGACTCCAATCTCTCCTTCTAACATTATATTCCTAATGTGCCTTCTCAATTCTGCCAGAATGCCCTCCAGTACCTCCAGAACACAAGTCAATATCCCAAACGGTAGTTCGTATTTACAGCTAAAGTGCTCTCAGCAACTCTCAGCTAGGCTATCCTGAAATTCAGCTCAAATTCCTTCTGTTTTCAGAGAAAATAGCAAAGCTAAACAACAAAAACAACAGTTTCCAAGCCAAGTAGGTCAAGACTATTTGCTCATCATTTTGAATCTCAATGAAATGCAATGTGTGTTCCACCCACTAGGGCTTAGAATGAATTGCTTTGTATTGTAGACCATCTTTTTGATGTGGACCTATTGTGACAATTTTCTCAGTCTCCCTGCTGCATCCAACGTGGTTGAGGAGGCTTGACAGGTACTTAGTGGATTATAGGGAGAAAGTCATATTTAATGCTGGAGAAACTGACTGGAAACATTGCACAAAGTAATGTGGATGAGAGCACTATGGGACAATCTATCAAATATTCAAGGGACAGCTACATTTTCATGCAATCTAAATAGTTCCAGGTCATAAAAAGATAAAGCATTTCGACTCATTTTATGTAGTGAGCATAAACCTGATGCCAAGCTTGGTTAAGAGCTTGCATGAAGGCAACCACATATATATGCACACACAAAGAATAATCACAGCTATCAATATAACTACAAAAATGTTAAGCAAAATATTAGCAAATTAGATAATGTACCATATATCAGAATAATGATATACTATCACTATGGACAAATAAACTTTATTCCAGGTATGCAAGATGGACTCACCATAAAGTAAACCATGATTATAATTTATCCCAACAATAGGTCAAAGGAGAGGAAAAAAATTATGGACTTAGATGCCGAAAGACATTACACTATGTTCAAACTTATTTGTTATTAGAATATACAGACTACAGTGAAAGAAACTTCAGAATGAACTAGCACTATGAATAAAAACTCATTTTCCAAACTGACTATTACACCTTATTTGACTACACAACTCCACAGGCAGTCACAATAAATTCTGGAACAAAACAGTGATGCCCCTCGCACTGCTATTATTCAACAAGTTTCTGGTTGTAACTGATGAAATTGGGTAATAAAAACAGAGATATAAATATTGTTAAGAAAGTGACAAAATACAATTACTTACAGATTATAAGATTGTCAACTCCAAAAACTCAGCGAATTAAAATAAAAATTAGTTTGAGCTAGCAATGAAATGCATTGAGGCTTCGAGTCACAGAGTAAGTACAGAACTCAGCCCTTTTCTACAGAGCAGCAATAACCACTTAGAATATGTGAAGGAAAGAGAGCAGATCTTATTTGCCATAGCAACCAAAATAAAAAATACCAAGAAGTAAGCAAAAATATATTAGTCATAGAAGTCTATAAAACTTTACCTACATATATAGTTATACTATATATATATATATATATATCACAAATACATATATATATGTGTGTGGCATGTGTGGTATGTGGTATGTGGCATGTATAGGCATATGTGCATGTGTAGTATGTGTATAAAAATAAATAAGCAGAGCAATGTATGATCCTGGATGAAAACATAAGATACTGTGAAAATATGTATTCTAACTTAAACTTTAATTTTTGTACAATTTCAATGAATTCTCAAAATAGTTAATTCAAAAAGCTATGCATTTCTTCTAAAAAAATTAAATGATTGAGTAACTCATTTTGGAAATAATAAAACGGCTTAATCAGGGGTTCCTGTCTTGTTATATTTTACAGCTTCAAAAATTAACATGGCATGCTTTGGGTACAGAAGTAATCAAATAGATCAATAAATATGGAGAGAAAGCCTAAACACCAGCCATAATTCATATCAGAATTTACTATACAATATGATAGCTATGTCAACAAGTAGGAATACATTTTTAAATATGCACAGATTAAAAGTGCAAAATATTGGATTATACTTCAAATATTATACCAAAATCAGTCACCAATAACTTAAACACAGACATATTTTTTAAACTTCAAATAGAAGATATATTAGTGAATATTCATATAATTTTAGGTATGGGAGTGGTTTTTATATAATATTAACACCAAAAAGAAAATCAAATGAAAAGTATTGATAAATTTTACCAAATAAAATTTTAAAACATCTATAGAGAAGTTTGAAGAAAATAACTTCAAAAATATATAAATAAACTAGTACAAATATTTGTAATATGTACAACAATCAAAGAGTTAACATTTTTGTTATGCAAAGCAGGCATTGTAATCAACAGAGAAAGCCATAGGAAAATGAGTTATGGACATAGACAGATACAGTCAAATATGTGAAGTATATAACAATTATCTGAGCACTTCCACTTCTACAAATTCCTGTGAAGGAAACATGGATATGTAATGCTGTGCTTACAGGCCGTGTAAGTTTAGGACGGCACCCTCTGTGTTAGCTAGCAACTGAGGAAAACTTGAACTCTATAGGCAGGAGGTCCATTAAACAAATGATGGATCATCCTATCATGGATTAAGAATTCTATTTTATCTGAAAGAATTAGTGACAAGAAATTTGTCTATGACATATTTTTGAGTAAAAGGTCAGATAGCAGAACAATCTGTATAAAAACAGACCATTTTTTGTTGAGTTGTATGTGCTCATACATACATATATGCATAATCTTAAAGATTACTGGCTAGCTATCTGTGGAATTACTAGAATTTTGAATGTTCTTGTTTTTATTCATCTGCATTTACCTATTATTGTTTTATAAATCATATATTACTTATATAAGTTATATTACTTTCTTCCCTTGGAAATTCATCCTGAACAAAATGTTGAAAACAAAGAATATTGAAGTTTTTGTTAAACTTTCTGAGTCCCTTCTCTAAACTACCACTCCCCTCCACCAGTCTAATCCTTTCTCAGCTTTCAAAGGCTTAGCTTTAACTCTAAGGCACACATTAGTCCCTAACCCAAGTCCTGAAGAGTCCTGCTACACACCACCACTACGATATTCCTAAAAATAAGCAACCACATTTGTACTATGAACTAAGAAGTGGATGTAACCACACAAACTAATCTTTATTTTTTATAAATTAGTTGGAACATGTTTTCTACTCAAAAGAGAGACAGACTTTCATCTTTGAATCACTAATTATATCTGCATTGAAATTTTGGGATTCTTGACAAGCTATCTATCCACGTGATCACACAGCACCCAGGCCCTGTGCACTTAGGAGTTTAGGAAATGTTGCAGGAGGTCATTGACAGGGACCTGGGCAACTGGTGGCTCCTCAACCCCCTTTCCTGTCCTTGGAATGTCCATTCCACCCACTATTCCCAAACTAGAAACTGTTTCAAAGTCACAACCTTGAAAGAGTACGGTACTGTGGAGACCACCTGGACTGAATATGTGACCGAACCCTAATTCTGGCAGGCAGGAGAGATTTTTCATCTTTCTGCTGCCTAAGATGAGGCTCATCTGAAAGTGACCTTGTTTATTAAAATGGCCAATCTGGAAGGTCTACCTTTTTCTTCAGTCTCTCCTTGTTCCCCCTGTATGGAGGGGCCAGTTTGAAAACCAAAATGAAAATATTTCAATTTTAATACTTTTGAAATCAAAATGAAAAAGCAAATGTAATAATAATGAATAATATTGAATTCTAAATCCCTGTGGATTATATTTGTCTTTATATCAACACAGTTATAAAATAATGTTTTAATTGAGGGAGGGGTCCATGAATAAAAGTGGTAGGGTCCCTGAAAGTCATGAGTAATCACAGTATGAGTAAAATTCTGAGCTTCCAGAAGACTTAAAACCTATATGAAGGCCAAACAATGTCACTCCTTCCAGAAGGCTCTGTGGCTACTTCCTTGGCAGACCTGAGTAATCGACTCCTAAATGCTTAGCACCGAAGCCAGTGCTCAGCCTCAGAATGCTTCTCAGAACTTCCTGCTGCAGCCAGTAACAACCTCTACTTCCCTACCACCAAGCTGGGGCTCAGTCTGCCTCTTATAAGCCATTAGTGATGGAAGTTAATTTAGTGTTTCTTAAGTGGAAAAAATTACCAGAGAATATGGCTCGAATTAGGCCAAGTTTTATTTGGTTTTGTTTTTGTTCATTGTTATTGTTGTTTTAGTGGTAGCTACTTAAGTTTTTGAGAACTCAGAGGTGAAAATGCTGTATTTTGAATTAAATAAAAGAGTTGAAAAATTAGGAAAAGTGAATCCTTATTTAATGAAATACATGCACAGTGTGATTCCACACCAAAAAAAAATCTACTGCTAAAAGCCATATATCAGGAGATAGCTTCAAATTTAAAAATCTGGAAGTGTGAGGAGTCCAAAGGGAAAAAATGTATAAATTGTCCAGTAAATATGCACATTTTTGTCAAAAGATGAGTGTATGTGTGTGTTTCTGTTTACATGCTGAGTCTCCATGTAAAATGTATTTTATACTGTGGACCATGGTCAGACAAAGCTCTAAAACCCTTGCCAAAATCACAGTCAGGAGAGGACCCCATTCAATCTCAGGTTTTTTCCTACCCCAGGGGGAAAAACAAAGCTGGTGAGGGGTAAGGGGGAGGAGAGAGGAGAGGAGAGATAAATGGCAAATGTCAGGGCCTCTTCTGAGTGAAACATCTGTTTATAAAAAAAAATTAATCCAATGTCATTTTTCTTGAGAATAAAACCAAAGCAGACCCTAAAATGGCACTGACATTGGTGGTCCAAGTGTCCCCTACTGCTTTCTATTAAGTCTGAAAGAAGAGGAATAAAAGCTCCATGAGACACTTCAGTTTCATTATGTTCCCTGCAGTCTAAAAAGCAATGGTAAGTGGCGTCAAGGTCTTTAAAGAAATCTGAACAATCACAACAGCTTCCAAATGTTTACTTTGGAGGAAGGAACACGTATTTTTTCTCCACATGAAAACAACAACAACAAAGACGCCATCATTCCCAAATCTGAGTGCACAGAGGAGGAAATGTGGGAACTGTGCTGGGCAGGCCTGGACTCCCTGTCCAGGCCCCTCGGGAGGACTGTGTTGGCGGTAAAGCAGATAAGCCCTCACCTTCTCTGCCAACACCTGCCTTGTTTCACACCAGCTCCCATGTTACACGTGAAAGCTGACAGTGTATGCATGTGTGTGTGTGTGTGTGTGTGACTTTAATTCACCTACTTGAAATACATCTGTGAAAGTCCCTTTGGAATTCTTCATGTTTTATAGTTTTTGTTTATAAGATAATGTGGTTTCCCCATCCAGACTGTGCACACCCAAAGCGATGCGGCTAGTTAAGTCTGGCTCTTTTCAGTAAATGACGCTATAATGCAGGGGCTTAGGAAGACAGTATTGAATGAATGAATGATAATTTCATTAAAAAGCCACCATAAAAACTCTTGTTGTCCTTAATTCCGTATGTCGGTTAACTCCAGTCACACTCTATTTCCTGAATAAAATAGAGGACAATATTTGATAACCTGTAGTCTTTCCATTCTGTGGAATGTTGTGAGTCTCATTCCATACTGCTTGGAAACATTCGCAATTCCTATATGACTGAATCGTGTATAACTATCCTAAATATCTTTGAACTTGACTGTCCATAGCATTATTTATCAAAGTGTGGACTGCGGACAGGTTCACCTGGAACTCTTGTTACAAACAAGAGCAGGCATCTGCATTTGTAACAGGCAGTCTAGAATATTGTTAAAGAAAAAGTTAATTAATGCATTAGGAGAACCCCCTAGGGGAAATCCTAATAGCACTGGATCTGGGGGAAGAATAGCAGCACAGGAAACTGGGTGCTGGGGTCAAAATAAATGTCTCTGGTTCCCTGAGGGTGAAGTTATTTAGTTTCATACACCAAAATGATGGGGGCATGGGCCCACTGTAGGGCTAGGGAAGTGTTGTCCCTGTGTCTGGTTTCACAAATTTCTCCTGTTATTTAGGAGAGTCCAAGGAACAAATTCCTGAGTGTTGGAGAAAAATCACAGGCTTTTTAGTCAAACTGTCCTGTCCAGCCTCATCTACAGAGCTGATATTCTACTACAGGCCTTAAAAGGTTTTAGTGAAAATTCTATTAAACAATCTATGAAAAGTACCAGACAACAAGTTGGTATTCCAGCTGTAGTATCCACTTACATGTACTAGTAACTTCATTCATATACTTACTCATCTGGATATATTATCAATTATAAAAATTTAAATAATATAAATTATAGCTAAAACTTAGAGCTCTATACAGTTTTATAAATAATATATTCTTTATTCTTTATAATGCCCTGAAAGAGAGAGAGAGGGAAATTAGCATTGTCACTTTATGGGACAAAGATAGGTGACAAAACTTTACAAAATTACCTGGATTTACTTCTCACCTCTTACAATGTACTAGTTTGGGGGTGGACATGAAAATGTATATGACAAAGGCCTCAATTTTTAACGTTCTTTTAGACCAGATGCAGAATGTACACCTATAATTAATACAGAGTAATATTAATAAGTTCCAAGGGTTATGAATCAAAATCCATAAAAAATTTAGGAAGGAAGAGGTCATTTTCAAGGACAGTAATAAGGAAGATTTCAAGAAAGAGACACTTTTGAAATTTAGCCTTGAAAGATAAGTGGATCTGCTAGAAAGAAACATAGGATGGTCTGTTCAAGAAAAGGGCAGAACCAGAATCAAGTTGCAGAAGTGGAAAACCACTGAGTATGAAGGGAGGGGAATGAATAAAGCAAAAGTAGAAAATGGATAGACAACAGGTGAGGAAAAGGAAAAAGGACTGGTACCCATTAGACACCCAGTAAATAGTTATGAAGTGAATACAAAGTTAGTCTGGGGCTGCTTGAGAAAGTCCTGAGTATGAGGCCAGGTTTTGGGCTTTTGTGGTAGGCACTGGGGTAACCATTTCAGTTTTTTGATTCAGAAATGGCATGCTGAGAACACACTATAACTTTGGAAGCAGTTTTACAATAGCCCAAGAAGGTAAGAGACAGGAACTGTGATAAATCAGAAAGCCATTGTAAAATCATGGGCAAAGATAAAGTTCAGACACACGATGATACCAGTGTTCATGGAGAGTAAAGAATGGAAGGTGATGGAAGATTGTTCTCACTTTTAGCACATAACCTTATTCATGTACATAGACAAGCATGTGTGCGCACACACCCCCCCTACTGTATAGCCTCTTAACATGGGACCATACATATTCACCCAAGAAGGCTAGATAGTCTCCCCTTGGGAAAGAAGACCAACGCACAGCATTTATTTTGCATTTTCCCATTAATTTTAATTACAGAAATGGAATGCATTATGCTACCTTTAAAACTGTGTTTCATGGATGCATGCTGAGAGCCCTTTCAAACTGCATTTCAAACAATTTCATTTCTAAGGTCTGTGTTAAAGGAGATAGGGAGGGACTGACATTGTATCATTTATATATCTGCATTTTAATATGAGGTTTTTTTAATGCCCTCCCTTCTAACAAATGACATCCTTTGGATCCTATAATAAATACCTTTGGGGTTTGTGTCCTAGGGGAGGACCCTGCTTAGCTAGAGAGACAATAGACTCAAAGCACCAGGCCTTACTGTCAGCTTTCTAACCTTCCCCAGTGTTTGCAAAGCGTGGAGCTATTTCTGAACCAATATTTTGGTCGGTTCCGGCTGTCATCAGCTGGGAAATGTGTTGTTCACCTTCCCTTCCCTGTTCCTGAACACCTTGTCCTGCAGCACAGATTTCTCCAACACAGAAAGAAAATACAAAATGCCTAAGTCTTGGTAATCATACAGAGGAAGAGCTCCATTTGCATACCCTTCATAATTCAATTTAATTTTTTTTGTCAAGAGTTCTGAATGCTTTGTGTTTGCTTTAATCAGAATGTTGACATTTACACTGAAGCCAATTTCTCTTTTTCTCCTCCGTGTTTTGTTTAACCACGACAAGTGACAGCAAACTGGAAAGAACAGACTTTTTAAATTGGCTCCTCGCCCGGAATGCATCATTTCTCTTGTAGTTTTTCCCCCCTTCCTATGCATCGCAAGAGGAAATGTGAAAACATACTCTGCGAACACAAGAGTGAGGTGTTAGTGCTTTTAGATAAAGATTTGTGTTGTATTTTAAAACTAGATTGCTGTACAGTTTCAAGCTATTAGTAGGAGCCTATTACACCGTGGCTCTGGGTCCTTGGAGAGATATGCTTAGTGTATTTCAGTAATTCAAGGCAAATAGAAAACTACATATGAAAATATTTAATGGCAACAGCGTTAAACACTGAAGGCTGCAGGAAGCAGAAAGCAAGCATGGCACCTGCCATTAACTCTTTCCAACAATATTTTCTCTGATTTTTCTCTGTCATGCCCCAAATGGTGGCGGGAAGCACTGGTGTGAAAACAAACCTGCAGATATCGGCCATTCAGAAAAGGCTCAGTGCAGCAAATTCCCTGCCCTCTTTAAAAGAACAGGCTATTGTCGGGTTTCACGCTTGAGGTCAAGCAGTTCTATGGGTATGTAGCTTATATCTGGATTAGAATTTGTCCATATATTCGATTCAATGATAGAAACCAAAAATAAGTTTGCAAATGGCTTTTCTGAAACACAGAAGAAAAATGCAGCACCAAAGACCCACTTTGTTAAAATAAAATATGTTCTTTAGTGGAATTTAATTCCACCTTAACAAAAGGACAACACGCAGGCAAAGACTGGGTTTCAAATAAACCAGATACTGAAACAATAGGGTCCTCTGACACAACAGGATTTAGGAGTCGCTGGGAAACAAACCACTCTGCTGCCTGCAGGCAGAGGTTCCTTCAACAGCATATTGAAACTATGTCTTCCTCTGCATCCGAAATTTACAGGAAACAAACTTAAGAGAATTATCTGAAAGGAATCAGAAGAAATCTATAATGAGAGGGTTATGTACTCTTCCTGATCTTTCTGTTGCTTAACTAATGTGAAACCCCACATGCTGGTCATCAGAAAGTGTAGTCATGCAGAAAACAGTCACCTGGACAATATCTTCAAACTCTGGGTCATGATTTATTACTGTGAATTCATTTTCAGTTGCTTATGAATAGAATTTTGTTAACTATAAAAGCATTGAATAGAATAAAATAAAACAAATTGTTTGTGCCTGAGCAAGCTAAATTTGTAGCATGAAACTTTTTTAAAAATGCAATCTGTGTGTGTATATGAATTTAGTCATGATGCAAATAAATATTTCTTATTGTTGGTCAGCTGTCAAAAAATTTTCAAAAATACTGAATGGGTAAATGCACCCAATTTATACCTGAACTGTACACTTGTTCTTGTGCCTCAAAACTCACCAAAGCAGTCGACGAGCCTCTGTTCACTAGAATAGCATAAGGATTTCTGGTCAAGATGGCAGCATAGGTAAACACAGCTCAACTCCTTGCACAACCACATCAAAATCACAACTAAAATATAGAACAACCATCACTCAGAAACATCAGAAGTCAACTTGAAGGGAAGTACGACAACTACGGAATTAAAGAAACCTCATCCATCCGGATTGATAGGAGGGGCAGAAACACAGAAGGGGTTGGTCCCATATCCGTATGTCGTAGATAAAAATTCAGAAGGGATATCTCAGGAATGTGGAGTCACAGCCCCACACCAGGGCCCCCAGCCCAGGGTTCCAGGGCCAGGGATATAAATACCCATAACTTCTGGCTGAAAAAACCCCCAGCAGGGTTTAAGTCAATGGAAGATACCCCTGGAGTTCCAAGCAGTTCCCCTTAAAGAACCCATACACGAACTTACTCAGACTCACTCCCTCTGAGATTGAGCACTGGGGTAGCAGCTTGAAATGCAACAATGACATACAGAGAAGAACTGAAGTTTCTAACATCAGAGAGAAAGCAGAAAGATAGCATTCCCTCAGATATAAAGGCAGGCAGAGGCCATTGTCCCTTCACTGAACCCTCCCCCCACAGAGCCACAGAGCCCGCACGCAAGTGCCATATCTGAGTCTCCATCAAACTGGCTAATACTATTTGCCCCACCCTGAGATCTCCTGAGACTCTGCATCACCCAACTTATGCCCAACCAAGCTATTAACAGTGACTTTTCAATATGAATGGCTGGTCTTGGCTCATGCTTCATAACTTCCTAAATCTTATTAAATAAGCAACAGCTGACCTCAGTAACCCCTTGGCCCCCATACCACTTGCTAAGTGGCCCCAGTTCTGGCACTAACAGCAGGTAGCCTAGGTTCATAGGTTGGCTTCGACTGGGAATCTCTAAGTCTGGTACAAGTAGCAGCCATATCAGATTGCTTTATAGATCATGTAGGATAGCCCCAAGCAGAACACAGGTAGGGGCTGACCTTGGCCTGTACCTCTCAGGAAACTCCAGAGCCTGCACACCCACTGGATAGCTACAGACCACATCGAAGCACCACCACCCTGCCCCTGGAGAGCTGATCCTCCACAGAGGCCAGAGTGTTGAGGTCAGTGGTCACAGCCAATCGTTGCAGCTGACTGGTCTGGGTAAATCCCTTCCATTGACCTGCCAATAGCAATCAAGGCCACCTAAAAGAAGAAGATGTACTCAGCCCACATGAAGGGCACACTTTGAGTACCCAGCTTGGGTGAAAGTGGAGGCTGTGCCATTGGATCCTATAGGACACCTATTACATTAGGCCACACTACCAAGACAGGGAGTTATAACACCTCTACCTAATATATAGAAAAAAACACAGGGAGGCTGATAAAATGAGGAGAGAAGGAAACATGGCCCAAATGAAAGAACAGATCAAAACTCCTGAAAAAGAACTAAACAAAATGGAAATAAGCAATTTATCAGATGCAAAGTTCAAAACATTGGTTATAAGGATGCTCAAGGAACTTAGTGAGAACCTCAGCAATATAAAAAAGATCCAGTTAGAAATGAAGGATACACTAATTGAAATAAAGAATGATTTATAGGGATACAACAGTAGAGTTCATGAAGCTAAGAATCAAATCAATGACTGGAACATAAGGAAGTAAAAAACAACCAATCAGAACAACAAAAAGAAAAAAGAATCCAAAAAAATGAGGATGGTATAAGCAACTTCAGGGGAAACTTCAAGAGGTCTAAAATTTGCATCATAGGAGTGCCAGAAGGAGAAGAGAAAGAACAAGAAATTGGAACTGTATTTGGAAAAATAGAAAACTTCCTTCATTTGGTGAAAGAAATAGACCTGCAAGTCCAGGACGCACAGTGAGTCCCAAACAAGATGGATGCAAAGAGGCCCACTTGAAGACACATCATAATTAAAAGGCCAAATGTTAAAGATAAAGAAAGAATCTTAAAAGCAATAAGAGAAAAGCAATTAGTTACCTATGGAGCAGTTCCCAAAAGACTGTCAGCTGATTTCTCAAAAGAAACTTCGCAGACTAGAAGGGATTGGCAAGAAATATTCAAAGTTAGGAAAAGCAGGAACCTACATCCAAGATTGCTGTACCCAGCAAAGATATCATTTAGAATTGAAGAGCAGATAAAGAGCTTCCCAGATAAGAAAAACTAAAGGAGTTCATCACTACCAAACCATTATTATGGGAAATATTAAAGGGACTTGTTTAAGAAAAAGAAGATCAAAACTATGAACAATAAAATGGCACAAGTACATATCTATCAACAACTGAATCTAAAAAACAATCTAAGCAAACAAGAAGAACAGAAATAGAAGAATCATGGACACGAAGAGCATATTGATAGTTGTCAGATGGGAGTGGGGTGTGGATAAATAGGTGAAGATGTGAGGGGATTAAGAAGTACAAATATGTAGGTACAGAATAGCCATGGGGATGTAAAGTACAGTACAGGAAATGGAGTACCCAAAGAACTTATGCACATGATCCACAGATACAAGTACTGGTGTGGGGATTGCCTGAAGTAGTCCGGGGTGCTGGGTGGAGGGAGGCAAAGGGGGAACAATTGGGACAACTGTAACAGCATAATCAATAAAGTATAATTTATAAAACTCACCAATGCAATTTGTTGAAATGGAAGGATGTTGATTCCTTAAAAGTAAATGTGAGTTTACAAATACTTCTCTTACCATCAGAGGCTCCAGGAAGAACATAAGAGCACTTGGTACTATAGCAAAAAGATGAAACATTCCCTGAAACATAAAAACAAATACATTTTGAGCGTGGGCTGTGAACCAAAGCATCGCAGGTTTGATTCCCAGTCAGGGCACATGCCTGGGTTGCAGGCCAGGTCCCCAGCGGGGACCACATGAGAGGCAACCACACATTGATGTTTCTCGCTCTCTTTCTCCCTCCCTTCCCCTCTCTAAAAATAAATAAATAAAATCTTAAAATAAAAAAACAAATACATTTTTATTGAAAAAATTAATGAGTAAAGACTTTTAATATGGAGGACAGGCCAGAAAAGGACGGTAACAGAAAGTAAAAGAAAATCATCACAAATGTTAGCAGTTGCTGACATGAAATCCATTAATGTCTGTGAAAGGGCTGGGGATAGAATGGCTGGAAAGAGAAAGGCCATTGTCAGTTTAGAAACCTAGAATTTTGAAAAATTATTTGAGGCTAAGGGTGGAGTGTCTTAGATTCCTAGGGCTGTAATAACAAAGTACCACAGACTGGGTGGCTTAAAACAACAGAAATTTATTCCCTTACAGTTTGGAGGCCAGAAGTAAAATATCTGGATGCCCACAGGCCACGTTATCCCTGAAGTTTGAAGGGAAGAATCTGTTCAATGACTTTCTCCTAGCTTCTGGTATTCCTAACAAGCCTTGGTTTATAGATGCATCACTTCAATCTCTGCCTCCATTGTCACCTGGCATTCTCCCTGTTTGGTGCTGTGTCTATGTCTTTCTCCCCATTTTAAAGGGACACTAATCACACCTTATGAGGGCACACCATAATGGTATCATTTTCATTTTATTATATCTGCAACGGCCTTCTTTCCAAATGAGGTCACATTCAAAGTTATCAAGATATGGCTTAGGATTTCAACATATGTTGTTGGGGACACAATTCAACCCATAACAGAGGGATTAATTAAAATATTTTCATATCAAACCACTTTTTGAGATGATGAGGAAGAGGAAGAGGAGCAGAAGTTAGAATGAGGTGTGTATTTATAATGAAAATTATCTGTCAATGTGAAAGTCATATCCAAATCTTTAAAAAACTAATAAAATAGTCTACAAGTGGAGCTCTGTGCAATGCAGACCAAAACCAAGTAAGCCTGAAGAAACTATTTTAAATAAAATATTTGAAATTTTCTGACTACTTTCAAGGAAAAGAAGAGTTATCAAGACAAGATCTGAAAGGAGAGAGAAACCCAGAGAAGTGAGGCTGATGTTTGGAGCTGTTTTTCCCCTCAGGGTGTCTACCAATTCTAGAAGCGGAGCTGGGAGGCTGAGGGGCTAACATGTTGAAAGTTGTCTATGACAGATTCACAGAACTAAGAAAAATGGGAATTCAAATCCTGCCAGTGAAGCCCCTGTTAGGTTATACTCAACAAAACTTTCGCTTGGATTCCCAAGAGCTACAAACTAGGAATAGGAAGCATGTAGAATAGCATTTGCAAATCTTAGAGTTCAGTTTTCAATCACCTTAATGCCTGGTTGGATTAAGGGGTTGTAGGATTGTTACTTCTACTACCACTTGTCAGAAGCAAAGATAACACTGCACGGAAGAAAAAATAGTTTCAATAATCTCTAAATTTCATAGGCATAACATCCAGCACTCAATGGAAAATAACCAGGTATAAAAGAACATGTGAAAATGTGATTGAAAATTAAAAGAAACAATATACAATAGATGAACCATAAATAATCAACACATAAACTTTAAAATGGTTTAAATATAATAGGTTCAAATAAATACAGGGAAAGATAAAATTTTCAATAAAAAAATAAGAAACTATAAAAAGACACAGACATTTTAATTAAAAGAAATAAAAGTGAAATTAAGTACTATATGGATGGAAGAGAGACTAGAGCACTGAATAGATAAGAAGAATATACTCAGAAATACAGTGGTATGAAATATTTTCACAAAAATGTAAAAGGCTTTAAAGCCATAGAGAATACAGCAAACCAAAAGTGTAATTTGAGAGCCATAAGAGAAGGGTTAGGAAACTTTAAAAAAATGTTTAAAGAGATAATAGTTGAGAATGTTCCCAAATCATGAAAAACAGCACTCCACCTATTTTAAAAGTGCAACAAACACTAAGTTGGATTCATAAAACAAAATCTTAGTGAGATGCATCACAGTAAAATGAATTAAAGCCAAATATGACAAGGGAATCTTAGAAAAAGACAAATTTCCTTCAAAAAAGCAACAATGTGACAAAACTAGAATGCATTTTGGCTGACCACAAAATTATGTTGACCCTTGAGTTATACCTACAAAGCCAAGCTTAAAAATAAAACTAAGGGGGAATAAAGGAGAGACATTGGTGATTGTATGCCTTGGAGTAAGTAGATTCTACAAAAGTAGTCCAGGTAAGTCTTTAAGCAAAGAAAAAAGTAACAACAATAAAATTCTGTGAAGGGAAATCAGAATCTAAAATATATGAATAAAATGTCCAGTTTTCAGGAAAATATTATAAGACGTGTGAAGAAACTGGTCTTTATGTAGATCTCGATTTCTGACCTATCTTTTCTCTTCTCTGAAGATGTTCTTTTAATACTTCTTGCAAGGCAGGTCTACTGGTGATAAATTCCTTTTATCTTAGGAAGTCTTTACTTTTCCTGAACTTTTAAAGGATAATTTCACTGAATACAGAATTCTAAGATGGTCATCTTTTCTTTTTTTCCATTTTAAATATTTCATTTCAAGGTCTTCTTGCTTGCATGGTTTCTGGTGTAAATTCCAATGTAATTCATATTCTTGTTCCTCTCTAGGTAAGGTGCTTACTTTTCCCGCTTCTGAGTTTATTCAAGATTTTCTCGGTCCTGTTCTAGTTTGCTTAGTTTGCTTTTGTTTTTGTTTTAGGTGTGGCTGTTAATAACTGTGAGTTTGCTGTCACTTTACTGTTCATATTTTTTTATCTTCTTTTTGTTAGATAAATCCCTGTAACATTTCATATAATAAGGGCTTGGTGATGATGAACTCCTTTAACTTGACCTTATCTGAGAAGCACTTTATCTGCCCTTCCATTCTAAATGAAAGCTTTGCTGGATAGAGCAATCTTGGATATATGTAGAAAATAGAAAGGGGGAGGGTAAGAATAGTATAGGAAATGTGGAAGCCAAAGAACTTGCATGTACAACCCATGGACATGAACTAAGGAGGGGGAATGTGGGTGGGAAGAAGTGTGCAGGGCAGAGGGGAGTGAAAGGGGGAAATGGGACAACTGTAATAGCATAATCAATAAAATCTATTTAAAAAAAGATTTTCTCGGTCATTTCTTTTTTTTGTACTTTAAATATGATATGCCTAGGTGTTGAATTTTTTGAATTTATCCTGCTGCTTGGTGTTCATTCTACCTAGATTTGTGGCTTCATTTCTGTCATTGATTTTGGAAAATTCCCAGCCATCATTACTTTAAATATGTCTTCTACTCCTCTTTCTCTGTCTTGTCCTCCTGGTATTCCCACTATGCCTATGTTGCATCTTTCATAATTGTCCCACTGTTCTTGAATATCCTGCCCCATATTAATTATTTTCTTTTTGTTTTCAGTTTGGGAAGTTTCTATTCACATACCTTCAAATTTACTGATTCCTTTTTTGGTCATATTCAGTTCAATGACAAGCTTATCAAGACATTCTTCATTTCTGTTAGATTTGTTTTTATTTGTAGCATTTCGTTTTGATTCTTCTCTAATTTCCATCTCTCTGCTTACATTATCCATCTGTTCTTTCATGTTGCCCATGTCTTCTATTAGAGCTCTGAGCATATTAACCACATTTATTTTTACATTTTTTGTTTGAAAATTCCAATAGCCCTGCCATATAAGAGCCTACTTCTGATACTTGATTTATCTCTTCAGATTGTGGGCTGTTTATTTTCGTGTCTTTTAATATGCCTTGTAACTTTTTGTTGAAAGCTAGACATGATGCATTGGATGACAGAAACTGAAATAGATGAGCTTTTGTGTAAGGTCTATGTTTATCTGGACAGGAGTCATCTTTCGTTAATTGTTTGTTGTAGCTGTGTATGTTAGAGACTTCAATTTCCTCTAATGTCCTTGCTCTTGTCCCCTGTGTTGTTCTGGAATTTCCCTAGCACATTCTTCTTAAATAGAGTCTGAGATTTGAAGATTTTTAGTGTAATACAGTGTTATACAAAGGCCCTATTTATATGGTGGTAAGGAGGAAGGGGAGGGAAGCAATCAATAATGCTACCATTAAGCCTGAGTCTTTTAGTGGGCTTGTGCCTCTGAACTATAATTTTCACAAGTCCTTTCTTATATTTTGTTTCCCTCTTTAGGCAAAACAGAAAGACTAGAGGTGACAGAAGTGGTCATTTCCCTTTCTTCATTCCGAGTAAGGCTTTGGTGAAGTGTTTTCTGTTGCTATATTGACCTTTGTTGTAAAGAATTATCTGGGCTTAATTCAAAATGGTTATCTGGGAGGGTATATTTCAAAACGGCTACTTCCCCTCCCCCTGGCCCCAAAGATGGACTTCCCTCTAGTCTTTACCTTCAGAAATTGATGAGATTCCTGGAGGTAAAACCCATTAAAATGTGGGGGCCTCTCAGTGCACTGAACCTCTAGGAGTTTTTAACTCTAGAGCTAGCCTACATTCACCCTCGAGGGGGTTGTTGAAGTTGCCATTTAAATGTTCCTGCCAGTACCAGCTCTGGCATCTTCTGCTTCAGGTAAGATCATCTGTGTCTTTGTATTCAACCGTCTCTCCACTCTTTAGGGCATTTGGTTATCCTGTGACCTCAATTCTCTGAAGGATGTTTAAAAGGTCATTGTTTTTTGGTCTTCAGCTTTTTTCTTGTTGAGAGTGTTACAGTGATGACTTGCAAGCTTTTTACACATTGCACAAGAAACTGGGAGCCTGTACGGCTTTGTAATGATTGCTCTAGATATTATATTGTATCATATTCTTTATTGTATGTATTATATTACATTATATATAATATATTATTTATATGTATATAACTTACTGAAGTTTACTGGTATCATCCTTTTACAAAACTGAGTGAAGCTTAACTCCCTTTATGTTTCTTTATACTCCTCCATTTATAATTGTCTTAAATATTTCCTCTGTGTAAATTTAGAACCACAGTGGAGAGTATAATGATGGTTAAACATTTAAGAAAACTCAGAAACTCAAGAAGAGTAGAAAAGTCTATTGTATTTACCCATAGTTTTATTTATTCCAGTATTTCAAGTTTTCTTCTTTTATTTCCTTTCCTTTTGAAAAATTCTTTTAGCTATTCTTTAGGGAAGATCTTCTTGCTATCAACTGTCTTAATTTTTGTTCATTTGAGAATGCCTTGAATTTCTCTTAGTTCCTGAAGGATATTTCAATGGATATAGGATTTGGGGTTTACAAATCATTTTTGAAGACTTGAGAAATATTGCATTCTTTTGGTCTGTATAATTTCTGATGAGAAATCCATTGCATTTCCCCTCTAGGTAAGAGGGGAAATGTTAAATCCTTTGTTGTAGTTTCACAGGTCTTAGAGTCTCTGTTCCTTTTCTCCAATCTATTTTTTCCTATTGTTCTGATTAGGTAATTTATAGTGTCCTATTCATCATTTATTTGATTATTTCCCCTCTTCCCAACACTCTACTACTGAGTCCATCCACTGAGCCTATTTTGCTATTGTATTTTTCAGTTCTAAAATTTCCACTTGCATTTAAACCTTTCTGTTTTATCAGGGTGTTTTTTTTTTGTTGTTGTTGTTTTGGTTTTTTGACACCACTGCAACAGGAGAAGAGTGGTGTTGCCTCCCAAGGGAGGAAAGTCTAGATTCCCCACTCAGGGAACATTGATAACTGAGTGTGGGGGTGGGGTGGGGGGTTCCTCTTTACTTGCTGCTAAGTTGGGTGGGAGTTCCAGTCCCTGTGTGGTGTCCACTGATAATGCATGTATAGGTGAGTATGGGCTTGTTATTGCTCAGTGATAGTGAGTATCCTAACTCTTTGCTAGCTTTTCTTTGACTTCATCCCATGATGGAAAGAGAAGGGCATATTATTAGTTCTGAGTGGAGGTAAAAGTCCATTCTCCTCATGTGGCCTCCACTGACACTGCTCCCTAGGGTGTGGAGATACCTCAAAAAATAAAAAATGCATCTACCTTTTGACCCAGCAATCCCACTTCTGGGAATATATCTGAAGGAACCCTAAACACTAATTTGAAAGAGTATAAGCACTCCTATGTTCATTGCAGCATTATTTACAATTGTCAAGATATGGAAGCAGCCCAAGTGACCATCATTAGATGAATGGATAAAACAACTATGAGAGTTTTATGTAATGGAATACTACTCAGTCATAAAAAAGAAGAAATTATTATCCTTTGCGACAGTATGGATGGACCTGAAGAACATTGTGCTAAATGAAATAAGCGAGTCAGAGAAAGACAAATACCATATGATTTCACTCATATATGGAATCTAATGAATAAACTGAACTAACAAGGAAAATGGGGACAGGCTCATGGATGGAGAGCAGTATGACAGCTGCAGGGGGCTGGGGGTGGAAGGATGGAGTAAGAAGTAGAAAGGATTCATGGACATGGGCAACAGCATGGTGTTTGCCATGGGGAGAGGGGTATAAGGGCACTAAATAGTAATGAAAAATAATAAAATCAATAAAAACAAAAAATAAAAAGTATAAGTATGACAATTAAAAATATTAGAATTATTTTTTAAAAAGTCCAGCCTCAAACCACCACAGCAGGATTTGGGGTGCCTCATTACAGTTTCATGAGGTTACAAATGTAGGTTTCCTACTCAGCCTTTGCTGACTTGGGTGGAGTTTTTTGTTGTTTGTTTTCTGTGGTGTTGGTTGGAGTAGAGCCGTTACTGTCTAAAAGTTTTCTCTCTCGCTAGGCTTTCCTTTTCCTGGTCCTTTGGCTAGAGAGAGCAACCTTTTTTGGTAACTTTTTGTTGTTGTAACACCTATATGTGTTTTTGGTTTGGTAGCTTTGCCAGCTCCAAGTCTAGGATGCATGAGGCAAAAATAGAAACCTAAGGCACTCACTCTTCTATTGTTATTCTAGTCCTGATGTCATAAGCTTTAGTCTTATTTTCTCACATTTCAGAACCATCTTACATTTACTGTATTTTAAATGTCCATAGCTATTAGTTATTCTTAGTAGGAATAGTATGTCTAATCATCTTCCCAAAAGTGGAAATTTTCATAATTTTTGGGGGAATGGGAGGTTCCTCAAATAAACTAATGTTATGCCTATCTCTTAGATTTCTATTTGATACTTTCTCTACCTCCAACTCCCTTTTCCACATCTGTATAAGGATGGTCTTTTATGTTAGCTTAAATGTTACCTTCCTGGATGGCCATACCAGACCAAGTAATCAAATTTTCCCTTTTACTATGTCATTCTCCATGATGTCGCATTATTTAATTTTGTTCATAGTGATTAGCATAATACTTTTTGCTAGGTTTCTTTTTCTATTTTGGTATCTATTTTCTGTCACTGGAATATAACATCCATGAAGACAAAGACCTGGTCTATTTTTTTTTTTATTGTTGATTTTAGAGAGAGAGAGAAAGAGAGATCAATTTGTTGTTCCACTTATTTATGCATTCATTAGGTGACACTTATATGTGCCCTAAGAGGGGACCCAACTTAAACAATGGCATTACAGGATGATGCTCTAACCAACTGACTTACCCAGCCGGGACCAAACCTGGTTTATCTAAATAACTACTCTACATATTTCTAGAATAGTCCCTGGCACAGATAACAAAGATACACAATATTTGAATAAATAGAATATTTTCATCTTATATTTTCCTACTTTAGTCCCTCATTACCCTGAAGAAGAAATGTATTTTATATTGATAATATGAGCTCCTGTTTGCCTTTCTTGGCAATCCAAAGTTACTGGCAAGCTGGAGCAAAGGTCCCAGTGACAGGCTTGTGTCTTTGTGGTTACATCCTGAGGATAATTAACTCTCCTAGGCCAGCTGTGACCCCTGCTGGGAGTCAGCCAGTAACCAGCATGATGACAGAATTGGCCCCAAATGAGGCCACTACACTTGAGGCTCTACAGTGACCTCTGAGATTTTAATGAACCTAAGGCTCTTCCAAATATGAAAACCAAGGGAGAATTTAGGGACCAGTTTGATTCCCTAAAGAGCCCTGCAAATGATTTGAGAATTTTAGAGAGCAGGTCTGGTGGTCCCTCTTGCCAGTTGGAATGATTCCCAGCAGTGATAATACAGCCTCTTCATATTTCCTTGCATCTGTTTTGTATATTGCACTGCCTTCTCTGTGTCTGTGTTCAACAAAAAGAAACTTAGTGTCTCTATTTTAGGCCTTTCTCACCTTTTAACATGCAAATACGTCAGGAAAGGGAAACAGCTGGTCAGTCATTTTGATCTCAGTGTAATGAGTTTATTAGGGCCACTCTGGACAGGGAATTCTGACACTGTGCATACTACCCACAAACATGGCTGCCTTTTGAAGCCTGCCAGTACTGGAAAATGTACCCACAGGAGAATTTCTTATCCATGCAGCAATACCATGACTCTAATACATACAGATGGAAAGCATGCATGGAAAATGAGAAACTGGATCTTGGGAGAAAGTGCCACTATGAAATATTGAGTTATTTTGGGGGAGATGTAGGACTCATATCCTAATCTCATTGGTTTTCACATAATGAATGACCAATGTATCCAATTAAGAGTCTGCTGAAAGTCATATTATCATATTGGGTAGCAGAGTCTTATTATTTAAATATCAGATTAACTTTTATAAATAAAACAAAATTGAACCATATAGTTGAAAATCACATGAGACATGAAAATATTACGTGGTTTAGACTGAGATGGCCACTCAGAAAGGTGACGTTTCAATTGAGATCCAAGGCCATTTTTTCCTATCAAGATATGAAAAAGAGATTTATAGGCAGAGCAAATAGAAAAGGAAATCCACGAGGTGGAAACGAGTTTAATTCATTCAAGAAATAAAAAAAAAATACAAGAATATAGAGGGAAAGACTTTTTAGAGTTGTATGATCCTTAAACTATATTATCTAAAAATAATTAGTCAGTACAAATGAATATTTAGAGGGATAACCAAATAGAAAATGACAGGAAATTAAAATCTTGCCTATATGAAATCCCAGTTTGGGGTTTTGTGAGTGTCATTTCTGATATAAATATTACAAATTTTTGTGCTTAAAAGTAACTAATTATTTTACAAACTGCTGAATAGAAAATCTAGAGTGACAGCAGAGGTCAGGAACCATGTCTTTGACTTTCTGGCTCTAGAAACTTAAAACACATTGTATAGCTCGGCTTTCATCAATGAAAATGGACAAGCCTACATTTTGTGGGGAAGACATTATCAAAAACAATAATAACCTTAATTTAAAATTAACTCCCTTGTCTTTAAGTCTTATTTCTTTGACAAAGAACCAGCTAAATGCTCCCCGTAATCCACTTACCCTGGAAGTCTGTCACAGGCACGAGCCATGGACGGTGTTCCATCTCCAGCACTATAGGTACACTTGCTTCCAAGCTTTTAGATGGGGCACAAAAATGTAACTACATAAGGCACTTGAGTTTATGAAGCAGGATGTGAGATAACAATGTGAAAACTTCTCCATAATTAGCCTAACCAGTTGATGGATGGCTGCTAAAGGATTTAAATAACATTTTTCATTTGCCTAGCATGGAATAGAGAATAAACATTTGTCCAAATGCCATTTGTCTGACTGTCCAATGGAGCTATTCCATCTCAATAAAAATACTGAAATTCAAAAAAAATGGCAATATTTGGGTTAACCAAAATATACTTCCCCAAATGTGGTTATTGTAAGATTTATGTTAGAATCTGGAAAATAACATGGAATAAGGCCCATGTTACCCTTCTACTGCCCTCTCCATTAAAGGCATCGAGTGGGAGGATCAACAAGCCTGGTCCTTAAGGGGCCCAGGCCTCTTATAAGAGTGACTATGGCTATGTGATCACAGGGTAGGAGACTGCCTGGAGGCAATTTAGGGAGGTCTTCCCAACTAGGTATCACATCTTGAGGTCTGTGGTAGGTACTGGGAACCAGAGAGCAGAGCCCAGAGATTGAGGGGCAAAGATAGTAATTCAAAAGTGATGGGCTACAGAAGAGTAGTGAGGCCAGTGCCAGGCAATCGTTTCTCCTGGAAGCTTTGCCATGATGTGTAAGTTAAGTCATAACGTACAACATAGGAGCCAAACTAGTATTCTTTCCTGTCTTACCCCAGCTTTTCTCCACCCCTCCCCTCAGTCATAACACATCCTGAGAGTTTTTTGGAATTGGCAGGAATGAAGGGATTTTATATCCAGTGAAGACAGGCAGCCAGTAGTAAAAAAAATAGCCAAATATTGTTCTTTGATCAGCAGGACTTTCACAAAGTACTCAGCACCCTGAAGAGAGTAGAGGATATAGGGGTGGGCTGGAGGCACACAAAGCAGGGGCTTGAGCAAAATCTGTGATAACAAAAACAAGAGCAACCATGTTTAGTAGAAGACATGACATTATCTTCTCTACCTGTGTGTGTCTGTGTCTGCGCACTGAGTCACTGCATCCAGAACAAGGAGATACCTGTCCGTGGTTCCTGCTGCACAGAAAAAGCCACGAATCAGATAGACTTCTGGATCTACATCCAGGCCCCCTCCCCTCCCCACAGGTTTGACTGGCTCAAAACCCCAACCCGCTAATCACATGTTTGGTCTTTCTGGTGACCACCCCCATCCTAGGTCATCTCAACTCTTAGCATAAACTCAGGTGTGATCCAAGGAGATTACGAATAACAAAAAACACTTCTGTCACTCAAGAAATTCAAAGGATTTAGAGTTCCCCTCCCAGGAACCAGGGGCAAAGGCCAAATTGTTTAATATATAATGAATTGAAAGAAAGAAAGGGGAGCAAATTCTTAGACTTGCTGATTCTAGATCCACTTCCAGATAAGGTCTTAGGAGAGGTCTAAGTGAATCTTGGCCTAATTACAATTTTACCAAACATTTCAAGAGACAAACAGGTAAATATGAGTTCTGGTATTGTTTCCTTTGGAAGATCCCATGAATTTGAATTTGCCACCATTCCCATTGCATTAGACCTATTTCAATAACAGCCTATTATTTGGGCTGACTTCTTTTTTGTTCCTATTATGTTCTCATAATTAATAAATGTTTCTTTACATTTTTACAATCATCCTAAAAAGTTAGTGGAGTAGAGTGGGTAAATAATAATTTGTGGCATTCTGTTACCTGTCTAAAATCACATGGGTGGTTAATAGAAAATTTAGACTATAAGATTATTAAAAGTTCAGGATTTGTTTCCTGAAAGACTTGAGATTGTGACCCAGTTCCATGATTTCAGGTCAAATTTATATAACCTTTATAAGCTTTCATTTCTCATCTTGAAAGTTGAATGTAATACTATATCCAACCTTTCCTATTGCTGTTAAGATCTCCAGTGGTGTGTAAAGCATTCTGAACATTTTGCATGGAGATTGGCACAAAATAAACCTTCAATAATCACTACAAACTAACAATACACACTGATATTTAATATAACCACAGCACCTGATACTAAGGATCTAACCCACTGTATTCCATTGCCATTAAAAAATAATTTTATTTTTGAAGAATTGCTGAGTTGATAGGTTCTGGTTATGTTAGCTCTTTAAAAAGGTAAGGAAGTGTGAATATTCTTCTTGTTTGATCCCACAGCTCCTCCACCTCAGAGAACTACATCAGAGAAAGAATCAGAAAATACTTCCTCCTCTTGGACATTAGATTTGCTAAATGAGATAACTCAAAAACATCTCAGACACATGGGATCTTCATTTTGAAGCTTTTCAAGTCTCTTCATTTTCAGATTATTCCATGTCTTCACAGGAACTAATTCTGAGTCCTTAGGAGCTGTAGTAAAGTCAGGCAGACTTATATTTTTATTCCTGGTTAAGTACTACTTTCAATTTGGAAGTTTGGGTATCTAGCCACCCCGTTTGGGGTTTTCTCTTCTGTTTAAGGATCTTATAAACCTTTGTCCTGTGCCCTGCTAGATATAAACTTTTTTTCTTGAACTCAATTAACCTTTTATCTTTGTAAATGTGTTTTCATTGAACTTTAAAAATATCCTTGAGGAGGTGTTTGTCCTGAATCCAGTACATGCACAGTCTTTGAAACAATTAGCAAATGGACCAGAATCCTTATGAATGAAATTGTATGAATGAGATTGTTCCTTCAGAAAGGCAGTAACAACTATTTTAAGTAAAGGAAATGAAGGAAAAGTATGGATGAATTTTTTTAAGCACAGTGAGAAATTCTGAACTTGTAAAATCCAAAACTCCATAAAGCATGAATAAATTTGAAGAGCTGAATGTTAGAAAAACAAATGTCATGATGAAAAGCATGATAAGCAAAATCAAAGACTAGAAAAAAACATATAATATTCAAGTCACAAAAGGCCTATTGCCATAACACATGTAAACATTTTCAATCGATCAATAGAAGACCAGTAGAAAAGTGGACAACATAGGTATTCTCAGAAAATACATGTAAGCAACTTTTAATGTATGATGTAATTAAAAACATGGCTCATACTAGAGAAATGCAAACTTTGAAGAAGCTTTGAGATAATGTGCTCAATCTATTAGATTAGTAATGATGTAAATAATGTCATGACCTGCTGCCTTGCTAATGGTGTGGGGGAATTCTAATACACTGCTGGTGAGAATATAGTTGCTATAGCTCGTATGGGGAGAAATTGGCAATAGTTGTCAAAATTACAAATACAGTTAGTTACTCTTTAAGGAAGCAAATCTACTGCTAGAGTTATTTCCTGATAATGTTTATTATCAATTGCCATTTGCTTCTGATAGCAAACACTTGCAACAACTTTAATGTGCATCAATAGGAGACAAATTAAAACACATACTTACAGTACATCCATACAAGGGAGAACTATTCATCAGCACACATGGAAGTAGAAAGTCTTCCTGTACTGATGGGAATGATCTCTAAAACACCCTGTTCATTGAAGAAAAGAAGGTGCAGAAGTGTGTGAGAGCTATTATAGTCAGCTGCTTCTGTGTAACAAGGATGGGATAGAAGATATTCATTCACATTTCTGTATAACTTACTTGAATATACCTGGCAGATTTCTGGATGGAAGGCTGTGACCTGAGATCCTATGTTTTTGTGATGAAGGGAACTGATGTCTGGCACATGATTTTACATGAAGACTATTTACTGTACCTTTATTTGCATATTTGATTTTTGAGTCATTTTAATTTCTTGAGTACACAAAATATACTTTAATTAAATTTAAAAATAAGCAATAAAGATGTCAGTACTAATTATTTTTGATATTTTTAGTTAAAAATAGTTTACTACATTATTTTGAAGAATAGTATGCAGAATGAATAAAATATTGGACACGGATAGAGGAAGAGTAGCAAAAAGGACCATAAATCAGCCTTATAAGACAATCCTTCGAGACTTAGCAGAAACAAATATTTATCAAAAGGTTATCTAAATTAAAATTAGAATTCCGTTTACCCACCTTCTGAGAAACATAGCTCCGCTGCATACTGAGGATCCTGGTTGTCCACGACAGAGCATCTGGGAAGGCAGGGCCTGGCTTGGTTGGGAGCTGGTACCTGAGTATCTCTCAGTCAGCCAGGTGACCTTGAATAATGTACTGGATTTTCCTAATTACTCTCTGTGGATTCCTAATGGGAACGTTGCATATGGGGAACTTCAGTAGGAGAAAAATCACATCACATTTCAGGAAAAACGACTTCTTCCTCATTTCCTTTTTTTTTAAGGAGGGACTTCACCCATAAGGATA
Organism: Trachops cirrhosus; assembly: GCA_028533065.1. Classification (NCBI taxonomy): domain Eukaryota; kingdom Metazoa; phylum Chordata; class Mammalia; order Chiroptera; family Phyllostomidae; genus Trachops; species Trachops cirrhosus. The sequence continues at coordinate 23,443,245 of CM052547.1, read as the reverse complement.
ATAGGCTTGAACTCTCTATAATAATCCAATCATTCATTTACAAGTTTATTTGTCCATTTCAGGCATTTCTCTCCTTCCCTGGGCTTCTGAGAGCTGGGAAAATAATGCCTGTAAGTCCTGACACAGGCATGCAGAGAACTCGGCCTTCTTCCCTTATGAGCAGCACAGCAATGCCAATAATATCTTCCCTGTCCTCCTACACTTTTCATTTCCCAGGTACCACATGAAGGAGAACCAGGTGCGGCCTTCTATGGCCTCATGTATCACATCTAAACAATCAGTTAAATATTTTTATTCTTTTTTAACCTTATTGAGAAAATATTGACAAGTATAATTGCACAGATTTAGAGCTATTTTCCATTCTTAGTGTCATTATTCATGAAGTAGGAGGGCAAATAAAATATGACCCAGAGCAATATTTTGGGAGCAAACAATTGTATAAAAATGGAGGAGCAGGTAACAGTGCAGAAAGACAGAACAGTAGATGTGCAAGGGGACTGTTCAGTTTATCCAGAGAAGTGAGGAGCATAGTCAAGATGCACAACTCGTGAGTTTTAGGGGCCACCATGGCATTCTCTGACTCTGGAGATGGTGCTAATAAGACAATGGATAGGAAAATAGTTTGCAGAAATTATGCAGAATATGCCTCAGCAGTTTAGGAGAACCTGGAAAGATGGGTGTTCCTTGGGAAACCTACTCCAACAGGAATTAACACAAATCTCACTGGAGAGTGCTCTAAAGAGTGACACCTACAGGAAGGGGTACCTAAAGGATGTGGGATCAGGCAGAAGAAGTTGGGCTTCAATATAGTAGCAAGAGAGATCTAACCTGATTCTGTTGGAGGTCGGGAGTTATCTCTGAAGAATTATCCCGTATTAGGGCAAAATGCCAGGTTTTTATTTACTTCAGCATTTCACTGTTACTTCACATAATAAAAAGAGCTAGCCCCTAGGAAGTGGGTATCATCTTGGACAAAGCTGCCAAAAGTCAATTTTGTAAAAGGATAGACTGAGCGGAGAGCTGTCCACACTAATGATTCACATCACCTGGGGAAATTAATATTTCAGTCCTGATGGTGGGCATCTGGTCAACTACCACAGCATCTAGTACAATGGGATTGATAGGGTTGCAGATGGGATTTTACTCACAAAGTGCTGCATATACCAAAGAATCAATTTAGACTAATCAATTAACCACCTTTCACTAAAAATGGTGTGGATGAACCCATTGGATCTCTTCTCAGAAAAGAACACCCTGTGACTGCCGTGAGTTATTCTGACAGCCACTTCCAGAATTTCTCCAGAATCAGATAAAGGAGGATTTGTGTTTGGCACTGGCATTAACCTATATTCCTGGCACAGGTCTTAATCCCCTCAAACACACACCTGAGAACTCAAATAGCTCACAGTCGGAACTGCCTGCAATCTTCCTTGTGATAACAAAATGGAAAGGTTCAAGCCAAGGAAATTTTAAAAAGACATACGGCATGACAGATGATGCCTCACACCAAGAAAGCCAAGGGCAAGTTAATCCACCCTTACCTGAGGGCATTCAGATATGAAGAAAACTATACAAATCACAGCTGAGCCCTAGGAGCAGAAGCAGGGCTGGCCATATGTGTAGGTGGAGGAAGTGACTGCCTACACAGTATGATTTTGAGGGGCCAGCAAAGCCCTAAGTTTCCAAAATACTTCCTCCAGATGTAGTTTATTTCCTGAAATTTCACCATGCCTTACTCATGCCTCTGATTCTTGTTAAAAATGTAACTCCATTTGCAGTCATCAATTCTAAAATGGGAGGGACAGGGAGTCATGAGAAGTAGGTTTATCCTAATCATGCCAGAAACTAGCTTGGGATCTTGGAAAAGACTCGTTTCTTTGGAACTTAGATTCTGTGGTTTGGTGCAGAGTCTGCAATTCCGGTGCCTTTTGCTATTCTCTAGTGCATAGGTGGCTTCTGGATATTGCTCATTCAGACCATCTTCATCATTATCAGTACTTACTTTGAAAGTTCTAGTCTAGTTTCATTGCTGCTATTGCATATCTGATGAGATTTATATATTAAATATGCCAAAATTATTAGATCTTAGAACCTGTATCCTCAGATCAGGAAAAGTTCCAGAAACCTTTCCATTAGATTTAGTGTATGCTTGTGTATGGGAGGAAAGTGGGTAGGATATGCAGATCCTGCCTCTAAGTATGAGCTTTAATCCCATTTTCTGCAATCTCTCTATATATTTCCTAATAGCTCCATCAAGGCAAGTGCTCAAGTAGCCCTCAGGCAAACCAGAGTGTCGGTAGTCTCTTTGGATTCTCTGCAGTTCCAGAGTAGGGTGCAGACTTGGCCCCAAAACAATACTTCCAACTCCCCTTTCTTATTTTGCTTCCCAATGTCCTAACATAGTGACTGGTATGTTTTAGTTTAAGTGGATGGTTAAATAAATGGATGGATAGGAAAAAAAAAAGACAATTATAGGACAATGAAAATAGACAATTAGCCAGCTTCCCAGCAGGAAACAACAGGGATGAGATTCTAAAGAAAATCATTTACAGGGCAGGATTAAGGAAATCAACAAAGGGCATCAAAACTCCTGGGACTAATAGCCAGAAGCCACTGTCACCCCTCAGGCTAAAGGGCAAGGAAGAGAGCGCTCTGTCAGGGTCTGTGGAGAGGAAAGGGGCTGCTGCCAGATCATGATAACAGAACAAGAAGAAAGCAGAGAGTCTTTCCGGGGTCTCTTTCCTTCTTTTCTTTCATCTCTCGCTGGTGCCCCCACTATCCAAACCCTACTGGAAGCCAGAAGCAAAATGAGATACATAGATTTCAATCTTTAAAGGCCAGCACCCAGAGCCCTACTACACAGAGAAAGGTGTTGTAAATGAGAAATATAAATGGAGAATATCAGTACAAAGGATATGACAGCAATTTTTCTTGGAGGGGAAAATGAATGCAGGCATAAGATTCTAGTGCAAGAATGAATATTCATCAAGAGAAGGAGCAAAAAAGTCATGTGAACATGGTGGAGAGTGACAGCTAATTCCAGTTATGTAGCGTTTGGAAAAGAATGGTCCTGGCAATGCCTTTAAAGATCTTGGTTCTCCTTTAATATAAGATTCTCTCAAGTCATGTTCTTGAATGCCTGGTGTGTCCTCAAAGGGCACTCAGTGGAGTTTGTAGAATAAAATAATTAAAAGAATTATAATACTCATTTCCAAACTACTTTATTGGTACAGACACTGTGCTAAAAGCTTTATCAAATTGATCTGATTTCATTCTCACAAACTCTATGAGAGATATATTTTACTCTCAACCTCACAGTTGAAGAAATTGAAGATAATAGTGGCAGAGAGACTTGCCCAAAATTGTATCACTAGGAGGTAAGAGAGGCAGGTTTGTATGACTTCAAAGCCCATTCTCCTAAGCATTGGTTAATGGCTTAGCCATACTGATTTGTGTGTAGCATGTCTGTAGACTTTTCTTAAACTTGCCTTTGAGCTAGAGGATTCAACTAGGCTTGCTGGCTACTACAGGCAATTAACAAGTGGTATTTGATATCTCCATTAGAGGGACAAGGAAGGAACTTAAGGGATTCACATAACTGTTGAGAAGATCAATTAATTAGCAAAGCCAGATTTGTTATTTACCATCTGTGTAAGACTACATAGAGACAGTGGTGTACCAAAGAAATATACCAGATATTTTAGGATCCTGGGTTGTATGTGAACTTAATTAGAACCTAAACTATACTATAGCTTCAGAGCAAGGCAGTGTAAACACAGTGAATTATCTTAGTGAGACATAGAACCTTTATTTTCCAGGTAAATGGCCCACAAGGCAAAAAAAGTAAAGTAAAATAAAAAATAAACAAAACTTCCATAATCTGTTGTCAAAAGCAAACCAATAGTCCAACAAAAATTTAGCTTTCAACAAGGAGAAAAACAAATTCTAAGTCTGTACTAGTGTACTTTTGATATTAAAACTCATTATTTAAAAACTTAAATGAACCTATTTTAATCTTAGCTGGACCACACATAACATTCCTTTCCCAAGATTTTTTTCCCACAAACCTTCTACAAAGGTTTCAAATCCATTCAGATTTTGTTCTATGTTTCTTTCTTCTTTCTCATTCTGGAGCACTCAGTTGTTTTACTGTCCTTACCTACTTTTCATACAGAGTTGGCTTTTTGTTTGTTTATTTGTTTTCCCATATTATTTCTATGTAGTTTTGGTTAGATATATATTGATTAGAATTCTTAACCCTTAGAATCCTTAATTCCTAGTGAAAACAAAGAAGTAAGCAATTGTGGCCTGTTACATTAGCATTCTGTGGCTTAGCAAATTTATAAAAACATTTAATAATTTCTAGAAGTATATTTTTCTCATAGTAAATTTTTCTATGTGGCACAAAATAGACACAAATATCTTTAGTTCTTCTATAAAAGGAAGCCAACAGTGAGTAAACCTATATTCCATAATTAATGTTTCAGTATTTTATCTTATTTGGAAAAGAGCTAGATATTCAATGAATATCCATCATTTAACTTATCTCTCTATAACTTTAACATTTTGGGTTACCAAAATGATTTTAGAAACTATTTTAAAAAGTTTATGCCATAAAGCTTAATTATTGTTAAAACTTTGTGTTTATGAACTTTTATCTTACATCTGTTTAATTTATTGTTCTTAATAATTATGTTTAGATTGTTTATAGTAATTTCATGAAACATTTCACAGTTAACCATCATCTGATCTTTCTTGCTGAGAATTTCAGTAACAGAGATATTAATAACATGAGCTTAGTTGACTTTTAGTAAACCTAGGTAGAATAAAAGTATAATATTCAAGCTGATAACTATAGTCAAGCTGTTTTAATTAAACCAATACACTTAGATATGCTAGAAAAGTCCAGCCATATCTAACCACAAATGGGGTACAATATACATTTCTGTCCAGCTGTATTTTGGGGGCTTCCAACCTGACAGTTGCCAAACCAAGTTCTCAGGACACAAAATAGATTCCTGTCCCTGGGATAGAAAGGATTTATAACTCCCCTGGCTGGTGTGGCTCAGTGGATTGAGCACTGGCCAGTGAACCAAAGGGTTGCCAGTTTGATTCTCAATCAGGGTACATGCCTGGGTTGCTGGCCAGGTTCCCAGTAGTGGGTGTGTTAGAGGCAACCACACATTAATGCTTCTCTCCCTCTTGTTCCCCCTCCCTTCCGCTCTGTCTAAAAATAAGTAAATAATTTCATTTTATTTTTTTAAAGAGAGGACTGATGACCAATAGGTATTCAAAAACGAACTCAGGAATTTCAATAACATAAATCTTACAATGTTTTCCCCTGCCAATCTGAATTTGGAAAAGAAGGGACAACAGGAAAATTTACGTTCCTCACTGGACTAGACCATCACAGATAAAGATACAGGAAAGCTGCTTTGGTAAGAATGGTTACCCTTTGCCAGCTTCTGTCACTTTTCTTAGGATCCCAGCTACAGGTTCTGGTGTCCCAGCAGGTCTCACCATAGTCACCAGAAACTTAAAGGAGGAAAAAGAAATTTTTTCTCTACCTTTTATAGTGAGTGGCTGAGATCCCTTTATCTCTAGGGCACTTCATAAATGGATGAGCTTATCAAAGTTAAAAGTTATCCACTGTGGCCTCTACAATCCAAGATTACCATTCATAAGGTTAACCTACCTTAAAACAAAATTTTATCCACCAGAGACCCCACATGGGACACAGACCAGTTTAAGTCAGACCCAGTTCCACCCAAGATTCAGTCCAGTTTCTAAGTTGGACCCAGTTAGACTTCGGATCTAGTCTGACGAGGTTCGGTTTCCAAGTCGGACCCAGTTTGATTCCGGCCAGTTTCCGGATGGATGCAATCCAGGAAAAAAAAAATGCTCAAATAAAGTGAGACGGCCTAGGATGCAAAAGCTGTGGATCTGGGATCTGAGAGGCACTTACACACCACTGGGAGGAAGCAGCCACACTGGAGGGGCTCAGCAGGTAATACACCCGGTTCCTGGGGGACCGTCACGGGTCTCCTTTGCTTTCCTCTTCTCACCTCAGACCTGTTAAAAGATAAATGGAGGCATATTAAAGTTTTCAGAGTTTATTTGAGGAAAAATCGATTTGAATCAGGCAACATCTAATCTAGCAGACAGAAAGGAGCTCCAAGGAGATGTAGGAAATGAACGACTTTTATAGCCAGAAGGACAAGGGAACAAGAAAGTTATACCAGGCAGAAAAGCAGGTTGAATATTGCCACGTTACCTTCCTTTATGGCAGGGATATATAAAGCAGATTACCTAATGAGTGACTGGTTTAAAATGTCATTTCTGCCAGAGATGCAGTGGTAATTAAGATTAGTTTAGTGATGTGAGGTTTACCATAAACAATTCCATTTGGGGCTGGTTGTCTTGTTTTTAACCTGGGAGACATCACATGATGTTCTAAATCTTTACCTAGGTCTCCCTGTAATTAGAACATATTCTTCTCAAAAGAATGTCTTTTATTATCTTTCAACCCTTAACCCTAGCAACCTATTTTATCTTGAGAAGTCACTATTTTTTAATTGGCTTGTGATGATTTATTACAAGACTTTGGAAAATAGAAATCACTATTCATGAGTAAGTTACTGTCCTTGTGTCATTTCAAAGCATAGTTGAACTCCTTCAACTTTCTTTGTGGACTGAATTTTTGTATGCCATATTATCATTTAAATGCAGAGGAGGAACTAGCTATTTCTCAGGAATATTTTGGTGAATACTCTTGTAAAGGGAAGAATCACCTTGGAGTTTAAGAGAATTCTGATTTCCATATATCAGGTTTGCTTCAAGCAGTGAGGATCTGTATGTGGCAGGATGGAGAAAACTGGGAAGCATCACTTTGGGGAGTGGAATGGAATTTAATATGTATTTTAAAATACAAATTGCATCTTCACATGGTGAGGTCCATGTTGCAATGATGGAAAGCAAATCTGTATTTTTGTAGCCAGTTTCCACTGTACAATAGTCTTAAAAGCACTGTAAATAGAGGTACTGATAACCATGTGGAAATTACAGAAAGAAAAAATCACACATAACTTCTCATTTTCTTAATAGTGACTTCCTTATTTCTCTGAGTTTATTTCACCTCAACTTGACTAGAATAATAATAAGATATGAATGTTTTAGGAATGAGGGGTGTTTTTGTTTGTTTTTCTTCTTACCTCTACTATCCAATAGAAGTGAGTTGATAGAAAGCGGAGGACTAGTTAATAGGGAAAGAGAGACAGAATATGTGGGAGTAGGGAGGGGGACAGTTAGAAGACCAGGAATAATAACATTCATGTCTAATGTCTAATGGAACAGACATTTAATAATAGTGAAAAATGTCTACATTAATTTTTGTTTGGTTTTGTTTTTTATTTCGGGTTTTTTGTTTGTTTTAGAGTGAGGAGTTTGATACATAAGATAGTTATGCATTCCCTGATTCATTCATTGCACAAATAGTCAATTACTGAATAATCACTAATCACTTGTTCTGGACACTAGGAATACAGACGGAAGCAACACTCAGGCACGGCCTTGTAGCAATTACCAGCAGCTTATAAAGGGAAACTCCTCCTTTCTGGTAGGGGCTGGATGTAATTCTGCAATGTTGTCTGGTTAATTTATTCAGTAAATTTCATTTATCTCATGAAGAGTGGTGTGAGGTGAGAGACGAGCTGCCACTGGGATAAATCCTGGAAGAGGGCACCTGGTCAGGTACCGCAGCAGGAGCTCCTTACATTCAAGACATCACGCAGGGACTTCTTGGGAAACACACACATCCTGACTGATGTGCCAGCGTCTCTGCCTGATCCATCTTCTCGATCCCTCTCTCACATTGGATAGGTGGGGGAACTGTCATTATCTTCTTGTAATATAAAGTAGTATTGTTATTATTGTACAAACCTTTGTAAATATTAATGATTGGTACATTTGACTAACTTCTGTTTGATTACAGAAATTACTGTCTCATACACCTTTATCGCAGTTATATCTTTATCTATAAAGATACAAGAAAACCACCACATCCCTTTTCTCTCTCCTGTGGCTTGACCTGCAGTCTCAATCAAAAGAAAATTTTCTGAAAGGACATGCACTTCTAAGGTTGGAGAGTACCTGATGTGCTGCTTACAGTGACAAGCTTTAGTTTGCAGTTGCACTTCGCACAAGTAGCTGAGCCCACTGCCCTCTTTTCTAAAGCCTGCCCCAGGTAGTGTCCTGTTGAGTGTTTTCCCCCTCAGCACTCACAGCATCCACAGCCCTCCTTCCCGGGCTTGCTGACAAGCAGCTCAGACACGGGAGCTGATCTGCCCCTTTCCTGCCCCTTCAGGGCTTGTTCCCATTTCTCCAAAGTGTAGTCACTCTGAGCATAGGCAGAGCTGGTGCCAGCTACACCAACAAACATTTCTTCTACTGCTGTAAGAGGCCCCGGCCCTGCATTCTTTCTAGCTGGTGACAAACGTTATGATGGTAAAATCCTTCTGTTCACTCCATTTGATTTTACCTCAACTTTTAAAATATCTATCAGAATGCTTTTATTTTTTTTAATGAAAGTGACTTAATGCCTTATTGTTTTTAAAGGTAAGTGGTTCCTGAGCCCATGGGAACTGAGTAATGGTGGGGAGGTAAAGGTAGAGTTGGAGCTCATTAAAATTATTATGCATTCGAAACAAATTTTCTGAGAGTGATGGGATACTTCCCGTTGACAAGGAGTCAGTGCAGGGTTCATTTTCTTGCTGTCTTTGTCTGGCTGTTCCTAGTCTCCTGACACTTCTGCAGGGGGATATAATTCCAAAGCTGTTATGTTTGATCATGTTTGTTCCTATATATATCCAATTCTTAAATTCCCCCAGAGAGGTTGATCTGAGTTTAAAGTGAAATATGGATGACTCTATCCTTTAACCATATTCCCTATTGCTCTCAAATTCATGCTGCTGGCTGCCAAACAACACAGGGCTTTTCTGGTGGTATTATAGTATCACAGATTGTATTCTGTAGGAGACCATAAGAGTAACTGATGCAACAGCAGCATTTTCTTACAATGAGAAAACCAAGGTCTAGCGATGCTGGAGTATTAGACCAAGGTCACACGGCTACTTAGTGGTATTCCCAGGAAGGCATGCCTCCTGACCCCTAAACCAGGGGTTGGCCTGTCTTATAGCTCTGTCTCTCTTTCAATTCAAACTGTCTCATCACTTTCACCCACTGAGATGACAGTGGAGGGAAGGGGAAAATGGACACTTAGGATCCAGCTGAGAAATATTAACTATGCCTCACCTGACTCACACATGAAAAGAGTAGTTATTTATTATGTGTCTAGTGCAATGTGATTAAGACCACAGTCTGTCCCGTCAGGCCATCTGGGATTGCAGCCCAGCTCCACCAATTACTAGCTATGTAACCTTGGCCGAGGTGCTCACCTTTCCTGTTTCCTCATCTGTAAAATGGGGTTAATAATAGTATCTTCCTCATGCATTATTGCTGGGCTGAGTTGATCCATGTGAAGAGTAAGAACAATGCTTGGTATCTGATAAGAGCTAGATAAGAATGGATTATTATTGTTATCTGATGAAGACTTCTACATTGAGGAAACTGTACGTGGAAAAAGAAGGAACTAAAAATATCAGAATCTGACTTAATTTCTATCTCTATTTAGGTGCTAATCTGACCAGTGCTCTTCAGCGGTTTTTTCTCTTTAACTAGATTTGCACCTTGGACTACAGGTTTGTTTTATTTTACCTGCTGTTTTAGTTCAAGAGCAAGCAGTGCTCTGCCATAAAGTGCATGTTTGGGAGCTGTGTGGTGAATCAGACGCTACGGCTGGGGAGAGGCTGGATACATGTGAATGGTTTAACATCAGCAGAACAGAACACTGGGTTAGAAATAAGGCACTCATCCTGTTTTACCCTTCTGTAAAACGATATTGGAAATTTATTCATTCAACAAATATTGTGTCTAGAATGTGCTAGGCACTTTTCCACCTCAATGAACAATGCTGATCAAAATCTCTGCCTTCATGGTGCTTATAGTCTATTAAGGGATGATGTGCAACAAAATAAATTAGAAAATCAGATGTATGTTACAGAGTGAAACGTGCTATGGAAGAAAATAGAGGTGTGGAGGGTATTGGGGGACCATTGTGTAGCCTGGATAGGGAGGGAGGGACTCACTGCCGAGGTAGCATTTGGGCAAATTTTTGCATGGAGCCTAAGGTGAGAACCAATAAGAAGGCCTGTGTGGGAAAGAGCTTTGTGTGTCTAGGGACAGCCAGCAGTGGGAGTGACTGGGACTTCAGCAAGAGTGGTCAGTGGTCTGAGTGAGGTCCAATAGGTGCCAGGAGCCCATGTCCTGTTCACACTCGCAGGACATTACCAGGCAAATGGGATATTTTGACCAGAGTGTGACTTACATGCAATAGAATCACTCTGGTGGCTATTTTGAAAATGTACTGTGCTCAGGACTTTGTGAGCACTAGTGCATTTAATTACGCACCCTACAGTCAGATCATTTTTTCCAAGGTGAAAATTGAGCTTTATAGAGTGGCAAATTAGGGATTCAAAATCAGATATACCTATCTCCAAACTATATTCTTAACCATTAATTCTTTTTAGCTCCTGTATTCTTTTAAACCTTAGGCACATTATGGCTTTAGAAGAACTTTTTCTATTTATTTTCCAGAAATTTCCTTCTTTGTGTTCATTTACTATTTGTAAACTAGAGAAGATCTGCAAGTTTGTTCCACGCCCAAACAAACTTGGGGGAAAAGTGTGTGGAAAGCAGATGTCAGCTCCATGCATATGTGTTAGCCTAACAAACTGACATGAATCACACGGGTTGGTATGGGCTATGCTGAGACTATCCCAAATAAAATATGGATCGATATTGTGAGGACAGACTGAGGCAAAATGAGGGCTTAGGGACATAGCAAATCCATCTTCTCCGGAGGGGACAGCCCCATTTTAGAAATAGGTTGTACTCCAAAATCAATTATTTGCTTAAAACCCAGAGGAGAGTATCCCATAGACAAGATGTTAGTGCATGGACTGGCACATAAAATCAATTTAACTAACAGCATCCCTGTGCTGTAACAGCCTTCACCATAGCTTCTTGAGACATCCTCTCTTCCTCACCCCAGCAACCTATTGTCAAGTCAAGTAAACTGTTTTGCTCTTTCATATTCTTGAAATGTATTTCCTACTTTTCTTTTCTCCTATCTCCATTCTGCTATAGATGTTATTATTGTTACCTAGACTCTTTTTAAAAATATTCAATTTTTGCCAGTCTCTTCTCACTTTAATTTTTCTTCTTAATGTGTACCTCCCTACACTAGATGATTATCTGTTGCCAAAAGGATTGAGTATAAATCCAGTGCTAACATTCTAATCTATGTCCTCTGGCTTATTATGTACGTCTCACTACACTTCTGTCAAATTTAATGGTTTATTTTGTCCCCAGTGAAAACTACACTTGTCTACTTTTTATTTTTATTCATTTTTTTTCTTTAAAAATTTTCCTACTTCTACTACCTGCTATTAAAATCGCTTTGCAAACAACACCTCACAACACCTCTTCTGTTGTTTCTGTGAGGGAAGGCTTAGACTGGAAGCGAAACATTTCAGTGGCTAAACACATCAATTTATTCCTCGTGAGAAGTCTGCCGTGGGCCTGGGCCACTCTCCGCAGCACTGTCCTTCTTGTGGTGGATCAGGATCCAGGGAAAAACTTGTGCAAACAGCACTCGAATATCAACAAGCACTTCCACAATTGCCTTGGCAAAAAGGATCTCACGTGGGCAATTCACAGACTCTGGCCTGGAAGTGACACTTCAACTCCATGCACACTCCCCTGACCAGAGCCGGCTATGTGGATCCACCCAAATAATGAAGTGGACTGGTCTCGGAAATGATTCCCCCCGTGTGTTTGGAAGAAGACCAAAACGGGTGAGCGTGAAGTTTCTACTCCATCCATGGGCACTTTTCATGTCTCCTTGAATGATAATAATGGAGTTATTTGTGAATGTGTCCCCTACTGATAGGAAGGCAGTACCTTCTAATTGCATTTAAGTGAATGTCAAGAAGGCACATCCAAGATCATTAGGAAGGCCCGAGTCTGTCTCTGACTTGACTAGATATGCTGTAACAGCCCCAGAGATGGCAGTGTTTGCTTCTAAACTTCATTCTTACACCTGTTGCCTGAATAGGCTTATGGCTTTAGAAACCGGTGAGGGAAATATGACCCATGATGGGTCTTCAGGGATTCTCAAGTACATTTTATTAATCAGAGAGCTTCTTTATAGCATCTCATGTAAAGTTCATACTATGCTTTTTCCTGATTTTTGCTTTGCTTGTGAATTGTGAAAGAGCCTAATTCTTGATGATATGCTGGAGAGAGCCTTTTCTAATATAGAATCCCAAATATTCCCAGAAATAACATAGAAAATGAGAAATGCACCATAAATAACAACTTAAGAGGCAACATTTCTAATTTAAGAGCCCTTCCCTGTATGAAGGGCACTGAGGAGATGTGAATTTTTTCTGACTGTTCTAGAAGTTATACATTGGGCCAGGCCAGCTACGTGTATATTTCTGGAACCCACTGTTCTGAGGATATTTCTGACAGCAGGGGTTTTTGAATATGAGCGAACAATGAGGCAATATTGAGCCCAGTTACTCCAGATGATGTCAAATGGAAGCTTTCTTGCCCTTGTAGCATCTTGAACAGAAGTCCAGATAAGGAGATCTGGTTTTGGGAGCACAAAATGTTTCATATCTATACTGGGTTTGGGCCATTAGGCCTAAGTTATTAAAACTACTTGTCCTGGGCCTCTTCCCAATTAACTAAATGATGAATCCAACTTTGCATTTTGAGAGAAATCTTTAAGCAAACTGTCAATAGGATATACATAGCAAGTACTCATTCAGTAAGAATTCTCCAAGGTGCTCTAGAAGCAGTTAATGTAGGGTTTGAGTCCACCCTGTTTCCGCCGTGCTCTGATCTAATAAAGGAACACATAATTCTCAGGGGAAAAAAGGTGTGGTCACAGACTCTTCATTTAATACTAATACATATATCTTCACGTGTCATTTAACTCTTGTATCTCATAAGAAACAGTGGGAATGATTTCTACAAAGCAAAAAGAGTCAAGGAGTCTACCCCAGCATATTTGAAACATTTTGGGATCATAGCTTTAAAGAACCGATAAGATCTTTTTGAATATTATGGATCTTCTGATAAGATCTAATTGATCTTTTGCTTAGAAATTAGAAGACAATTTGAATGCATATTAAGAGGTTTATGATCATCTGAAGTACCAACGGAGGTTCATGGAACTGAGAGTAAAGATGTTAATATCAATAGCCAGTTCCTGCAATCACTCTGATGACAATGTATACAGAAATCAATCTACACTGCACATAGTTGTGGTGGGTAACATGAGGTCCTGATATTCTCTAGCCTCCTCTAAAGATCCCAGAGGAATAGACAGTTTCATCCCCAAATCTACACCTTCCCCAGCTTCTCAAAACTAATGCAGAAAATCTGTGGACTCATACCAATTTCAAATCACTCCCTCAAACTTAAGTACATCGGGTAATTCTCTAATGCGACTTAGTTAAGTTCCCTTGCTCTAGTGATAATTCCTGATCTTCTATATCTTTTTCTTTAAATCTGTTTCTTTGCCTATCAGGTCTGGAACTTGTTCCCTGAGGACTTGAGACTATAACTTCTATATCCCTCTTAAGCCATTGTTTTGTTCTGGCTCAGTTTTTAAGATCAGACTTTTGCTTTGGGCTCAACTTCTTTTACCTTGAACCCTATATTTAGCTTCAGTTATTCTCTAGGTGTGCAGGGCAGTGGTGAGATCCAGCTAATTGGTCCCCCAACAAGGATGTGCTGGCCAAGATCTAATAATACCAAGCGTTTATGGTGCCCTAAACATACCTCTGTGCCTTTGCCTACACTGTAACTCTGTCTAGAATGCCCTTCTCAGCACCCTTGTCTGCAGAATCATTCTTTCCACCTTAATCACATTCAGGAGTAGCTAGAGGATTTAATCCAAAAAAATTTCCCTGAGATTAACTCATCAAAATCATTTTGGGTATACTTCTCTATTCTTATATGATCACTGCATACCCTGTCATAGCAGTTGCTATGTTATCTCTAAATGACCTTTTTATATGTCCGTCATTCCCCTAGTTGATGACCTTTTGTGTGCATGAGTTATGACTTATTCTTCCTTCTGTCCCATGCACTTACCATAATACTGGGCACTTTTTAGTACCCATAGGCCTCTAGTTACTTTCAGGTATCTGTCTCCTATAGCCCAGTTTTAGTTCCCTATCTACCAATATATGCTTGCTAATGGTGGTGTCCCAATTAATAATGGAGATATTGTGATCCTTTATACCTTGTGACTTCCTTCAGAGAACATCTTTATAACTTGAGAATGTACTTCAGACATGAATAATTGAAATTGGTCTCCTTCAGAATTTGATGGAAAAGAGTTAGAAGAAAGAAGAGTTGTGATCGGTCAGCAGTGTCATCTGGGGCCCCTAAAGTGTAAGCCAACAAGCCACATGTCCACAGTCATCTTCCCATAAACTAAAACAGTTTTATGATCATTTCACCATGTTTCTGTGCTCATTCTGTTTTGCTGTTCTGAGTAGCCAAACCTATCCAATGTAAGAATTATCCTAAGTCAGGGTATCAATGGAACAATGTGGTAAAGCCATGTAAGTGTGGAGAGACCTCTTTATTTCCTCCTGTTATCCACTTACAAGCACTAGGCTTATCTCCATAAACTTTGACCATCCTTCGGAAAGTATGTTGGGTAGACAGGGCCATCCATCCCTGCACTGCACAGTTCTAGGAGGGGCCATTTACAAATACAGTAGTTAGAAAATAAGATGTTCCCAAGTAGCTGCTTTAATACAAGATGGATAAGAGAATTAGGACCTTCTCAAGTGCCCTAGAAAAGAAACCTCTTGTGGGGCCTGTTTTTCTTCTTTCTTCTTCTCTCCAATCATTTCTGGAGATCCAGTGTAATCCCAACATAACTAATAAATCCTCAGAACATCAAGGATTCACTATATATTTATTATGTGTGAATCTCTAGTTCTGAGTATATTTTTAAAGACAAGGCACGTAATTCTTTGTCTGAAACAGCCTATAGTCAGTCTCATTATAAAATTGGTAGGTACAGATAAAACCACCACTGTAACATAGTGTCAATGTACAGTGAGATCACAATTTTTGTAGCATAGACTCATTGCTATGGGAATTACAAAGAAGAAGGAAACCATGCAGTTGAGAAGGTTCCAGAAAACTCAGTGGAACTTGACCTACAAATGGAATACAAGAGAATATTGTCCTAATAAGGAGACCCACATTCCATGGTGAGATTGCAAAGATAAATGGGTCCAAATTCTGTCTTGGCTCCGAATCTTTATGTAAACAACAAAGTTTGAGTTTTTTAAATGGTTCTAATAATAATATAGAATGATGTACTATAAAAATAAATGGGCTAATATATGTAAATTTTATAGCATTATTTCTGACAAATCACTGATTTAATCAAATTAGTGTTATTTCTCCTCTTTACCTGTTTTTTTCTTTTTAAAGCTGTTTTTTAAAAAAAGTCTATAATTAGCCTGAGGATATACCTGGGAATAGAAAACATTAACTTACATTGACAATGAAGTGTAATTATTGATATTAGAACTTTTCTTCATAGCAGGAGCTATATTAGGAGAAAAAGTATACTCGCTGAGCACCAAAGAGGTTGGGACACAACAGAGAGACAAAATAATATGGACATGGGGAGAACAGTGGCTTTCCAGTGTTACCTGGCCAACATTTCTCAGAGAATAGATTTTGGTCAAATAGAAACAAAAGGAGATTAGGGGCATTTCTATAAGGAACAGAACCCACAATGCTTGGAAGTAGGCAGTTAGGAGAATAGTTTGCTTGAAGTAGTTTGTTATTGGGAAGCGTATTTTGAGCCAAAATATTTAAATAGAAATAAAAATACAAAATAGCCCTAATTGCAGGCAAGACAGAAGATTCTAAAGTGAATAGTTACCCATTAGAGCCAAGGTTGGGGAAGGCCAAGGTAGGGAAGGTGGGGCTGATAGACTAAGGAGATTTAAAATCTTACTGGAAGGTCGAATCCTCTGACCAATATATTTACAAAGCCAGGTCACAAGAAGTTCCTAAAATCAAGGCCCCAAACTCCAGAAAGCAACCTGTATCAGGAAAATCAAAAAGAGAATCATGGTCCTGGAAGGGGGTCAGGGTGGGGGGAGAAGAAAGAGAGAAAAAGAGGGAAGAGAAAGGAAAAGAGAAAAGTTTTCCAGTCAAGGAAACTTGCCAGCATAGTTCTAAATTTTTCTCTCAAGAAACTTTTTTCCTCCTCCAGCATCTGAGGATTATGCAGAAGCCAATAAACAACTCCCATTATGAAAGGATTTCTTGCCCTCACTCCTCCAAAGCCACAGACTAATTTTACATATAACTGGGAAGAGAAACATGTAGAAAGTGTCTCCATATCACACAACCTGTGCTGTTGTCATGTGCCAGCAGCCACAGTGGACACCTCTGATAAGGTCTTATGGGAATTCCCTGCCAGGTCAGAGGTATTGAAGAATGCAATAATGTACAGACAAGCAAAGGGGAATCAGCTCCTGTTAGAAGATTTTACCTGGCCTTAACCACCAAGGTACTGTCAGATTATAACGTTTCCCTTTCAGGCTTTGGCAATAGTGGAATTCCTCAGTCACAGCATGGCAATTGTGCAGGAATTATTGGGAGATGATTTTGAGTGCCATGCACATTGATAACACAAACAGTGATGCAGAAGGAACAAGGGGCATGTGTCTGGGTCAGCCTGCATCTATATGTATAGCAGGTGAAAAGGCTGGGCTAGAACAGAAACCTTTGGTCCTTGCATAAGATCATGCTGCAACAGTGAGGTGATTGATCTTGCTGGTCTTCTGTTTTGGATTGCCTGTCTTAGCTGTTTCATAGGACTCTTCCATCTCTAGATACTTTATGAGTGCCTACTCTAGGGTGAGCACACTGTTAGGCTTTAAGGTTACAGAATAAGACAAATGGACGAGCTCTTTTTCCTTTATGACTTCATCATCTTAACAGTTTGGTTTATTTGTTGCTTATAATTAGTAGACTATAAGCAACTACCCCTTCTAAAAAGTTTTGTTATCTAAAACTTAATTTTATCCCTGGTGCTTTTATGCATAGCACTACTCACATTTTGAATTAAATAGTCAGGAAAGTAAGTATGTGTGAAGTGCCTGCATCTCTGGTATATCATATATTTCCTGAGGGCAAGGCTGAATCTTTTTTGTATCCCCAAGCCTGGCACATGCAAATTCGCTTCTTTAATTACATAAGGGACCGTTTGACTGATTGGTTGTGTCTCTAATTAAAACTCGGCCATCCCCCATACAGAATTTGTGCAGCTGTGGTTAAGGAGCTGTGTTTAAGGAGCAGGAGGGTCTGGATTTTGAAGTCGGAGTGACTCGGAGCAGCTATCTCACTCTTCTGTGCCTCAGTTTTCTCATCGGTTAAGCAGGAATAAAAGTAGTACCTACTTCATAGCTGCTCCCAACATGCAGTTAGCTAATATAGCTAAAGAACTTGGAAGAGTGACACCTGGTCCCATATAAGTGATTGCTACTACAGTTTTTTTTTTGCTTCCTGAAGGAATGCAGATATACACCAAATCCTGAAAAGTGGATAGGCTCTAGATTCTGGAAGAGTGAGGAGTGAGAGAGCGTGCTGAGCAAATGGGAGAGAGCCCAGATCTGCAGACCGCTCTCCCTGGACACTTAATGACAATGAGGTGGCTGAAGCCCATGGCCACTATTGAAAAGCAGTGGGTAACTGTAGCCCAGCTATTTCAACCCATGTGCCATAGCCACTGGTGTGCCATGGGATTTTTAAAACATGTAGTACCTGTTTGTTTGGTCAGGGCCACTGAGCTCATTTCTCTTAGACTGTCACATAAAAACATGACAACAACTAAAACAACTATAGCTGTCTGGTATGAATAAATCAAAATTATCCCTATTTTCTGTGAGATCAGCAAAAATATATATTTTTTGGTGTGTATGTGGAATTTTAGTAATTAGTTTATGTGTGTCATAGAGGTTGAAAATCACTGCTTTAGCCTATACTTTTCCTTACATTCTTTAAGGTACTGTTTCTCATCACAACATAATCGAGAAGCTTATAAGGCATGTACTTTTTTACCTCGAGTTGCCTTGCATTATAGCCCCAACAACATTGTTAACCTAAGCCAAGGCCTAGTTCTCTACTGTAGATACATAGATACATAAATTCTGGATTACAGGAACTAAGAGATCTTCTGCACACTGGACCAGGCATTACAGGAATACTTTTGAATTTGCTGTGGGCGTGGGCAGTACCAGTACTGAACCCATGATTGGCTCATACTGGCAATCAAAGCTCACATCTCTGGATTCGGAGATGAATGGGTGACTGCAGTAGGCAGAGAATGACAGAATGTAGAAGGCATGCAGAGAAATCCTGTTTTCTCTATTACAGATAATCCTTGAGCTATCCTGAAGTCAGATCCACATGCCAGATGATTTTCTGAAACATTCCCATGACATGTGGGTGTTTCTGTGGTCCATTCTTTGTCCCTGGATATGGATTGGGGTCCTTTTAGATTCTCTGAGTGCTGAGAGTAAAGGAAGTTGACAGCTTAATTCATTACAATAAGTTATGTGTTTAATCTTTCTTTTTAAAATGAGCCCCGTAGTTCTGCAAGTGTTGCATAGAATATTTATATATACAATCATTATGGTGTCCACTTTCTGCAGTGGACAAACAAAGAAAAAATAACATGAAGTCAACCAAAAGTGGCCAACTGCACTCTGCAGTCAACTGTGTGTGAGCATTTGTGGCTTTGTTGCCCTAATTCAGTGGATGTGTGGAGTCAGAAAATCATACAGTTCTGGAGTTAAAGGGACCTTGGGCCTCAGCGGGCTGAGATCTGTACTTTTAGACAGGTGGATATCAATCCAAGAGAAATACTCTGGAGTTCCAGCCACACAAATATGATCAGATCTTAGATAGAGCCGATACTCCTTCATACATCAATGGGTATTTGACACTTTATATGTGAATGGGATTGAGTGAGCGCTGTGGTGGATAAATGGAATTATATATGTATTCATCATCCTTTCTTTTGAAATGCTTAAAATGTAAGGTGTGAGATGTGAAAATGGAGTATATACTCCTCTGTGTCATCCAAAACCAAAAGGATGAAGTAGCAACATGAGTTGTTCCCAGAATGAGTAGGAAAGTCTTCACAATTGAAAGGGCTATGGATGCTTACCTGTACAAGGAGTCACACAGCAGGTGAGGGAGAGCTGTTATCAAATCTCAGTTGGGGTACAATATAATTGAAGCCCAAGACTCTGCCTACTAGCTTCCCAAACATGTTCAGGCATCTTTTGGCCTGAACCAGAAGCATCTATTTCAGAATTACCTGAGTCAACACAAGCTGAGTTTTAAGCCCCACGAAGAGTAAAAGGACCATTGTAGGGGAAAAGGTGTGGAAAGAGCAGAACAAGGAGAGAGCAGGCAGCGATGACAGCTGGGCAAATCACACTCCTGATCTCCATCAATCCGATTTCCTCCAGTGCTTGGTCATCTTCAAGGGAAAACACTTCATAAAAATCCTTGAAGTATGCGTAATCAAATGTCAACAGGCAGCTAAAGCTTCACAAGGTGTTTTTAGTAGATAAAAAGAAAACTTTTAATGCCATCACAGATAATAACAAGAAATACATCCATAGCCTTGAAATAAATAAATAAATATTTTTATAAACAAGCTATACTGACTTTTGTTAAGCAGATAGACATAAATGTAAGCATTTTAGCCTGATGGCCACCATTTCAGCAATAAGAAACATCTACATTTAACAGTTGAATTTTTTAGAATTAAGATGTAGATTAAGTGGCCACTATAAATGTGAATCTTGGGAGGAATGTAGTGAATAACTGACAATCAAACATGTAAAACTTTAGTTATAAGGCAAGTAGCAATTTTTTTCTTGACTGATGAACTTTACCACAATGATGAGCTAAGAAGATTTACATGGGGATTTAATGAAACAAGAAAAATTTGACCTGGAAAGTGAGAGGGAGTGGCAAGAATTTATAATGGATATTGACTTGTTCTCTTTAAAATTATTAAGAAATAGCCCTTCAGTACAGTAAGACAAATTTGACCAAGTAGAAGGAAGTGGTTGCTGGGAGTGGGAATTTGCAGTAAACATGTGCCACAGGAATGCATTTTGCATAATAGAACTGGATCTCTCTAAGGCAGTTAAATCTAATCTTGTCTAAAAACAAGGTGAACACCTGGTTGAACTTTCAAGGTCCTATCCAGTTCTGTGAGATTGAACTGGAAAGAGTGAAAACATATGACCTTCATGAAAAACCCTGTTTCTTTTCCCACATTTCATTGACAATGGGACCCCAGGGGACCGGGGCACATGTTGTTCCAACAGAGGTCATGCTGATGACATTTCTATAGATTTTTTTCTTCCTTCTCAAAGAATGATAGATACAAGCACTGGAAAAGACCTATTGCTCCCTCCTTCTGTTCCCCAGAGGCCTTGCAGAATTGCTTCCAAAGTTCTTTCTTGCCATGTCCAGTCAAGTTTCAAATAAACCAAGAAATGAAGTACCCTCAGGGCCTTTGGGAGCTCTTTTGTAATCTAATAGATCTTTTATTTAGAATATGTTCTTCAAAACAGACTCATTCCAAAAGAAAATCGTCCCATTCCCCTTATCAATTTCCCCTGAATTGCTCACAAATTTCTTTCTCTGTGTCTTTGGTCACTGCTACCAAAAAACCTAATCATGTTGATGGCTTTACCAACCATCCAGTTGACAAATGGAGTTGTCCATTTAAAATTTTCAACCGTTCTGTTCAGGTGCCTCCTTTGTCACCATTTCTCTGAGGCATTTGAATTCCCACAATATAACAAATGTCATACGGCAACCCCGGGCTGTACCCAGGACGGGTAACAGTCGGTGTGAGAGGAGAGCTGCTGTACCTGGCATCAGCCCAGTTCTCAGTTTTCAGGTAGGTAACACCCTGAAGACTCCACCTTCTACTCCATCCTCTGGGACTTCAGCTATTGCTGAAAACCTGTATCCCTTAAAATAAATACTTTGTATGAAGTAAGAGAAAAAATCAGTTCTATTAATTTCTTTGTGCTCAAACGAACCTGGCTGATCATTACAGCCTGTGTGCATGTGTGTATGTGTGTGTAGTTATAGTGATATAGTTATATATTTTGTTTCTTACTAAAGGAACGGTTGAATAGAACTATCTGGTTTAAAGGATGAGCCTGACTGATTACTGTAATTCATAGGGCCTTAATTAGCTGCACAAACCATTAGCTACAATTAGACTATTATAAAACACTTGATGCGCTATGTCAACCATGGGGCCTCATTTATTCTTGTGCCAGGGATCAGGAGGGGGGAGGGCAAGCACACTATACCGCCAAGCATGTTAATAAAGAATGATTTTTGATTTAAGATGTTGCCGATAGTGCCTCAAAATTAATCTCAATAGCTGTCTAATTTGTGTCGGTGGATGGTATATTTATTGTAAAATGACACCAAAGCTAAATGAGTTACCTGAAGCAGGAGTGTTAATGTCAGTGCCTGAAGATTCAACTCCATATGCTGGGATACTGTGAGATGCTGGTGCCAAGTGTTCCCAGCGGACCGCTTGGCCTCATCCGTCTCAGAAAGCTCAGCAATCTGACTTCCACTTTATGATCCTTAAATAATAATAATAAAAGAGAAAGAGGGTGAAATGGACAGACACTACCTAAGAGAGCAAGAGACAAAGAGAGGTGAGAGAACGAGAGAGAGAGGGAGAGAAGGAGAGAGAGAAACCTGCAGAGTGGCATTGTTGCAGTATGAGTCTCCTAGGGCAAAGCTTAGCTCTAGGTAAGTATGGAAGTTAAGAAGATAGCAGAGTCCAAGGTGTCCTTCAGAAGGTTTTTCATTAAAGAAGAAATGAAAGAGACATGCTCGTGGGTAATGGTCTCCCAGGGGGCAGAAGTAGAGCAAGAAACATCTTCTTCCACTCTGAGGCCATTTGATAGTAATATTTCACATTTACAAGGGCTTTGAAGCTTTAAACCTCATTCATGTTCATTAGAACTACTCACCAAGTGTGGGAGTCAGCAGTGGTAGGGAAGAAGCTTTGATTCAGGAGACCGGAGAGAAGTGCATAGCCACCATCACACGGTCAGTTACACAGTGACAGGACTAGAATTCAGATTGCCTAAGTCAGCGTTCTTTTCAGAACTTATTTCCAAGGTGGGCTCCAAATCTGGCAATGCTTTAGCTTTCTCAAAAATAATTACATAGGTAAAATGCTTTCTTGGCCATGGCCCAGAAATGGTACCCAAACCTCTATGTTCCATCCTCCGTCACAACCACCCTCAACTACAATAGGGGCCAGGTATATCATGTCACATTGTGTCCAGGAAGATGAGAAAATAGATTTTTTATGAACAGCTTTTAGTTTTGATGAACAGCCATAGCCAGACACTTGAAAGATGTCATGTGCAGTTGGAGTGAATGAGGCAAAAGTGGGAGAGAAGAGAAATAATTCTGACATGATCTTTTGACTTCTAGAAACAGCCATGCCTGAAGCAAGATCTACCTTCAAACTTCACAGTCACATGAACAATTATTTATTTTTTCATATAAGCTAGATTGAGTTACTCTTCTGTCACTTAAATGATAACTAATAATGTAGGGGTAATGAATATTTAGTTTTCTGAGATGTTACACACTATGTCACTGATATAAATAATAGTCAATTAATTTTTTTTTCCTTTTCTGTTATTCTGCTGCTTATTTGATGGATGCTCATTTTGGCAAGACTGTTGACTATACAGTGAAATCTCTAGAAAATCTGTATCAATGCAAAGTCAAAATGTCCTCTACTCTTGTGGAAGCCCAGAGAAGATAAGCCCCATAGCCAAGATGTGCTGAATCTTCTGGAATCTGACATGTAGTTGTGGTCAGAATGAATGTAGCAAAACTGGAGAGGTTTCAGGAAAAGGACATGCAGATGACTAAGAGGAATTTGAGGGAATCATTGCTTGATAATGACTGAGGTATTTAAGGAATGCTTACATAGGAAAGAGTGAGACATATGGGAAAGGGTAGTATGTTTAGAGGCCATAAAGTCATGAAATGGGTGCCCAGCACTTTACCTACATTCAAAAATATTCAATGGACAGTACTCCATGCCAAACATCAGGCCAAGAGCTGGAGGCTACAATGACTTCATCCTGTACCCTGGCCTCACACCCTCCCATTTCCTAGGGAAGATGTCATGGTGTGTCAGAGTGCAGAATGTGATTTTTCAGACATTTGGACCTGAATATGAAATCTTAGGTCTAACCCCTATTGGTTAATAAACTTAAGAATTTATTTAACTGCCAAGAGAAGACTTTTTTCACCCATAAAATGGGGATGAAAGTATGCATGTCTTATGGGACATGCCTCAAACACCAAGTGTTATGGATGTTGATCCTTAGAATAGGATTGCATTCTATTTTAAGGATGATGGTAACTCTTGAAGCCTGGGATTTAAGTTTGATATAAAGTAACCAATTAAACAAAAGTAAAGACACACTGATGAAATGTGGTATTCAAGTAACAGTTGAGAGGCAAGAAACATACCAACGTCACTTTTTACATTATACCAATAAATGGATTCTTAAGAAAACAATTTGTTGCCCTGGCTGGTGTGACTCAGTGGATTGAATGCCAACTTGCAAACCTGAAGGTGACCAGTTCGATTCCTGATCAGGACACATGCCTGGGTTGCAGGCCAAATTCCCCACTGGGTCCGTGCAAGAGGCAACATTCTCTCGCACTTCAATGTTTCTTTCCCCCCACTCCCTTCCTCTCTCTCTAAACTAAATAAACAAACAAACAAATAAAATCTAATTTTTTTAAAAAGAAATAATTTGTTTTGTCCTACCATGACACTTTAATGGTAATCCTTGATAAAAGATACAATTTTTGAAATGATAATCAATAGGGCTCATAAAAATTTAGATCTTAATAATATATTAGTAAACCTTAGGCATCCATAAACCATATTCAAATCCCCTTTTCTCCCAAGTTATTTTTAAAAAGGCTGTGACAGAGGTAAGAGGAGACTGGCCTTCCCGATGGCTTTAACCTCAGCAGGTCCGATGGAAACTCATGTGACCCTTAAACAGCACCTGTTTCTTCTAACCCACTCCACAGATGTATTGGACATAATCTGCCTCTTTCTCTCTGATTATATTTTGTTATATCATGTAATAAATAGCATGTGTATATGAAATATGCATTATATTTTAACCACTGTTTAGTCTGTATAGCCAACAGTTATAAAAACCATCACTGGAAATGCAGTTTTGTGATTGGCACCTTGGCCTGACCCAGGAAGAGCTCTGTGCTGTGGGAGAGTGGGACGGCTCCATGCCTGTGTATCTCTAAAGGCAGTTTCCATGAAGAGAATCCAAAGACTGAGTTGAGGGAATAAAGCAAATTGGCAGAAATAAACTATATGTGATCACCTTGATCATTATCTGCGGGGATGAATATGAGTTTGAGACACAGAATTGTTGCTGGGATGGGACTTGGAAGTATCCTTGAGGAGATGATCCAAAGAAATCCAAACTGGAAAGGACTTTAGAGGCTGTCTAGTCTCTTCCCGTATCTCAAAGCTGAGTAAAGTGGTGCCTAGAAAGAACGCTGAGAGGCCCTAAGCCTTCCTTCCTCTGTGGTCAAACAACATAGTAACTTAATTCTGACGTACCGATGATTTATAATGGAGAATGAGTTAGACAGGACACCTCATTTATATATATAAATGGTTTTGTATACAGATAATATTCATAATTCATAAAAACAAATAAAAGTATAATTTTTTATTGTCTTACAAATTGGGGCATGACACAATTTCTTTAAACAGCACACTCACCACACGTATCCAGAAAACTTAGTTACACAAAACCTTTGAAGATAGTAGCAATTCTGTAAATTTAGGTAGTCTCAGGAATGTAGGAAGCAATTTATATTCTGTGAGGCTAACCAGAAGAAACTCATGACACAAAATTGTCACTCTCTTGCTAATCGTTTAAATATGAAAGTCACCATACTTAAAGAAATCCCAGTTCTATAATATTTCCTTTCTTCTTTCACCTCTGCAAATGAAAAAAACACTAAACAAGATAGTGGAACGTGTCAAATGAGCCTTAATTTTTGGCCTCTGCTCAGGAACAATGGCACCACTCTATAATTACAGCTAAG
Source organism: Trachops cirrhosus (assembly GCA_028533065.1). Lineage (NCBI taxonomy): Eukaryota > Metazoa > Chordata > Mammalia > Chiroptera > Phyllostomidae > Trachops > Trachops cirrhosus. The sequence continues at coordinate 23,417,811 of CM052547.1, read as the reverse complement.
AACATAATCCCAACTTCAAAAGATAACATTTAGAAATAATACTCCATTGGAAGAGGCTGTCTCAGCTGTAAATCCAGGTTTAGCGGAGGCCACCCCACAACCATCACACAATGCGGGAGCCCCTGTCGATGAACCACAGAGATATCGCCTGAGATGGGGAATTACCGGGTTTCTTCTGTGCAGTGCCCGTTGATCTGCCACTTTCAAGTTCTAATACCTGCAGCCACCAAGCAAAGAAAGGGCAGGTAAAAAGGCTGCGGGAGGAAAATACCAGGCCCTCTTTGTTTGTGAGACTGGGCTCAATCCTCCTAAGTTCCTTTAATGCGATATTTTTGCTCGTTCTTGTTCTGAAAGAAAAAAGATCACTTGGATCCAAATTTATCACAATTGAAATAAAAAATGTAAAAGATCAGTATAAAACATTTAACAGCAACAGTTAATAATGTATATGGTAACATATTGCACTAATATATTGACAAATGTGGCAATAAAGTATTAATGTGATTATGTATCATCGAATATACCAGTCATTCATCCTCTCTTCTGCTCCAGTTTAAAAACAAAGCAAATCCTAAGACTATAAAGTGGAGATAAAAATCTCCAAGTGTGATTTCAATTAAGCACATCTCTGAGAAACTCTACCCACAAGCTCCTAAGGAGGCAGGTTTTTAGTTTGATTATGACAAAGTGCCTTTAGGGATGGTGACAAAAGCCACAAGAAAATGACTTCTCTATTTAAATCCAAATCTGGAAATCAGATCTGGATAGCCTTGGGCAAAGCTGAGAAGTCAATAAAGTTTGTTTTCCACAGCCCTCTTCTCCCTATTTAGGGCCAGTTTTATCTATCAGCTTAGCTGAGCTGTGGAACTATTTATTACTTGATCAAACACTAATCTAGGTGTTGCTGTGAAAGTACTTTGAAGATATGATTAAAATTCATAATCAGTTGACTTTAAGTAGGGGAGACAGTCCCAGGTAGTCTGGGGGACCCTGATTCCTCTAATTATAAGGCCTTAAGTGCAGAACTGAAGTTCCCTGAAAAAGCAGAAATTTTGCCCATAGTCTGCAGCTTCAGCTCATCCTTGAGAACTTCAGCCTGCCCTTCCTGACACTCCTCTCTACAGGTCTGATACAGGCCTCATAATCACATAAGCTAATTCCTTTTAATAAATCTCTAATGTATATCTCCCACTGGTTCTGTTTCTCTTGTTGAGCTTTATGGATATACAGTGTTTCAAAGACCCATTACTCTCCTGTCTGAAAAGCATTATTATTATCAGGAAATAATTTGTTCCCAGTTACCTTGATATTTGGGCATTTATGAAAGCAAACTTTGTCCTGTGCTGACACATAATTGCAAGCAGCCATAAAGGAATGGTGAGTGAAGGAAAGAAAGGGCAAGAATTGCATCATTCTGTCTAATTTATGTCATTTAGTTGCCTTCTAATCTGTTTATAGGTCAGGCTAGACCTGAAATCACATTTTTAAAGAAGTTGCCAATTTTCCCTTTACTTTCCTGGGACTTTCTTTTTACAGAGTATATAATTGAGGGTTGTGAAATATATACAGTACCATTTGGAATTATTTTACTTATATATTCCTTTAGATTTTACCCAGGATAGCAATGTACTAGTGGTCATGGCCGTGACCTATAAAGGTCTATACTGAATCATGTATACATATATGATATGTGATATAGATAAATATATATATATATATATATATATATATATATATAGCAACACATATTACATAGTCTGGTTTCATGACATATGGTTAACATCGTTTTCAGGTTTGCTTTCTGTGGTAGATTAGTTATTGTTCTAAATCTTTCAGTTCCTCTGTTTTAGCATTAAATATCCATATTCTTTACCATATAACTTTGGAGTACCTTCCACCAGAAAGGCAGATTATTTTTTCTCATCTGTTGATGATGAGTAAGATAATGTGACTTACTTTAACCAGGGAACATTAACATATTTGACAGGAGCAGAGACACTAAATGGGCTTTTATGCTTCACTTTGGTCTTTCGCACTTTCGCTTTCCACTCTCGGGACATGTCCCAGGTAGCTCTTGGTACAAGGAGGAGGAAAGGCATATGTAAGAGTTCTGTAATTACTCTGTGGCCTGGAGCCAAGTCTAAATGAATTTAGCTGAGTCCAGCCAAGCCCAGTTGAGATCAGCTACTCAGCAGCAAGAACAAAATACTTTTACTCTAAGCTAATGAGATGTTAGTGTTGTTTGTTATGCAGCATTTTTCAGCGGCAATTTTGAGTAATGGACTATGCCTAACCCACTTTTCTTCACACAATACATTAGAAAAAATCTTAGTTTAGTTTTGTGTTATTATTTTTGTGTTGGCAGAATTTTTAGTCAGAATTTGGCCTCTAAAAGCATTTTGGAATAAATTTTCAGAAAAATTGGATGTAAAACAATATAAAGAAATATAATTTTTTAAACTTTAAAATGAAAATTAATGGTAAAATAGGACAGGCTCTTCCAGTGGATGCTCATCTTAAAAGCAGTGAAATATTAGGTTAGACAGACTGATCTCCTTGATTTCCTGGGGGAGAGGCAATATCCAATAGACAACTTAAACATTCATTCATTTGACCAAAATTCATTCGATGGTACAAAATTCTGTGTGTAACCCTGTCTGACTTACCTTACTGCAGCCAATGTCCTACCTACAATTTTGCCTAAATGATATTTCCTTACTCTCTTTGTAGTAAGATAAATTGGATGGACTAATTTTGAAGGCAATTTGACAAGGGTTTTGAAAATGTAAAATGCACATGACCTATGACACAGCAATACAATTAAGAATTTATCTGTATGCAGTGCTATGGTAACATTACCTAGATATAGTGGTAGATGGGAAAAAGCAATGCACAGACAGCGCGACTGAGTATAGTGCAGTGTGACTTCTTATGTGTGTGCATGTATTAAATACACATGTTTGCACAGAGTTATGCACACCAACTTTCAGTCTCAAGAATTCAGAGAAATCTCATTTGTGACTGCTGCTGAGAAGAAAAATGCCTTTTTTTTTTTACTTTATATCTTTCTGTAGCTGTGTTGCCTCTTCTTTCCTTTTCCTTCCTAGTTTACTTTTTTCCCTTCTCCCTCCTTTTCTTCCTTCTTTCTGTTCTTATATGGGAGCTATTTAGAAGAATGTAATTATGATTTGATTGATATGTCTCTTTACCTGTTTTGTATTATAAAAACACCAATGCATAAAATAAAGAGCCTTTTCTCTTGAAGCCTTTTTTCAAGCCACTTCTGTGCAGAAACTGAACTTACTGCCCACAGCACATAGTTCTCTTCCTTACTGTTCGCTCATTACCATTTGTCACCGATTACCATATTGTCTCTATTGCTACTTGGTAGATGGCATATGGGGTTTAATAAAACAGTTTTCAGAGGTCTTAAAAACACTGGGAATTGGTTCTAAATTAGTTGACAATGTACTGTTTGTCCTGGAATTTTTTTTTTCTACCTCTTCCAGCTTTAATATTGTCACCTAAAAAAAAAATACAATAGTGACAAGCAAAATCTTAGTACAAAAGTAGGGCAAGTAGGATGCATTGAGTGTCTACTATATGTCAGGTACTTCTACACATGTGAACTAATTTAATGCCTTTAATAAACTGCCATCTGCTATTTGTAGATAAGCAAATTGAAGCTTAGTAACTGTCAAAAGTCAATCAGCAAGCAAGAGCATGGATAGGGTTCAGCCCTACATCTGTTTGAATCTTATGCACGTGTTTTTCCATGATACCCACTGCCTTTTTCATTATAATACAATAATAGGCTTTGCCCCTATTTAATATGATTTAAGGCAGAAGTAAGTGGTTTATGTAGACTTTGGAGATATGAATAGGAACCCTGAAGTCACTGGACATTAGGATATTAGTAGTCTCCTTTGGTCACTTACCATTAATATCCACTATGAGTTATGGTATTTTCCAGACAATTTACTCAATAGCCTACCACTTTGAAGTATGTCTTCAAGTATACCATCCGGCTAATTTAGATGCTATACTCGAATATACCATCATTAAAATAAAAAATGTTAATCATCAACGGAGCCTTAGGATGAACATTCCTTTCCATCAACACGTTAAAATATACTTCTCCATGGACAATTTGATGGTTAAACTGTCTCCAAATATGAGGAAAGGCATCTCTTGCTGCTCTGTAAGTTTTCCCATTAATTCTCACTTAGTCTAAAAGAGATAACTTAAAGTTGTAGCATCTAAAAAGTTGCACACTTATTCCAGCAATTTTGACCTTAACTTTAAATTTTCAAGGGCCTTGTACCTCTGCAGCTATAATTTTTTTTCTGGAAGATCTGAAATTTCAACAAGTTTCAAATCTTTATAGGACCCAGAAAGCAATAAAATCTAACCCCCAAAAGAGAGCATGGGTTATAGAAAGACCAAATAATAACAAACATTTTTTTCTTCTAGCAGTACTTATCTTTTCAAAATGGTGATGCACTTTGTGGAGAAGAGTCAGAATATAGGAAAAAGAAAACTGGGCTTAGTGTCAGGAATAAAAAAGAATTATGAAGGCTCCATCACTTATTTTTCTGTATGTTATTGGGAAAATATTTCCTCCCCCCATTCTCAATTTGAGTAGAATAGCTGCTTCTTATTCTTCTCAAAAATGATGTTTAAAAGAACAAACAAAAAAAGCAAAAACAAAAAAGAAGCAGAAGTGTTGCTTGAAGAACAGATAGTAATAATACTTGAGATCTGATTGTCTTTCCAAAATCCCGTTATAAACACTGTTCCTGTAGCAACTCCACGCTGTTTGTTTCTTTTTCAGGAGAACAGTGACTCATAACAGACATTTCAAAGATCTGCCCCAACCTCACCCAGAGTTAGTGCTATGAGCAGAATTAAACTTCAGATACATTGCCTCACAGTCGGTACTTGTCACATAACCCATTCTTTTTCTCACCCAACAGACAAAATCTCTTTCTTCTGAATACTCTTAGATTTACTTTCTTTCTGGGTTCTTCAGTCAAAAGTGAGTGAGGGAGGGTTTCAATCCAACAGTTCCATAGCATTAATTGGTATATATTTTTTATCTATTTGTTTGCTCTTTGTCCGAAAATCAACATCAAGCACAATACAACTCATACACTGTGAGCCAAGTTGCCCTGCCATTAATCATCCATAATCCTGGTTATCGATTTGGTTCTTCTGTCATTGATGTTTTCCTGAAAAGGTATTGAACCAATAGTTTATTGCTTTAAAGACATTTGGCCAGGTCTCTATTTCACTATTGAAATGACCTGCAGTTACTGCTATTCCAAGGAGCCAAAAAGAGCTCTGCTCTCCACAAACATAGGGATGATTTCAATAACTTGTAGTGTCTTTTCTCAGTGTTGGGAAGATGAATAGGACTTGCAAGGAGTTAAAAAAAAGAAGAAAAATGCCAGGCAAGAACCACTTATTTAGCTTGGTAAATTGAGGGGATAAGGGAAAGTTAATGTGCACTTTAAATATGTAAACAATATCAAAGTGAAGGAAGCACTATTTTTTTTACCATATTCACTGAATCTGATGCAACCTTAATTTAACTTTTTATTTAATAGGGCAAAGACTGTTAGGGGATTTTATTAGTAATAGGGAAATTATAATACACTAATTTTGCGGATTTGGTATGCACTAATGCAGAATTCTCGTATGAGAGAGATGCTTAGTCTATACTCAATACCCTCTCTGTGTTTTAGCCCCAAAAGATATCCAGAAATTCTTTAGTTAATGTTATTTTTTAATCATATGATGAAATAAAGATAAGAGGAAGTTAACTGATTGACCCAAATTAGTGGTAGGCAATGTTGTGACCAGTATCTATACATGCTTGCATTATCCCTCCAGGAAGCTTAACTTTGGAATTAGGCAGATATAAATTGGAATCTTCTTACTTACGGAATCTTGAGCAAGCCTTTTAATATCCTTCACCTCAATTTTCTATATCTTTAAAATGAGCATAATACTATGAGTATAATACCTACCTCTTAGGCAATGGAGTTTAAGTACGGTATAATGTGTATAACGTGTGACAAATTATTATAAGGTGTGGCACCTCACAAGGGCTCATTACGTGGCACTTCTTAAGGTTTGTCTTTGTTTTTCTCACTGTCCTGGCCCAACTCAAATGATTCTTCTAGCTTCTCAATGCATCCGGTTTATATAATCATTCTACTGCCTGTCTTTTCACAATGCCAGTGTCTGTGTCCTCAGTACCTTCAGGGTGATCACCACCAGGCAGGGACCTTTCCTTTTGTTCTTCATATAATGAATAAATGTTAGAGTTCTAGAGCTGGGCGCATAAATGCAATAACAATGTGGTGAATGTTTCTTGAATGAGTGAATCTCAGTTTCAGATTCATAGTAGGACTCGGTATAAGTATTTTTGTACATAAATCAATGAGTGGAAAGTGGTATATTTGCCTCTTAGCCCATGCTCTTAAATTTAATTTTACACTATGTCTTTTTACCTCATAAATTTGGCACATGATAGGCCATTAATTAATATGGACTGAATGAGTGAATAAACTAATTAATACATGTTATCCATAGGCTCCTCTCCCTAATAGCTATCTTTAGAAAAAAATGCTAGACAATGAATATTCTTAAGCAGAAAGAAAAAGAAAAGTCAATTCATCCTATGAACTCAGTCCATTCCAATGCTAACATTAGAGAGCTTCGGCAAATGGGTAGTACAGGAAGGGTGAGATAAAATAATTAGGCAACACTTTGTTTAAGACACTCAGTTTAATTGAGTGTTACTGTAACTATAGTTCTCAATCAGAGTCTCTTAACTGAAAAAATTCAAGTGGCCCAAATTCCCCTATGGGGAATATTTCTGAAAGGTTTGACAGATTTCAGAGAGCTCTGGGTTATCATCATCCATAGAACATTTCATGCTAATGAATGGATATGTTAGAAATATTATTTAAAATTATTTAATCCTGTTCTACTTCATTATTGATGACATTGCCACACAGAGCCACAAAAGCCCTTAGCATAGGGAGTGTGTGTGGACACAGAAACTGAAAGCATAGCATCTTTTTCCCTTTCATTTACGGTCTTTCATGCACCCTTTGTCCTTTGCTACCACAATCTTGCCATTGTGGCCAGCAGTTGATTGAAACAAGCAAATTGTCCCTCCACAGTAATGCATTGTACCACAATTTTTCACATTTAATTGAGTTTGTTTTTGTTTGTTTTACTTGCAGTACCAGCACCACTCCCACTGAGAATAGGCAGAAGACCAGTGATAGAGTTTG
>CM052547.1:23166602-23410001 GCA_028533065.1 Trachops cirrhosus | reverse complement strand
CATTGGGGTGCATAGGTTCTTTTGGATTGGTGTTTAAGGATTCTTAGGATATAGTCCCAGCAGTGGAATTGCTGGATCAAAGGGCAGGTCCATTTTTAGTTTTCTGAGGAAGTTCCATACTGTTTTCCACAGTGGTCATACCAGTCTGCAATCCCACCAACAGTGCAATCCCTAATTTTCAAAGGCTTCCAAGCAGTGGGAAATACCCCCTGTTGAGAGGTGGCTACTCTGAGGAAGATTAACACCTCAAGCCATTACCATCCATTAACTCCGAGCCCAAAGTATTTCAGCCACTTCGAAAGAGTGAAGAATAAAGCCCTGTAGGAGAGCAAGGCAGAATAAACACCACTGATGGGGAGAGAAGCTAGGGCAAAGAGGCTGCTGGATGCTGGCTGGGCAGAGATCTTCTAAACTGTCTGGTTTGCAATTATGCTGGGAGCTGGCAGAACAACCGAGATTGTCCTTGGCCTCTCAGAAGGAGGATGTATGAGTCACATCTTAAAGAGAAGCTTTAAAAACACAAAATCTGTTTTCTAGGCTTAGCCTTTCCAGGTTTCTAAATAAGAACTTAAATTTTATCTCCACAGCAAAATAAGAAAAAGTTTGACGAAGAGCTGAGGCAATCACACAAGTGACTAAAGATACCAGGTCCACATTGTCTGAATGAAGGGAGAATAAAATCAACAAAACCAAGTAAAACTCTATAAAGGGTTTTTTTATTCTTAAAGCAAATAGTTGTTAGAAAATGTTAGTCTGAATTATCTGGATAATTACTTTTCTCCATTCTTCACTTAATTGACCAATGCCTACACTTAGAGTGTTTTTCTGTTTTTCTTGATCAAATTCTCTGCATAATCACTCAGCTGTCCAACTCCTTTTGCCAGCACTTACTGCCCCTGCTCTGAGCTGGGGACCAGTTACCACACTGGCAGTCTTCTCTATACTTTCTGTTCTCATGCAGAGAAAGCATAAGGCAAGGCAAATCTACTCATTTACAGAGACTTTTTCAGACTTTTTTAAACTTGCTACTTTTATTATTTTTTTTCTGTGAATAGTGACATGCAATATTTTTTCCCTCAGTTTTTATTACTCAAATACAGTTGTCTGTATTTCCCCCTGAACACTCCTCCTCACCCCAGCCATGCCCACCTCCCACCCCTTTGGCTTTGCTCATGTGTCTTTTGTACATGTTCCTTAAAGACCCTTCCCCCCTTTCCCCTGTTATCCCCTCCTCCTCCCCTCTGATTACTGTCAGTTCGTTCTTTATTTTGATGCCTTTCATTATATTCTGCTTGCTTGTTTGTTTTGTTGAGTAGGTTCCACTTATAGGTGATTTTTTGACCAAACCAACTCCTTTCCTGAAGCCTGCCTCAACTGATCAAATCAGCATTAACCTTTCTATCTTGGGACAGCCTAGGCTCTGTGTTCCAGCACAGAGACCAGTAAGGGCTCCCCTCAGGAACAGAACCATTGCACTTTTGTTTTGTTGAGTGCAATATGCAAGCTAAAGGCAGGAACTAGACAGAGGAGTTCCTCTCTACAAGAAAGGATTTTTTGTTTGTTTGATTGTTTTAGGGGGACTGAGGACGTTTTAAGAAAGAGGTAGATGGAGTGACTGAGGAACTCTGAGAAGAGAGATATTAAAAGGTTTTATGAAATACTTGTTGCTGCCCCACCATGCCTTATGCAAAACATCCACGTTCTTGAACATGCCATAGTCTTGGATCTACCCTATTGTAGTGTCGAAGCACGGAACCTCGAGCAACATGCAACTGGATTGCATGTAGCATTGATTTATTTCTGCTCTGAGTCATTATCACTGCCTCTATATGCCCCACTGAAAGTGCTATTTTATTCATCTCTATAGCACTCTAGTCCTTTGAACACTTATTTTTGAAATTGCAAATAGAAAATGGATTCTTGGCATGAATTAATTTCCCAATGAAGGAGCACACCATACTCTATACATAAGCTTCAGTTACATGGAGATGATAGAGTTGTGTTTTCTGGCTTAAGTTCTACAAGCAGTAATTCCTCAATTATTAATAAATAATTAATAAAAATCGTCCAATTGAACAGGTCTTTGATTGTCCACAAGAGGCTTCAACTCCTATTTCGTTTGCCAGTGCCACTGTGAAAGCCACACAGACCTCATACTGTACAATTCCAGGTGGCACCCTTCCCAACGATGATGAGGTAGCCCCCGCCCTATTACACTCACAAGATAAGGTGTCAGCCCAGTACTCCAGGATGTAAATGACATCAATGTAGTTATTGAAAAGTCATAACTTCAGCCTCCCAGTTTTTTTCTTTTCCTTTTATTTTTTATTGCATTTATGGGGTGACAATGGTTAATAAAATTATATAGGTTTTAGGTGTAGATGTCTATAACACATCATATTGTTTGTTATATTGTGAACCATATTGTGTGTTATATTGTAAACCATATTGTGTGTTAACCATTCCAAGTCAAGTATCCTTCCATCACCATTTGTCCCCTCAACACCCTCTTCTACCTGCCCCCGACCTCCTCTTTCTATCTGGTCCAGTTTCTTAACTGGAATCCTCAGGCAGCTTGGGGATTCACTTGCAGCTTTATTTGTGTATAGAATTTCCTGTTTCTTTTTAAGATGTTCCACTCATTTGCAGGAACCTGGAGCAGTGGTCTGCAAAATAAAAGGTCTAGTGTGCCAGCAGGTACATATGTCTATCCAGAGGGGTGCAAAAAATAGAACATTTTTTGTAAGGATTTCAGTTGATAAAAATAATGATAATCAGCTTTGCAAATATTTACTATACAAATTGCCACTTGTTCGCTCGGTCTGTCCATACAGCAGATGGTTACATGTCATATAGTGTAGGTGATGTGTCCCGAGGGAAAGATGGAACTTCTGCAGCTCAGCAGGGATCATGGAGACCTCCTCAGTGCCTCGCCCCCTTTCATCACACTGTGATGAATTACAGTTTACATCTATTGGGTTATGTGGATTTAGGGATTTCACTTTTGATATTAATTAAACTGAGTTTCACAAAATGGATGAAAGGCTTAAAATAATTCCCGAACTGTAGCAGCAGACTGTAGGTAGTGTCCGTGATGCACATGCACAGACTGACATCTCCATGTCTAGTACATGGTCTTCTTCAGATACAGACAAAGAAAAAACAACAGAAGGAGGCTAATCAAATAAGATTTTTTAAAAAAATGAGTCAAATTTTAAAATCATCAATGGCTAATTAAATATGGATTTATGTTTAATATTATTAACCAAGAACTTCATGTAAGCATAACTTCTCCATTGGGAGACTAACAACTGATCATAAACATGAAAATGAATCATCTATAACATGAAATTTGTATAATTTTTTTTCAACAATATTTTAAACTGCTTTACAAAATTTCTTTTGAAGTACTAATAAATAATTAATAAAAAATGAATAAATAAATACGAGGGGGGATCCCTCCCCCAAAATGAAATTATCTTCTGGAGGGCAGGATCCTGGGAGTATAGATTTCCCCTTCTAGGTTCTAGGAATCCGTCTGTATCTGTGCACCAGCTGATGTTGTTGTGAGAGGCTGAGTTAGGCTTCAGTGAATTTTTTGGAAAACTTTTTCAATGTGTTTGTCCATTTCATGATGGGTGATTTAGGAGTGCACCTGCCCACACCCTGTGCTGATCCCTATGCCCCACCCTCCCTATTTACCCAATTTCACCCCAAGCAACTTTTTTTTGTTTCCCTGGGTAAAAAAAGCCCTCAAAAGGAAATATTTTGCCAATGTGGAAGAAGTGAAACAAAAAACAGTAGAAGCACTAGAAGGCATCAAAATCAATGAGTTCAGAACTGTTTTGAGCAGTGGAAAAAATGTCTCAATAGGTGTATTGTATCAAATGGAGAGTACTTTGTAGGTGACTGAAGTTTAACTATATAAGTATAAATACACAATTTTTTATAAATAAATTCTAGATGTTTGGGGCCCCCTTGTACACACAAATAAACCTGCATATATTGGAACTACCTGCTCAAAAATGTTTTAAAGTACTCTATTTTACTTTCAGACCAATGCGAAGATCTCTCTCCCTTATGTGTGATAAGGCACGTTTAACAAACATTGCCTGAACTGCTTTTAATCCAGGTTGCCCCCTCTATACTAATGTTCTGTTATGATTTTTTAATCTTGCACATTAAGGACTTTCATTAAAGTGAGCTCAGGTGGCATTTTTTTAACCTGCTCTAAAATGTTAACATGAGCCACAGTGGGCTGCCAGCTCAATAATCTTCCAATTGTCCCAAGCTCCAAATGGCCCATTGAGGCTCTATTTGTTCCAGTCTATTGGTTAAATATGTATTTGTGTGTTTTTTTTAAACATTTAGTTATTTACCTAAGAGGCATGAAGAGCTAGCCTCCCAGATAAAGGTACCAGGAGACAGTTGAATGTTAGACTCATTCAATTTAAATACATTTTTTAATAATGAAAAAAAAAGGCAGAACTTCTTACCTTTATTTCTGTTCTCCTCTATGGTATAAACATAGATTGCAGGCACATGCTCTGCATATTAAAGTCTGTTTTGAAAAGTACTTGTAGACAATCATATTTGTTCATGCTGTGTATGGGTCAGTGTCCACATCCAAGGTGCAGAATTTCAAAAATATTTTATTATTTCTTTTTCTTTCCACAACAAAAGTAGATAGACCATATTATAGAGTTATTCCAAACCTATAAACACAATTTTTTTTAGTTTAGTATACTTCATTACTTTTTATATTATATATACTGATAAAACTGGGCTAATCTAATAAATATGTACTTTATATATTTAATATGTTTAGCCAAGAGCTTCACTGTAGATAGCTATCTCTTTAGTCATCACTCTTCAAACTCCAGAAAGAATTTAGATTTTTATGTTAACGCATACCTACCCACAAACTTAACATTGCATATTCTAAAGGCATTATGTTGAACTAATCCTGGAATATCCTCAGAAGAAAACTAGGAAGAATCACCTGAACAAAATATTCCTTCAGGCCCTAAGAAAACTACATGCCATGCATGCTGAGAATTCTTTACCTATACTGAAGGAAAAGAATAAATGGGTATCTAATAGGCCGGGGTTAAAGATTTTATGCTCCTTCAGAAGCACAATGAATATTTTGTATGTTTTATTTCACCTCCTGAAATGTAAACTTCTTATAGGCAATGACAATACTTTTAGCTCATCCTAAACATTTTATTGAGTAAAGACAAGGGTACCACATACCTAATGTCTACAGTGTAATTAAAAATTATAAATTAGGCTAACAAAATATTAAACAAATTGTTTTATCTTACCTATACAGGTGTACCTTCATAACAACAATGGAAGATAAAGTTGAATTTAAAATTCTCAGACTCCTCAGAGCTCTATCTGAACATGAGGGCATAGGGAAAGTGGACCTTGACCAAGGATCTCAGCCACCTGCCTTTTCTTCCCATCCCCAGGTAGCCACACACTGTGAGGAAATCCCACAGTCTGCATGCCTGACCTCTTAGAAATGGTCCCTTAAATGATCGTTGGCTATCTTTCAAGTCTAGGAGTTTGCACTCCCCAAATACTATCCAGCCTCTGGGAACAGACCTGGACAAAGGACCACGCGGTACCTAGAAGTGGACTCAGGGCCATTCAGAAAGGGAAATTCAGGTTCTCCAGAATCCAGACCAGGTCTGGAAGGGAGAGCAGACTCCACGTGAGCAGGTCGTTACCGCCCCGTGGGCTCCCTGTCCTTGCCCAGGCTTAACGTCTTTGCTATTTGTTTGTAGCCCATGTGGTGCTTAGCACAGTCTGGTGAATTACTGTTAGGTTATTATTGATTGATTCATGATTATTTGATTAATGTTAGATGAACTTTATAGTTTATTTACTCACCCTAACCACCACTCTGGAAAATGAAACCCATGAGATAAATATTGTATTGATTAACCTCTCTGCGATCATCTAATAAAATGAATAATTCACTTTATCTTACTGATACATGTTAGCCTGAAATCCTGATTTCCTCTTAGAACAGATTTGAAATTTTCATGCAGCAAATATAGAAAGTAACTCAAAATCTCACACACTTCAAGTTTCTATCAAGTTAGATTCTTTGGGAACTTTAGAATAATATCATTGCCTGGCCACTGATGGCCCAAAGAATTAGAAGGGTCTCCGTCACTTAGTGTTCCATGGCTTGTCTGAAGGAGCTCTTACCATATTGATTGTTAACACCACTACTTTTACATCTGTATGAACATAACTCCTAAAAGGATATAAGGATCCTTTGAGCCATGACTTTTAGAAGTTACTGAATTACATTCTGTTTTTCTAAAAAAAAAAAAAAAACCAAACTCAAATATTTCAAACTTGATCATCTCTTGTGTCTGGTCTAGCAGCTACCTTGGACATTTTGCAAAAATATTTTAGACACCAGATCTTTCCTACATGAATCACAAACATTTTTTTTAGTCTGAGTCTCTGTGTTCCAGCTTTTACTCAAACTTGGTCAAATCCCAGGCTGAGAGAAATGTGAAAAAAATTAAAATTCAAACTCTTCTCCTGCAAAGTAAAAATGGGGAATTCAAATGGCAAAAGTGTGTTGGTTTGACTTTGATGTCTTTAAATTAATGGTTGCATTTTAATGTTTCATATTATAGATATGCCATGGATAAAGAATTAAAACTTATTTATATCCATTTCTAGGAATCTCAAGCAATTAGCAGTAGTGAATTCTAATTCTGTTTACTTCTAATTCTATTTACAGGCTTAGTGTCTAAGCCTGGGACTAAGGCACAGAACACCTTAATAAACCACCAACACAGACTGCGGAGTGCCAAAAAGGCGCCATATGAAGAACTACACTATCACTATAAGCAATTTTAACAGAATAGAAATTTATCCATTAGATGGAAAGAAACAATTCCATGAGATGTCAGAAAAAGCAACGTTTAGTTTTTCTGTGAGTGAACTAGGTAGTATTAGTTTTTTACGACGGTAAGCTGTTACGCTTCAAGTTGAACCATGGAACATTTTCAGTTTATCTAACGACGAGGCCCCATATAACATCATTTAAGTAAAAACTCACATCCTGATTGTGTGTTAGTACATCAGGATTCTGCTTTAGTCTCATACCTGTGCAACCTAGAAAAATCATGTGAATTTGAAAATACTTGAATTTTTCTAATGGTGTTAAAAATGTTATAATCCTTTTTTCCAAATGATTTTTGAAACTTTTGAAGTAGGAGTATATATAAGCATGGTGCATTTGTTATGTTTTTCTCCACTAAGGAATATTAGCAACATTTATTTCACACATAACATTGTTTAAGAGTTCCCAATGATATGGGATTAAGCAAAAAAGAAAAAAGGAGGGGGAAAAACTCATAGACACAGACAACAGTGTGGTGATTGTGAAGGATGGCGGGTAAGATAGGCGGGGGTAGGTACAGAAGGGTATGAGGGGGATAAATGGTGATGAAAGGAGACTTGACTGGGGTTGGCGAGCACACAGTACAGTGTACAGATGCTGTGTTGTAGAACTGTGCACCTGAAACCAAAGAATTTTGTTAAACAGTGTCACCCTAATAAATTTAATGAAAAAGAAAAGAAGTTTCCAATATATGCAAGGTAAAATTTCCTGAAGTTGAAAAAAAAAACAATCAATCCCAGACCTTTTAAAAAATGTATAATTGCTCTTGTATAGATGTATAGATTTCTCATTGGTACATGTCAGGTCTCCCCTTTATGTAGCTTTGCATGCACCCCCTTTCTCCATCCTCTGCAACTTGATAATACTTAAAGGGTTTCTTTCATACAACCCCTGGTATCTGAAAGAAACATTTCTTTCTTTCTTCTCCTCATCAGCTCAAGAAGCTCAAACATTTGACCATGTTCACACATTTCCCCAGGGATGCTGAAAGATACAGAAAGATGAGATGGTTTTGTCTTTTGTTGCCTGCAAGTGTGGCAAATCCCTTTCTGGCAAAGAAAATGAGTGGAAAGATGAGTGAAATGTCAGGATAACTTGCTGCTTAACTCAGGTCATATGTTGAGAGAGAGAGAGAGAGAGAGAGAGAGAGAGAGGGAGATGACACACGCATTCACAAGCTCTGAGTATTTCCTGATGTTTATGTAAATACATATGTAGTTATTTCATTGTTTAGTTAGTAATATGCATCTTCTGCATATGAATGAAAAACTCACACACTTATTTGGCTTCTCTAAGTCAGAGAGTTAGTTTACTTGGTAAAGCTGAAAGTGGTCCTTACTTGACCTGGAATCGAGAATGACTGCCTTTTCACCTACACAGAAATAAGCTAGTGATCCCTCATCTAGCTTATCATATCATGACATGATATGACTGCGAAAGAGGCTAGGTCATGCAACACCGTACTCTAGCTTAGGTACATTACTAAAACCTCTTTGGAACTAAAAATCCTCAACTTAAGGAACCATCTGCTGAGTTGTTTCCCAAGTGTTCTTTCCTCAACACTGGTTCCAGGAAACATTAACTTACTACAAGCTCTAATTAATTTGATCATTCTCTGGGTACAGTGCTGTGTGTGTGTATAAGTATGTACATATGTGTGTATGTATATAGTATGTATACCATATATGTACACATATTGTTTATATATATTACTTTCTAATGCTAAAATTAGCACACAGCTCCATTTTCTATGCATAAATAAGCTAAGAATGAAGTGTCACTTGTGGTTCTGGGCATAGATAAATTATGTGGAGACCATGACATGGGATTTTTGGCTTATCAAAATTCTTATTGCCCCAACTTTCTCTACCCACTGATATCCAAAAGGCATATTGTTGACTGTTGGGTGGTAGCACTATCTGGAGAAGACAAATCCTGTTAAAATGTAATCTTGCAACTCAGTAATTAACTTGTCAAAAATATGAATATTTATCTAGGATAAGTAATAAAAGGAAGGGAGTTGAGCCTGCCTACCCAACACTGGACAGATGAGAGACCTAGGATCTGCCAACCAGTGTGTACAGGGGGGAGCCTGGAGGTAGGCACAGTTGGTAGGAGGTAAGAAGATAGAGGAAGGGGCAGCATTTCAGAGCAGAGGGAAATTGTATTGCTCTCTCCAGGGGAGTAAAGGTGATTCAACTTCTCAGGAATTCCAGCCTTGGGAGAAGCTACCTCAGTGTAGGTGCCATAACCATGGTGAGCCAGTAAATGTTGCTTTGAGGGACCTGCCCTTCCCAAGGGTAGGGACTATGGAGGCGACTGTAAGAGAAGAGGTGACAAAGAAACAGAGACAATAACATCATCACACAAAGCTCAGGAAGAGCAGGCGTTCAATAGTGTGTATGTAAGATTTAAAAAATGTAGGGGGAAAGGTGTTGAGTATTTCTCCACCTTCAGTGCTGTGTTTGGGAACAAACAGAACCTGGAATGGGCAGAGCTAGGACTTTAGCAATTGTGTCTCTACATATAGAAAAACAACTCTAAAAGGGGTCTGGTATGTATCAACATACATGGAAAAGCAGACACAATTCCTCTCCTCTTAAAGTTCACATTCTAATGGATGAGACAGACAAAAACCCAACAAACACAAATAAACCCTCAAATGGTTATAAGGTTCAGACTGCAAAAAAGGAGATGAAGAATAATAGAAAATGTGTTTTAGATGGGATTGTCCAGAAAGGTTTCATTAAGAACATGATAGGTAAGTTAAGAACCAAAGAATGGTAAACATAGGGAGAAACCTTCTGAATCCCTGAGTTAGGAGAAAGCTTGACCCAGGTAGGAATTGAAAGAGCAAGACAGTGAAGGGGTAACAAGGCAGAGGGAGAATGCTGCAGGCAGCATTGTAGAGAGATACAGGCCCACAGCTCCAGGTAAGAGGTTCGAAGTCAAAGTAAACAAGAAGTCACTGCTGGTGTTAAAGGGCTGTGGCAAGATCGAACTTACCCAGGGCAGAGCAAGGATCCAGAGGAGGGCTGGTTATAGGTGCCACCCTCCAAGAGAGATGACTTGTGTGGGTCTAACAGTAATGGAAGCAGGAGAGGATTGGCAAATAGGTTTGATGTGGCATGTGAAGGAGCAGTAATGGAGAATAAGACTTGAAGCCTTTGTTAAAAACCAAAGGGGAGGGGACAGAGAATGGGACAGGTAAAAGAGGGTTTGGGGAAAATTTTGAGTTTTAACTTACACATGTTTAGATAGAGATAAAAGCTAGGCAGTTGCACATGGAGTTTAGGAGGAAAGAGAGTAATAAAGATTGTCTTTTATTTGTTTAAGTCTCTTTGAATTTTCTTCTGCATTCTGGTGGTCTTAAAGAGACAGTTTTTGTTGTCTCTGGTATTCATTTACACAGTTATTCATTCATTCACTGATTCATTCGAGAAGATATATTATTTAATCATTGGGCCAAGTGCTGTGAGAGTATGAAGATGAGTAACGTACCTTTGGAAGTAGGTGGAGAGAGATCATGCCTGGCTCCAGCCCCATGAACAGGCTCCAGAGTTGCATTGTCCTGGGTTCAGTGTTACTATAGCCAATAACTGGGCCTGGGTCATTTGCTTTACTTCATGTCCCTTATCTCTAAAAATAAGGACCCAAACACCTAAGTTCATGATGCTTTAGGAAATGTCAATGTGGTAAACTTGGGAGAACAGTGACCAACACATGGCTAGTTCTAAATAAATCAGTTAGTGTTGTTTGTAGTACTGTTTGATTGTATAAAATTTAGGGTGTGACAAATAAATAGACACAAACAAACTGGAAATTACTGAGAAAACATCAGGATGCCAAATAATCTTTCAAAGAACCCAAAAGAGACTGAATAGTCAATTCTGAAGAAAGGTTTTAGGAATATTTCATGACTGCATTCAACTGAACTTCTATAAGAAACAAGAAGATGAGGTGCTCTCATTCTGAAAGCAAAATTGATGTACCTGTATGGTTCACTTTATCGGTCAGTGAATTCCATAGTAGGACAGTGTTCAAACGAAGCCTACTTAATAGTGAAGGTGATGTAGAGGACCAAATACTCACACAAGGAGAGGCCGAAGAGGATGACCTCCCTGTTCTTTTACTTTAATCCTAGATGCACTCCTATCAAAGAGTTTACAACATACTAGAGTATTTAAGATATAAGAAAAATTAGCTGTCTTGAAAGGTAGCAAGGAGTATAGTGTTTTAGAAATTTTTTTAACATAGCAAAAGCCTTATTTTCCCCCTAAGGAATTCATTCACAAACTGAATGTGCTGAAGTTGAGCCCCTTTGACAAAGTCTGGTCAAAGACAGATATTTAGTCATATCTAAATTGTGATTTAACATTCAGTGTTTTAGTATTGTCTTTAACTAGACTTTGGTATTTAGAAAGGCCTATATTATGCCGATAATTCCGTCAGCTGTGTTCTCTGAATTTAATATTTAGACATGTGACCTGACAAATGATTTCTGCCCCTTCCAGTTGCTAAGGGGGACTTTTAAAAAAGTGCATCATCATAATTAAATTTATAGGACATATCATGGCTTATGTAGTTAATAAGAAATAACATTGACATTGAGATAATTCAGGATATATGTCCTACATTTCATATGCAGTTACAGATAGACAAATTGCATGAATGAATCAAATTGGAGTGTATTTCCAACACGGACACAAGCTATGAACTAAACTCCCTGTCAATTTGGTGGAAGACTTTCCCGATTCCATGCTGCAGAAACTTACGAGAGGACCAACTTATAATGAAGTCCCAGTGCTGCCTCCTCTTGTCCTCTAGGAATTCGGATCCTGGGCAGAGGCCATTATCTTCCTGAACTCTCACCCGACATTCAGAATGGAAGGTTCAGGGCTCGTGAATAATGCCACACTAGAAGGGGAGCTTCTGCGTTCCCAAGCTTACCAATTCCCATATGCCTCCCTGTCTACCTTTTGTGGCCGTGATGCAGCAAGAAGCCAATTATTTCAGAAAGCTTTTGTTTTGCAGTGAGGCAGGTTCGCTGACTGCTGCACATTAATTCCTGGCTGTAGGTATAATGACCACCTGGTTAGTTTTGTCTGCAAATGTCAGCCCACAGCACAACATCTCTACCACAAACTCTCCCACTATTAAGCAGAAACTAGGAAAGCTCATGTTGGATCTGACTTGAGACTAATTGTGATTTAACTTACCAGAAGTCTTCACAGTAAGACTATTTGACCTGCTTCTGTGCTGCAGGTAGAAGAAACAACTTGTATGGGGAGAACTCTACCCATGGACAGATTTTAGTGACAAAGATACATGCAAGAGCTTAATGACAAAAGAGAAAGGGCCTCTACTCAAAAACACCCATACAAAGAATGCCCATGGAGAAAGGGGATGGGGTCTCACAATCCTGGAGAAGAAGTAATATCGCTAGTTTGAAAATATTTTTAATATTATAAATGTTCCCATTTGCGTTTGGCCACTAAATTTATCAGGCTCCAATTAGGAAAAGTAAAAGCACAGCAGTTATTTCAACAGTAGAATGTAATAAAGCAAGTTCTTTAAAGAAATATTAGGGGGATGACACGATAAAACCCGACTACGGAGGTAACACTGAAGTAGACGCTGTAGGAGGCAGCTTCTACACCTGACCCAGGAAGAGCCTGGAGCTGTTAGAACCCAGCCAGTTGGAGGAACCCACTGAGCTGGAACCAGACTTTGGAGAAGGGCTCATGGTCCAACTGCTGCCTCAGGAGCTGCCAGGGTCCCCTGTGTGGCTGGGATACAGTTCTCTGAAGAATGCTGGGATTTCTGAGCAGATGCAATGGGGCTGATCTTGGAAGTGGAGATGAAATTTTTAAAGTTGGAATCAACTGCTAAGGGAACGAAACAATGCAGGAAAATGAAGAAGCATCTGTGAACGAAAACACAAGCAACAGCCTCTTCTCCTCCATCCTGTATGCCCACCTCTAGGTGCCACCTAGGAAAGCAGGAAGATGCATTTAAAGCTGAGAGACAGTAGCTTAATGACCAGCGCAGCCACAGTGCTAAATTCACTCGGAAACTTTGTATTGTGGTATCTGGGATAGCTTCTGACAAAGGCACTTCCCTTTACCCAAGTAGAAAACGAGGCAGAGAAATTTAAAGTGACTGGTTCATGGATTCATAACTTGAACGCTGTCCATTATCAGCCTACAGCTCTTTCTTCTCATGCAAGCATCGTTCTTTTGTGGGAATCCATGTAATAAGACTCAGGAAGAAATCTTGCATTTTACAATCAGATGTCAAGTCCCCAAAACCTTCTGCTTCTTTTTTAGGTCCTCTAGTGCCTTACATGCTTCAGCAGTCAGTAAAAACTTGCCTTTTCTTGTGAGTTTCTTTTTTTAAATTATATCGAAACAGTCATGAATGTGTTTTCATACCTGTAGTGTTTGACATGTTAAGGCAGGAGGGCTGAGTGCTTCCTGCCCTTTGATTTGATAAGTAGGGAAGTTGGATCTCTAACACGCTGGCCACTTGCATGAATCACTTAACAGGAACATGCGAAGGACATGGAGAGTAAATAGCCTATCAGAGGGACAATCCATACACGCAGTTCTCATGCCATTTTACTAAAATTATTCTTTTGTTTTCGACATCCTATTTAAAAAGTCTATTAAATTGTTATGCTCAAAGCAGAGAAAAATATCCCTCTGTGCTCTCACATAAAGTATAGAAAAGTACTTTAAAAAAGTGCTTAGGGTACCTGATGGTTTTTTTCCCTTAGTTTTTGGTAGAAAATTATATAGAAAAATTTAGATATTGAAAGAAATTACCAGAAAAAAAAAAAACAGTGACAAGTTGGAAAAGAAGTACAGGAATCCAAGAACAAGGACAGTTTTTTTTTTTTAATCTGTTTGTCCTTTCCTTTAGGTAGTACGTATTCACTAATTTTACAATGGAGACCCTTTTGATGTATCAATAGGTCAATCATTGTAGTGTTTCCTTGGATGGTATATTAAACTGCTATAAATGCTGCTACTGAAGAGTTTTATACTTATTGACTGGCACTTTTAGCAAGTTGATTAGTCAAACAAATAAGGAAGCTTTGTAGATGTGGGTAAAGCCTGAGTAATATTCAAAGTAAAGAATGAGATGGGATGAGCTTTCTGATTCCCTGAGATTCAAACTGTTTCTCTTGTCATTTTCTGTATCTTCCCATGCTTTCTGAGGTGCTGGTTCCCAGCTCTCACCCCTTTTGTCCCTTTTCTCCTTCCTCAAATGTCTCCACCCCTGATGCCACCTTAGAGCCTGTTTCCGTGACAGTGTTCTCCCAAATAATCCACCGTTTGCTGTAATTTATTATTCTCTTTCCTCTCAGAAGTACTGTACTTACGAATGGTACACTTTGCCTTTCATTCTCACTGTTGTCTTGTGGCTGTGTAATGTGCGGACTATGAGCCCTTCAGAGAAGGTTTTCATCCCTTCCACCGTCCCGCCCCCATTGTGCCAGCTGACCAGTGAGTGAGCATCAGGTGTATTCTGAATGCTTTCTTGCATGAAATGCCAGTGTGCGTATTCATAGCTTGAGCAATTTCCTACTTTTGTATGGAAATTTCCATATTCTAAAGTAGTTCTACAAACATTATTTATCAGAACGATATGGGAATCATGATTGCTAGAGGCTGTCATTTCTCTGTAATTAAATAAAGACACTAAGTTCTGATTGGTTAAAGGAATATCTCATAGTAACAGTCAGCAAATGAAAAGCCAGCAATAGATACTAGAGTCTCTAAAAATAAGTCAAAAGGTGTTCGGGTTAAAATTTTTAAGACATGCCTCTCTATTCTTATCTTAGGAGAAACTGAATGAAGAGGGGGTGAGGCGTGGACAAAACAAGGCTGTGGTATTCTCAAGGCGTGGTTTCACAGATTTCATTCATCAGAATAGTTTAGGGGTATGTTTGCTTGTTTGTTTGTTTGTTTAAAATCCAGATACCAAAGGCCCCACTCAAACCTAATAAATCAGAACTTTTAGTGCAAGTCTTAAAAACCAACATTCTGTTTCAAAATTTACTTATATAGAAAACTCAACAATTGAGACAAACTCTCTGAGTGGTTACATTTTGCTTACTTTTGATTCCAAGGAATGAGAAAATGTTCTCCTTTGCAACTCTCTCTCTTAGAACAAACTTTCTGAATTTTTAGTTTCTTAATATCCCATCTTCTTCATTGCTTGCAAGTATCACTTCTATGACATGACTATAAAATAGATATGAAACCTCCCTTCAACATCCATCAGTACATTTAACTGTAGGTATCAGCCCCTAGGGTATATTTAAAGGTGAGAGATTGGGGAAGGAAGCCAAAGGTGGCAGAATATTATATTTTGCCAACATCATTGACAGGCAAAGGGCATTTCATTTTCAGAGTTCATACTCATTTTTAATGGAAACTGTTCTCTAATTTCTTTTATACATATGTGTGAAGACAGTTTGGAACAAAGCTAGCAATGTTACTAGAAATACAGTTTCTGAGATGTGGGTAATCCTTTTCTTGAAAACACGTTCAGAGAGAACTCTGCCACCATCAGTCATGAGGCATGGAAATGCCCCATTTGAGTGGAAGTAGCTTGGGGGCCCATGGGGTGGAGCGCACAGAGAATGAAGAGAGTTCAGGGTAGCCTATAGCAATGCATAGGGAAGACAACACAGGGAGAGAAAGACCAGGACTCTAATGGGCTTTTGGGCATTCTGAATATCTCAGTGTTGGGCAATTAATTCATCAATAACATCAACCCTCTCTCATTATGAATGTATCTGTAATATCTCCAACATGACACCTTCCTATGTATCCATAGACACACATGCACGTATAAACGTAATTTCATTACATTAAAATTATGAAGGTGAGGATAAATGGGGATGAAATGAGACTTGCCTTGGGGTGATGAACACACAATACAATATGCAGATGATGTATTATAGAATGGTATACGTGAAACCTATATAATTTTATTAACCAATGTCACCCCAATAAATTCAATAAAAATTTAAAAATACACACACACAAAAGAACTATTAACTGCGTGCCTACAGAGAGCCACAAATATACGATTATTTCCTTCATGCTTAGCTCATTCTCTTTCATTTATTTCCCCTTTCCTGTTTTGTTTCTGAGTGGTATGACATGCTGTATGGACTAAAGCAGGTTGTATTGGACTAAATAACTCATTCTGGTTCCAATCATGTGTACAATGCTTATTATTTGGGAGGGTTCCACCCACTAACAACTCTGGCTTCAAAATATATTGTTTTCAGAGCTCTTCTGACATCACTCAGGCGTGCTGATTGTACACAAACAAATATGTCTGGGCTTGATAAGGCTAAATTGCATATAAGCTCAAGTTCTTCTTTGCTATTATGTTTAAACAAAAAATAACCATGTTATTTTCAGATCCAGTCAGTCCACAAGAAAAGCTACCAGCTCTTGCCAAATAACAAAGGACAGATTGGTAAGAACAGAGGGGAAAAAGACAAAACTTATTTTCCGTCTTCGAATAAATGAAGCAAATGGTCCAGTTGGAAGGCTGAAGGCATTGTTTGATGGACTAGGCTGGGGCTGAAGCCAGCTTCCCCGTGCCTCGATCCCCACTAGTCAGAAAGCAGCACTTTCTGAAACAGACAGTGCTGACTGTATTAGGGCTCTCCACAGAAACAGAACCAATGGGACATATGCACACACACACTCATATAACATGCATTATTATATATTGTATATTACATTATTATTTATTATATATCCATACATGCATGTAACACATATTATGTACATATGCCATATGTGTATGCATATATTATACATTATATATACATGTACATTACATGTATGCATGTATAATATATACACACATACAGAGAGAAAGGGAGAGAGATTTACTACAAGGAACTGGCTCATGTGATTAGGGAGGCTGACACATCCTCCAGATCTGCATTTGACAAGCTGAGATCCAGGAGAGCCAATGGCATAGTTCTAGTTCAAGCCTTAAGGCCTGAGAACCAGGAGAGCCAGTGATAGAAGTTCCAGTCCGAAAGCTGGCAGGCTCCAGCTCCACAGAAGAGCCAATGCTTTGGTCCAACTTCGAAGGCCAGAGAAGACTAATATTACAGCTAAGCAGTCAGGCAGGAGAAGTTCCCTCTCACCCAACCTTTTCGTTCTGTTCAGCTCTTGCACTTATTAGATGAGACCTACTCACATTAGGGAGGTCAATCTGCTTTACTTAGTCTACTGGTTCAAATGTTAATCTCGTCCAAAAATAACCTCACAGACACACCCAGAATAATGTTGGGCCAAATGTTTGGGCTTTCCATGGCCTCTTTAAGTTGTTATATAAAATTAACTATTGCACTGACCTTAGAATCAAGGTCTCCATCAGACCTGGGGCCTGAAGGTCATGTAGTCTGAACATCCACTCAGGAATAGTAATCCTTTCCTCCACCTCCTTGAATAAGTGCCATCCAGATTCCTCGTGTGCATCTCAAACTGTACTGCCCCAGCCGGCTCCCTCTGTTGTTGGAAATTTAGACTAAAATAGTTATTAGTCTCTGACCTAGTCACTTTCATATTTCTACACCTTTGATCAAGTCCCTTCCTCAGCTCAGGATGTTCCCCTACATAGTTCTTTCCTTTTGAGTCTTCTTTAATGCCGTCAGGCAGAGATACCAAGACCTCTGCCTTCAGGAAGTTCTCGCCAGCAATAAAGGGCTAACAATCACACTACAGGGGTAAAGCTATTAAATGTGCAAATATGATAAGCAGAGTTTCTATGCCTAGCTCAAGCAGGGTGACTAGAGCTAATCAGTTATATAATGTACTAACATCCTCTGTATAGTGCATTGGACGCGGCACAGAAACAAGCACTGAACTGGGATCATTACAATGCAGATTGGGAGACAGAGAAAGGACACACAAATGCAGTGGTGGGTACTGAGCAGTATATGAGAAGTAGTCAGTGGGTGGCCAAGGCTGCAGGAGCTCAGAGCAGGAAGTAATCAGGGGAAACAGATGGGTGAGATGGGCTTTGTGTTTTGATCCTTAAAGGATGAGTATTGTTTATCTTCTCCTAAAGGGAAGATAAGAGTGACTCTGAAGGCGAAGGGAGCTGTGTAAAGGGACAAAGGTGGAAATGAACTGTTCTGTTCTGGAATCTTTGAATGGTTGCACTCACCGAGATGCAGGCTCCGGAGCTTCTGAAGGTAAATTACTCACAATTAGAAAATGCCTGAGGCCCAGGCACAATCAGGCTCTACAAGATTAGGAGAAAATCCTGAAGAAGTTCACTGGCTCTAGGGATTTAAGGTATTCGTTTACCCAGGCTGCAGGAGCGGCTCAGACAGATAGGGAACTTGCCTCTGCACAGCTGTCCTCCTAATGGGCGGCGTCGGGTCCCTGGCGGTTATCTCTTGGGATAACAGAAATTTCTGTCCCTTTCTCCACACAGTTTTGACACCCCAGCTGCCAAGAAGGGGGACAATTAATGCTGCTGCTGACAGTTATTCCAGTTTGGGTCCAGGCCCCTGGGGTAAAAAATCACAAGGGGACACATACCTAAGAGTTGTACCTGGACTTGGAGTAAAGAGCAGCATCAAAATAATAACATAAAGTAAAAGGCTGCTAAGTGGGAGTGTCTTAGAAAATCTTTAGGATTGGAAACATTCTACCTTTCCTTACTATATAATTCATTTTAGAATAATTATGGGATGTATCACATCTGCCCAGGCATGTGCAGGATGCTGTAGTGTGGATACAAGGAAACAGAAAAGATACAAAGTCTGATCCAGGGCATTAGAAGTCCAGTTTGAAGAACAAATGACTGATTATGGCACAGTGACTGAAACAGGGTAATTGCTGTAAAAACATTTGCTGAATAAGTCATCAGGCAGAATACAAAGGAGCAAGGGCAGATAAAACTACTGAGAAGATAAAAAAGATTCACAGCAATTTATTTAACACCAAAATGTTAATACTCCCTCCTACCCTCTGTCATATCTTTCCTGGTATGAACCTTTAAAAGAACAAAATTTGGCACACACCCTTTCTCCTTCCTGATGTATAACCGCCATGCATGCAGTTTTTGCTGTGAGAAATAGTTAAGTACAATTAGATTGTTCCTCACGTCTAGTTATCAGTCAGCTGAGCTGGCTGCTAAAGCTTTACATTTTCACGTAACACTCGTGTACATATCTCCTTTTTTAATTATTTCTACAGGTTTTAATTTGTAAACTGTCATGTGAGATCTGGAGTTGCATTTTGCCAGAGTAACTGATATGATTGCAGAAGCAAATTACAGCTTTACCTGAAGCGTTTTTCAGACCAAAAAAAAAAAATTATTACATATTTCTAGTGTTGTGGTGGGGGGAACCCTAGAACAAGCTTCTGAGCAAACACAACAATTCTGGTTTCCTGAAAATTGATATATTCAATTAAATGCTCACAATCTGGTTAGTTTACAATAAATACCATTTAAAATGGAAAGCTTCATTGTTACAAGCGTGACACCAGGTAATGAAAGTTGTATCATTGTTGCTCTCAAGATTCTCATCCAGTAATACAGTTTCCAAACTCTTATCTTCAAGCTCAGAAAGCAATTTGACTCATATTGTAGGTGTCTTGCAATAATATCATCATTATTTTAACTTGATGCTTCTTATAGTAAAAACTTTTAATTCAGGTCCCACCCAACTGAGAAGAGGTGGGACTGAAATTTGATTTAAAAAAAATCTGTTTTCTTTATAGAGAGATTGAGAAATGTGACAGTTTTGGAAGGCATCCTTAAAAGCACAAAGGGACAATGTATTTTAAGAATTGTTAACAGTTAATAAGCTCTGAAAACCTAAAACAGTTATAAACACACATATAGTTAAAAATTACTTTTAGCAATCATTATGAATATAGATTTACCAAAAACACAATGCACACATGTTGATATATGTATATGTATAGTGTGTTTTATATGTATATGTGCATCTTATTTGTGTGTATATATATATATTTGCTAGTTATAAATGACTTTTAGCTGATCAATAGCGTATGCACTAAATGATACTAATGATCTCTATGTCGGAAAGATTAAGGTCCAGTTATCATAAGTACTTGAAAGTAATAGAATTGAATCAAACTGCCCACAGATCTGACTTCATTAATTCACAATGTCTTGCCCTCTAACGAGAGTAAATTGATGTTTTTGTTCTAGTGCATTTAATCAAATACTGGAGGAGCAAGAAGGAGGCGAGGGTGGAGGAGAAAGAAATGCAGGCAACTTTTACTTAATATTTTAAGTGAGAAGTCACAGCTGTCAATTCTCATTGACATTTCCCCATACTCTGCTTAATTAACGCCTTTATTGCCGTAATCTGAGCCTGTTTCTGCTTGCTAAGTAAAAACTGGGAGAGAAAGCCATTCAGTCTGAAATTTCGCCTCCCCCAGACAGTATTAACCTGCAAGTTTAGGGAGGTCTCTTTTCTGATCAGGGTCTGATAAGCAGACCCTTGAGTATGTAAATGCCTGTTACTGGGTAAGGTATCAAGAAAGACCTTGAATTTCACACCGTGGACTTGGCACCAAAGAGGAGCCATAAGAAGTTTCAAGCAGGGCCATGGATCAATTTCATTATCATTTTAGCAAGGTATCTCTGGCACAGCATAGTGAGAAGAAGGACTGGACAGCAGGAGTGCCTAGCACAGGTAACTTTTTCTAGGTCCAGAGTAGGACTGATGTACTGAGGAGTCCAGCAGTCCCAGCACAGGCTATTAAGGATAATGGTGAGGAAACATATTCAACAAAGATTTAAGATATATAACTAACAAGGCTGTGCCTCAGTGTGTACTGGGTGTGAGGTCTGGGAAATTATTTGCGATGTTTCTCAGTATTCTACCTTGAGATACTACATAGGTATCAATGTTTCAGTCACATGAGGAATAAGGAAGAAGACCCTGCTCAAACTTATCTGGAAGATTACCTAACCCCTCTGTGCCAGCAAGATTGGAGAGTAACCCCAAAGGCAAGTTCAAGTACAGACTTCAAACACTAAGTACTTATTATCTACTATGGAATGCATTATGTAATTGCTTATAAAAAACAGTGACCAGAAAATGTAGACATTTAATTAGGCACTAAAATATATGATAAAAGCTAAAAGAATTGGAGAATTTTCATTGGAGGGATGCTGGATTAGGAGAAGCTTTACTCAGGAGCTGATATTTGATAGTTCTCAATATGCTTAGAAGTAGAGAGCAGCCACTAGAGTAAAGGCAGTGGGGGGTGGGCGGAGGAGAAAGCAGAGCTTTAGAACGGAGCACACCTGGGCATGAAATCTGGCCATTACTCTCTGGGTGCCGAGGCCTGGAGCCTGTTGATGACCGCAGCTCTCCAAGTGGGACAGCAGTGCTCTGTCCCTCTGTTACCCTCTGTCACCCTCTGTCACCCTCTGTCACTCTGGTCACACAGACCACCCACGCCAGATGGAAGAAAAGGTAGGTTGGTCCTTTCAACAGACAGATTAATAAAAGATGAGATTGGTAAATTAGCAGATGAGAGGAAGAAGGTTGTAAACTTGAAGAAGCTTGCATGAGGTTGTAAAATTATTACATGCACTTTTTGGTATATAGACTGTTTCAATAGAAAGATTTTTAAAAGTATTCTAGTGAGGAGGATGAATTAGATGGTCTCTCAGGATGGCAAGGACCAGTACTTACAGATCATTGTATAGTGCAGTACTTAACGGAATAGGCTAATTTTAATGAACTAGCACATTTTCCCGTATCTCAAATGTCCTGTAATGTCCACTGATTCAAACCATATTCTATGACCAGAATTCAGTCATAGAATTTTACTGGTTAAAAAGAAAAGAAAAAGCTAGAAAAATAGAAAGATAATGAAATAAGAATATACTAAAAATAAACTAATTTATACTTTGATCCATGGAGGTACTTTTGCAAAGTGCTGAATTTTGGAATTTTTCTAAAATGTTTAGGGGTCAACAGTTTATTTCTTTTAATTCCATCTGTGTCCCTCTGTTAATATCAACAGTACTAGAAATGTTTCCAAAAAGTGCATTTTGTGCGTTTCCAATGACTTACTTGCTCACTCATCTCATTATCTGGCAGGCCGTTTGTCTTTCTTTTTTTCTTACATCTAACGAATGTAAAACCTCCAGGGTTTTCTATACATATCCTTTTTGAAAATGTTTGTTTCTGTTTGTACGTGGGTTTGTGTTTTCTAAAATATAGCCAGAACCCATTAGAATATGCTGTCAGAGTCAGTGGTAGGATTTTGTGTCATTTCCCTTTCGACTTGAAAAATAGCATTTTGAAAAAAATATTTTTCATACACAACATTTTTCTCCCTATTCACTTTGATAGCACCACCTGCTTCGGGAAATATATATTTTCAACAAACCACTCAAATGAACTAATCCATTTTCACTATGTGTCCTTTTTGGCAAAATATCTACAGAATTTGCTTTCATAAAGATAAATTCTGTTGCTTTGCTTCTTTCTCTCTCTGTCTCTCTGTCTGTTTCTCTCTCTCTCTCTCTCGAAAATGACTACTTGTTTCCTTCCTTGTGGGGAAATGCATACAGAAATGAAATTCTAGAAACAATTAAAATCAATGACTGAAACTCTGTGGATAAATTTATCTTTGTTTCTCATTTTTCTCATTTATAAAATGATAATTTTGGAGCAAAATGTCCCTCAAGTTTTATTTGCTAAAGGTATATGTAATGCGGGCTTTTTGGTGTTTTATATTGGTATAGTCAAAAATCAAGTGATTTGTGGAATTAGTGGTACTGTTTGAACTTGGCAATAATTTTCTCCTGTGGAAAGGAAGAGGTTGGAATAATTTGGGGATTACATGTACTTGAACCACGGGCAAGAGACCAAGAAAAATTAGGGTTCAAGTAGGTTCTACTTCTTATAGATCACCCAAAGGGGTTAGTCATCAACAGAGTCCTCTATGATGGGATGTACAGATACATCCCCTGTGAGCTTGCTCCCCAGGCTGGGTTACCAGAACTGAAGGTTTTGCCCAGAGATTTCCTAGTCAAAGTGGCAGGATGTCAAAATGAAAAGAGACCTGAATCTCTAAGCTTTAAGTCCTGTATTTCTCCACTGGAAAGGGTAAATCTCCACTTACCTGGTTGAGATTTGGGAAAATCAATATCTATGATACTACTACAAGTGCTATATGTACGTGTGTGTATGTGTGTATATATATGTATGTGTGTAGATATAAATATGTACTTATACTTATGTGTATATATATGTATACACATAAATTCTAATGCATTACATTTTTTGACAAAGATAACTAGAATAGTACCTTCCATGGGTATCAGGCAGAAATTGTAAGATCCAATGATCTAGACTGAGGACATCATATTAGACTTGATGAGTCCATTTTCACAATCATGTCTTGTTGCAGAGCTCAGCATCTCACAGGCATTTGGATTATTTTGGATAATTCTGGCATCCCAGCCAATCCTTTGAAACTATTGTAAGTGCCCGTTTTGGAATCTAAGTTACATCAGGCAGGCATTTTGCATAGGGGCGAGGGGGTCAGCACCACCTCCCATAGTGCTCCAGTTTCATGGGCAGGGTGGTGCATTGATTATATGCTAAGCCTATTATATGCACCGCCATTTAAAAATAGCTCTACCTCCGGAAGGAGGTGTTATTATTAACCCCACTTCAGGAGCAAAAAATTAGAAAGTCTAAATGACTTGGTCAAGGTCACAGAGCTACTAAATGTCAGACCAGTATTCAAACACATGTAGCTTGATTGTCAAACCTGAGGTTTCAATAACCTTTCTAAACAGCTTCTCTTCCCTCTATTTTCTATGGCAAATTTAGTGCAAGGGAAAGTGACTTCCCATCAGGATTTTAAAGCTGTTCTTGATGTGGATACCATGAATCCCTTCATTGGACAAGCTTATGCCCACTTACTCAATGGTCTTGGCAACTGGTGAACTGGGACCCCAGCTGTGGTGCAAGGTAGCTGTTCACTGGCGGGGCTCTGTTTGAGTCCTGACAATTCATGTAGTGAAGAGTACACTGGACCAGGCATTAGAAGACCTGGGCGCTATCACTGCACCGAGCCTACTTTCCTGAGGTTAGGCAAGTCATCCTATCTCTCTAAAGTTTAGTCTTGTCATTTATAGGATATGGATAATAATTAGTCCTGTTACTGTTTTAAAATGAGATACTGCTGAGAAATAATAGACAATGTGCAGAATTAAAGATAGCAATAACTATTAGTTATGATCCCTGTTAGACCAACAGGATAACATGTGGCAAGAGAAATAACTGACGTACAAAGTGACAAAGCTCAATAAAACAATGACTTTTAGTCCAGTGCTTTGCTATTGCATCACGCTACTCCCTAAAGCCCGTTTTATTTCTCTGGTTTTAAATAAGAAAATTCACAAAACCTATGTCCTGATTAGTGATTACCAGTCCACTCCCTTCTCAAAATAGTTAACACATCTTGGGAGAAGTAATCCTGTGTGTCTATCCAAAAGGGCATCATTTAAGTTCCTGTACATGGGAAGCCCATGGCACTGCCAGCCAGGCTTTGCCTGAGCCAATTCTTGCTGTACACACTCCTTTGTTTAGCTTAGACTGAGATTAGCTCTGTTCTGAGACGAAGCCATTGCTGCTTGCTATTCTTGAATGTCCCTCTAAGCAGGATTTTCCCAAGAGCTTTCCCAAAGCTGAGCAGAGGGCTTGTTTTAGAAGTGACTGCCACATGGGAGCATCGCAGCCTCTGGGGAAAGGTCTCACCACAGGCTATTATTAGAACTGAGCTCTGAGTTTGCAAATGGAAAGTGAGACTCTGCCTGCACATGCACACACGTCGTAGTGCCTGGTCCAATGACTGGGAGGACACACACTCGTCTGCTCAGATGGCATCTGTCTTCCTCTGTTCACTGGGAAGGTGTGCAGTCACGCTCTTCTCTGTGCCGCGCTTGAGAAGGAAACCATGTCAGAGCAGGCAGTTGCTATGATGCCAAAGTCAGATAAGAGCAGGAGCACCTCTCCGGGTGAGTTTCCAGTGAGGTAAGAAGAACAGTGAGGTGGAAAGAGCATTGAATGAGTAGCCAGGACAACTGGGTTCTTGCCCAGGGACCATGGCCAAAAGACTAATTCCCTGGATCTGTTCATTCATTTGGAAACTGAACAGGATTTACAGAACTCTAAGTTTCCTTGTAGGGCTAAAATAATAAATGCATAGATTCTCTCACTCTATATCAGAGTCTTTATACCCACACCCAGACTTGTACCTACCAGCAGTGCCTGGGGCCTTCTGATACAATGCTTAATAACCTGATGTGTCTCTTTATCTTACCATTTAGGTCATTTTAATTAATCCAAAATTCCCTTCCAAATTTAGGATTCTAAAACTCTTTAGTCCACAATTTATCACTTATGTATAGTTACATTCAAGAGTGACCATTTTTATTTTCTCCCTCCATACAGTTGGGTCCCCTGGGTTTCTTCAACTGCAGGCTAAAACCTGTCCTTCTGAGCTTCCAACCTCACCGTAAAGACCCTCCATCAAGGTTCCCATTAATGGTGCCTTTTGTATCAATTTAACTTACATTAACAAATTACAGTGTGTAAGTTCTTCCTAGGGGCCTAAAAATGCTAATTGCCACAAATACAACAGTTACAATAGTAAAAATAATAATCTAAATTAAAAAAAATTCCAGCTCACAGTGTGAAGCAGGCTCATCATCCCAGGCTCTCTTTTCCAGCTGATAGGGTCCCCTGGGGTTTCCAGTCCATATAGAACTTGTCTGGTGATGGGAGGAGCTGTGAACGGAGGGACTTCTTTCACAACTGCAAGTGGATGTCAGACTCCAGGCCACAGAGCCCGTGAAACCTCCCAAGTCGCCTGTCTACCCATCTGATTATTTTGGTAACATAGAGAGAACTATACATTTAGTGTCACTTTTTCTTCTTTAATGTTGCTGTACTAACATTGGAAGTATGTTCTGAACCCATGATGATACTCAATACTGACCAGTATGAGATGTAAATATACAGCATGATCATAATGTTAAAGATACAGATCAGTCTTGTATTCATATGTGTGTTGTCCTTCAAAAGAGTCACATTGAGAAGTCATGTACTTAATTCCAAAGATGTTGCTGTCCTTAAGGTATGTTCAGTACCTCTATAAAAATAGTGTGGAGGCCGAACCATGCTATGATCTACAGAAAAAAGTGCTACCCCATTATCCTATACACGAGTCACTCCCTCCTCCATAGTGGATATTATAGCAAATGTGACACATTTGTCTAGAGTAAAGCTCTAAATGTTCTACACAGGTACAGCATTTTTGGAAATTGCATATAAATTTCTACAGCGATTTTATTGAGATTTCCTTTGGTGTATGCATATGTTAGATATCATTCTTATCTTCTACTGTAATGCAATAATTTGGTAGCAACTAGAATATGAGTTTTTCTCTGAGGAAGATTATAGATGATTTGTCTCTAATAATTTCTACTGTTGTTTATTACATGAATGGAAATTTATTAGGTTCTTCTCCATTGGCTAGTTGATAATTTAGTTTCTCTGGACTAGTAGTTGTCACCCATTATTGGAGTCATCCAGGTTCTGATTTAATGGGTCTCAGATGGAACCCAGGCATCAGTATTTTTTAAGAGCTTCCTAACCATTTTAATATGCAGCTAGGGTTGAGAATCACAGCTATGACTTTCCATAGAAGTTTAATTTCCAGTTTCCTGGTCCCTCAAATGACTCCTTTCCAAACCCCTCAAGGATCTTAAGGACTTTTAAAAACCTAGAGGCCAAAATTATAGCAACTACTTATCATTATTTTGAACACGAGACTATAGAAAGACAGAGTCTTATTGGATCTTTTAACAATTTTCAAAACAAATATTCAATAATGACTTTTAAGGTAAAAAAGGGCCAAAGGAGAGAAAAGTAACAGAGCAAGTTATATTAATTGAGAAAAAAAAAGATAGTGACAAAATGCAATATAAAAGGACAACTTTAGATGATCTAGATAATATACTATACATACTACACATATATGCTTATATATGTATATGCAATAGAATATTACTTGGCCATAAAAAAGAATAAAATCTTGCTATTTGAGACAGCATGGATGAACCTAGTGTTTATTATGCTAAGTGAAGTACTGGTAAGTCAGTCAGAGAAAGACAAATGCCATATGATTTCACTCATACGTAGACTATAAAGAACAAACAAAAGTATTTTTATAACCTTAGTCTATCCAGAAAGTATCCAGCCACACACTACTGAATCTGACCA
This sequence comes from Trachops cirrhosus, assembly GCA_028533065.1. Taxonomy (NCBI): domain Eukaryota; kingdom Metazoa; phylum Chordata; class Mammalia; order Chiroptera; family Phyllostomidae; genus Trachops; species Trachops cirrhosus. Next base: position 23,382,702 of record CM052547.1, on the reverse strand, counting down.
AGTTTCTGCATCCTTCCCCCCTACCCTATTCCCAGCTCCAAGTTGAAGTTCTCGTCATCTGCTGCCAGACTATCAAAATAGTTTTCTAACTCATCTCCCCACTTCCACTAATGGTCGTCTCTCTATGCTCTTCACACAGCAATTGATGATCACTTTAGAGCATACATTGTATCACCTTACTCCTTAGTTTAGACATTACAATGGCTTCCTGTTACCCTTGGAATGCTCTGGAAGCCCTGCTCTGTCTCCTGCCTGTCTCTGTGACCTTCTTTCTTGCCACGCTCCCCTGAATGGCAGTATTGCTCTAGATTTTGCTGCTATTCCATCGACACGACCAGCTCAATTCCAGTTTGAGGCCCTTACACTTGCTGTTGTCTCTTCCTTGGGACAACCTTCTCCAGGTGTCTCAAGGCTTCCCTTCCTCCCAGTTCTACTGTTTCATAGTTAGATGGCCTTCACTGAAGTAGTTCTTCTAGCCCAGCCTCTTTCTCATACCCTTGCCTTATTTATTTTCTTCTCAGCACTCATTACCATCTATAATTGTATCATTTACTTGCTTAATTCTTTATTTTGTGTCTGTTTTCCCTTACCTCCTCCTGTGTAAGGCCCTGAGGGCAGAGATTATCCAATGTATTTCCACTGAGTCCCCATTGCCTAGAGCCAGGCCTGGCTCAGGGCAAGAACTAAAGAATGTTTGTTGAAGTAAATAACAGAAGAAGAAGTGCATGCATTTATTGTTTTGAAATTCAAATCAACTGAAATCTTCCCTGAATGCAGGTGACCCCAAAAACTTCACAGCTAAATATAAATAAAAATGGAAATGTGAGATGTTCCAGGGACAGGACCCTGGGTACTTACTGGTCTGGTCTTTCTTTCCAGGTTCCTCGGTCTTAAACCTGTCTCTTTCTTGTTTTCACTTCTGTAAAAAATTCTGCTTTCGCTCTCTGGCATTTGCATTGGCATTCTGTCTCCCAGCCTTGCAAGGTTTCCAGTTTTTCCACACGGATTTAGCTCATCTACAATGAATTGCATTGGTTAAAGTAACAGTCTTTATTACAACTTGGAAATAAAACCAACAGGGTCTTCCTGGTTCACTATTATGAGGTGCTTCCAACTCAGAAAATTTAAAACACTGGACAATTAGCACCTTTAATCTTCATAATTATAGCATATTCCCAGCACATTCCAGGATCAGAGGCTGCAGGGAAACTACTTGGGTAATTCCAGGAACTCAGAGAACTGTCAAATTATCTCTCTGATGTTGCCTTAGATTAAGCCTTTTCCTTCCATGTTAAATTTCTTTCTTTATAAAGGGAACAGAAGGAAAAAGGCATGTTATAAGAACAGGAAGACTTTAGCTTTTCGTAGACTAAAAGGTAAAGTGATATTTAATAAGTGCATGTAGAATTATTATTTTCCATCACATTGAAAGGTTTCTTTTATCTAAATTTATTTTCACAATCTGGATATTTTGGTCCCCTAATTAATTTATATACAGGCTTTATTTTTCTTTACAAGATACAATGAGGGCTAGTGTTGAGCCAGTATGCACAGGTATAACTTTGTTAAATGTTTATGACCAACATCTATTTTGACTGGTTGAGCATCCCTTATGATTATGAGGTGTTTTGAGTATTACCACTAGAAGCACCAATAATCAGCTAATATCTGTTAAATATCCTCATGTGTGGAATCCTGGGGTAGTCTCAGAAGTGAAGATAAAATAGTTCAAGGCCTGGCAGATGCCTCAATGAGATTAAAAATTAGAAGTGGACAATGTATATAAACACTTGTGCACATATCGTGTGTAAGTGCACACACACAATGCAGTGAATGACATGAAGTAGCACATGTATCATTTCAGTAAATGTGAAGGCAAAGTGAATTCAATGCTCTTCCACTCTGAAAGTGTTTTCTGAGCTCCTGCTAAGTGTGTAGCATTTGGGGTCGTGTTATAGGAACACCTGGGTGTGTCCCTCTTACCATGCTGCTCAGCAAATGATAGGGCAACAAAAAGGTAGAGGCTACGGAATGACAGAGGCTAGAGTGTCAAAAACGGCTGCATGAATGGCAAGAAATGTTAGCTGGGCCTTGAGGAATTGTATGCAAAAGCAGTTATGCTTGGAGATTGCCAGGCAAAAAACAGGTAATCAAAGGAGTTAAAATAAAAATGTATAACACTTGGATGGATAAAGTGGCTGTTCAGATAACAGCGAGGGGTCTAGTTTGGTGTCAGGTAGGAGATGAGGTACAAAGGGAGGTGAGAGTACAAAATCCAGGAAGTCTTTAAAACTAAGCTGAGGTTGCACTTGCAAAGGGAAACTTCTAGCAGGTAGAGAAGTGAGAAACAGGGCCAGGCTTGAGATGAATATAAACTTCCCAATTGAAAACAAACTCAATGCCCATCAGTAGCAGACTGAGGTGATAATTTATGGTGCATCATAAAATGGAATATTATGGAGCTACAAAAAAACTATAAAAATGATGAAAAACTATCTCTTTGAGATTAAATTAATGAAAAAGAATCATTAAAATCTCTCCCAATAAATTTTAAGTGAAAAAAAAACTGACCTGAAGTTTGTATAAAAAAAGAAAGACCATTTTCAAAAGGTTGTGCAAAAATGAGTTTTAAGGGAATCAATTATATGGTGATGACAGGGGACTAGAGTTTGGTGCTGAACATACTGTATAGCATAGAGATTCGTATTATAAAGTTCTGTACCTGAACATGAACATCGTGTTATTAACTCATGTTTCCCCAAAAAAATCTAATGCAAAAGTTAATGACTAAAAAAGTTAGTGTTCACATCTTTTTCACTAGAACAGAGTTCTAGAACTGTTCACAGAGCAATCACTGACATCGGCATGATGGGATCCAGATGCCAAGAATAGAGAGAGAGCAGTAACTGCTGTGAGACTTTCGGGTCTGGTTTTAGGAGAGCTGGCACATCACTGACTGTACTAATGTATAACTCAATTTTTAAATTGTCATTTGCTCTTCCTAATTTTTAAGGACAAAATGGGGATCTGAAGCAGGAGTCTTTAGATGTAATACGTGGAGCTGACAGATAAAGAAAGAGAACATTAGCCTGGCATGGATAACTTATGTATCACAAGTTACATATTTTAAGTCAATGTTCACTGGATCATTTAACTTGGCATTTATAACTTGTGTCAAAAATAGAAACTTTGTTCAGTTTGCAAGGTACAAGACTTATCATCTTTACAGAGATAGAGAAAAACGTCATGTAGGAAAGAGCAGAAATCCGCCAAACTTCTTTGACTTTGAGAAGGTTATAGACAAGGTTGACGGTGTCAATGCATGCGGCTTGATTTATCATGAACTTCAGAAGGCCCTCAATAAAGTTCCACATGACAGCCATCCATTGAAGGCAAGAGCTAAGGAGATCTAGGGTAGAGCATGGGAGTGAATAAAGAACTAGTTAAAAAAAGAAAAAAGCTGAGGACAGAGAGGCTGCTGACGTGATGAGTGATATTGCTTTCCAGATAAGTTTAATAATGGCTAAGCTTTTTATATAATTGTGTTAGTTTTTGGAGTTGAGAGTGGCATCTCAAAATGTTTATTGTGATAGAACTGCAGAAAACAGAGAAACTAGGTGCTTAATAGCCTAGATAAGATTAATTTCAAGTTAAACTGCCCCTAGCCTGGTTATGTTTTTACAGATTGCTGCAGTATTTGATCAGGAAGGAGGAAGAAAATAAACACTGTCAGTGAACCAGCAAGTTGGCTTTTTAAACAGTAGAAATAGCTTCAACAGCCAAGATGGAGCTAATGAAACTGAAGATACGGCAAAATGTATTAGGCTAGGGAGCAGGATTCCTGAGTTCCATCCACTTGTGAGCACTTAAGCAAGCTGTTTGGTGCCAACTTTTTTATTTTTTTACCTTTTGGTGCCAATTTTTAATCTACAAATGAGTGAATGGGAGCAAATAATTTCTGAGCCTTCTTTTCAGAATAACCTTATATGAAACTGTGATGACAGTTGTGACATAAAAGGTTGAGTATTTGAGTAACCAGGAGATTTAGGGATGTCTAAGCAATTTCATTTCACAGGACAGAAAGATAGCCCCTCCAGTGCCAAATCCATACAAACTGCAGGCAATAGAAATAATAGTGAAAGGAATGCCAAGCTTTTTCTGTAAATTAAAGTTGTTTTTACTAAATTATTGGGCCATATTTTTGGATGTATGCTCTCAAACAAATTAATACTGCTTGCAAGGAGAAAAAAAGGAGATGCAAGTGTCTCAAATATATTGGATACATAAAAGCTGGAGTATGCATAATCGTCTTGCAAGAGTTCTTAAATCTCTGTATATAAACTGTTTAAAAGTAAATTAAAATTATTCCTTAATGAAATACACATCTGAAGTCACTTGAATAACTAATCATTTTATGACCCATGCTGTGAATTTTTAATGCCTACTTCTACCTGATTATTTTAGATATGTCTGTGTTGTAAATTAAAAGCTACATAAATCATTAATGTGTTGATACAGATCAGTGAACTGCTTACACTATATGGGATTCCTTAGGACATACAATGTCTGATTCACCTCCCTCCCTTTCAATTATATAGCTGCCAGGCTCTTTTCCTCTGTTCATCTTCTGCAAGGTTTTATTTGGTAGAACTGCATGTTGAAGCTTTTATCACCTTCCCAATATAGTCTGATGCTTCCAATCAAAGGCTTCTCACAGTACAAAAATAAATAGGTCCAAAACCTGAGAATGTGGAGATAGAATCTATGAGGTGAGATACTTCGGCTTTTTTTAAAATCTGTGTTTCCAGAAAACTGTAGCAACAAGACATAACCTCTATACTCTTCTTAGGTCAATGTACCCTTTTTACCTTCCTTGAAAATGCCATGCCTTTTCTGTACTTTGAGTTAAAGCATCCTTATTGCCCAGAAGAAGGATTCTCATTTTCTCCCTTCATCAGTCCAATAGTTATACCTTCTTCACAGGCGAACTTAAGATCTGCATTATCTATGATGCTGATTAAGCTTGCCCGTAATTAAAGAAGTACAATCCACTTTGGAAAAGCTACAATGAATTGAATTAATTTTATAAAGTCTCTGCTATAACAAATGATTCATTTTTTCAAGATGCCAGAGAATGATAAAGATGAGCAACACATGGGCACTGGAATATATTGGGAACAGCAAGATACACAAAAAAATCATCACAGAGTGGTAAATGCCATGAGAGAACATCAAAGAAAGAGCTGTGGGTATTTAATTGAATAAGAATGACTATAACATTCAAAGGATGAATAAGAAATTGCCACAGATACATGTGGTGGTAAAAAAACATATGTTTGGGTTAAGGTAGGTTGTCAAATGGTCAAATGTGACTCATGCAGGCTAGAAAGTGGCAATTTAAAATATAGTCGGCATTGAAATTTTTTCAAGTTGAGTTGAAATATACTTAAATGTCTCAAATATTGAGATTTACAATTTTTCTTAATCTTAAAGCTAAAATGGTTATTTAATTTTTTTAAGAAAAGAGTAATTTGGCCATTTAGGGAGAGTAGATGAATTGGATTAGGTTATACACTTGAAGCACTGAGACCAATTAGATTTAAAGGCAAACCATCCATTTTATTGGATTCTCATTTTATTATTATTATTTCTAAATTCAACATTGTCTGTTAGTTGTCTATTGGATGCCAGATTCTAGGACCAATGCTGAGTAGTTTAAAAAAAAACAAAAGTCCTTACATTAATAGACATTCATTCAAGGGAATGAAAACAAACATGAGACAAGAAATAGATAATTGATCTAATGATGATAAGAAGAAAAACAGTGAAGGGCACAGAATTCTCGGGGTTTTCTCTTCTAGGCCAGGTGGTCATGGAAGGCATCTCTGAAATCACTTCATTTAAGCAGAGGCATAATTCAGGTGCAGACATAAGTTGTGCAGATACATAGAAGGTTTCAATGATTCTTTAAGGGGTGTCTGGTTTTCCTTCCCAATATACTCCTAAATCTTTCAAGACATCATCATATGTTTCTTTTCCTCTACCTTTTTTATTTCTTGGTGAAGCTGGAGCAGGATGTGTCTCAGAGCGACTAGCTCATGCAATAGGAAGCATATTATGGTAGGTAGAAAAAATATTCTACAATGAATTCAGAATGCTTGGTTTGAAAAGGGAGTTCCAAGAACTCTCTACAACCCTTTAACTGAGAATTTATAAGAAAGTTTAGCTGTTGTGAAAATCTGCCAGATACCTTGAATAAAGGAAACTGATAATGAATTTGGTTCCAGTAAAATGAGGTAAGGTGTAATCATTAATCAACACAAAACATAGGAAATATATTTTTTAAGTGAAGAAAGAAAGGAAATGAGAAATTATAGAAAAAAGTTATAGAAATTGGAAGTTATAGAAATTACAAGTTATAGAAAAGAGTTACAGGAAAGAAGTGAGGAAAATAGTGTAGCTTGGGTGAAAATAGAAAATTGTTAGAGAGCTAATGATAAACAGTGTGAGGGATGATGAGACGGAAGGGAAGCCATGGCAAAGTTGCGCCTCATTTCTGCTTCTAGTTATTGGGCACCGTTGGTTTACATAATATCTTGTTCATTTGAATGCTGATGAGCAAGCATAAGTGAAAACATGAGCTCCTCAAGAATTTTAATTTAATATTGTACTTTTTACAATAAATAGTTATCTTAGAATGTTGCAGTTCAAAAATGAAACAGAACTCTTTGGGACAGGGGCAAGAGACCAAAAAAAAAATCAGTAACAAATTTTTGCCATAGAATGGAGCTGTAAATTTCCAGAATGGCTAAAGAGTAAAGAAGAATTCTAGAAATAAAAGGAAACCACAGAGGAGACAGCCAAAAAAGTTGCATATAATAACTCTACCCAGTAACTTACCTGACTCCTATACTATGTATGGGCAGTATATATTTCAGGTGGTCTGGCTCAAAAGCAACATTAGGAAGGCTAAAAATAAAAATTTTAAAGTGCAGAACTTATCTGATGCCCACTACGACTAGACAGACTTTGAAGTTTCAGTCAAAAAAAAATTGTTATGAGTACAATAATAAATTTGCTTCAGAAAAAGATAATAGAAAATAAACAAATCTCCCCAACTTATCAACCACAACATCTACTGTCAAACAAAAAAATAATTTTACTAGAAATAGTAAAGAGAAAAAACAATCAATAGAAACCAACTACGAGATGACAGGTGGTAAAATTAGCAAAGGTTTTAAAGCAGGCATTAAAAAAAATGTTAAACTCTTAAAGGGATTTTTTTCTTTACAATCTTAAAGGAAAAGGAAAAGGAGGACTAAAGAGATGGGGGAATACCAGCAGAGAAATAAAAATGGTAAAAAGAAACCATATTAAAATTCTAGAAATAAAAATGTCAGTGTCTAAAATTAAAATTTCACTGATGGACTTGACAGCATATTGAATACAAGAGAAAAGAAAAAAGGTAATTAAAAATAATAAAGTTAGTACAGTCTCAGTTATCTGTGGAACAGTATCAGCCAGTCTAATTTAGGAGAGAGAGAGATGCCAAGAAACTCTGGGTAGACAAGAAGAGCAGCAAATTGCATTGCTTTAAGAGTCTGACTTTGTGGACAAGCTTAGTTAAAATGAGAAGTAGCGTGGCATTTGAAGGTGGGGTAAAAGACCACTGCACAGAACAGAAAGGAGAAAGGAGAGTATAGGTCAGAATGTTTGTTTGAGCCACACAGGCTGATAGATATGTTTCAGAGAAGAGGACAAGATCAGCTACTTCTAAAACGCATCAGTGTTTTCTCTCAATGGCTTCTTTCCCAGGAAGGAGCTGATCCAGACAAACACACTGATGTCTTTGTCTTCTTTACTCTACCACGAACCACCTACCCTTCAGATTCTTTGTTTCTCACTCTATCATTTATTCCTTATTGTTGAGTTTCTCACTCTATCATTTATTCCTTATTGTTGAGTTTCTCACTCTATCATTTATTCCTTATTGTTGAATTAACCAATCTTCTTTCTATGCCTGTCTGTTCAAAGTGAGACCTGGGCTAGACATTGTACTAGAAACTAACACTGAACTTTGAAGGACACATTAGTTTTTCTGAGTACAAAACCAAGGGTTGGCATCAAAAACAAAATATGTTCACTATGTAGGATTTGAGGACATACCTAGGAGACCTGGGCAGCCTGGGGTACCTGGGGCAGAAATGAGCACAAAATATGATATTATTCTCTTTCAGTTTGTCTCTGCCTCAGTCTTCTGAGTTCAGAAAATAGTTGTTGTCTATGTTATATAATACCCCATGATAAGTGTTGACCTTTTTCTATTTCTTTGAATTTAAAAATATGTGTAAGTCTGTAACACAGAGCACAATGGAATTTTATTTATTTATTTATTTTAAGATTTTATTTGATCATTTTCAGAGGGGAAGGGAGGGAGAAAGAGAGGGAGAGAAACATCAATGTGTGGTTGCCTCTCACCTGCCCCCTACTGAGGACATGGCCTGCATCCTAGGCCATGTACCCCGACTGGGAATCGAACCGATGACTCCTTGCTTCACAGGTTGGCACTCAATTCACTGAGCCACACCAGCCAGGGCTGGAATTTTAGCAATGCTGAGAATGCATGCCTGGTTCTTCTGAGAAAGTAATCCTAATAAAATTGTTCCCTGTGCAATTCTATTTTCTTACAAAGAGAATTCCCGAGTCTTTACAAATTGTAGTGACATACAGTTGTTTGCTTTCAGAGTGGATCCTGACCCTAATCTTCTATTTAAACTATTTTCCTGAGCAAGTTTAATGCCATGGAAGACACAGCGCAGTAGCTCTCGAAGATCACAGACCCAATAGGATGATGTGTGGGTGTTGGAGGTGCATTAGCCTCAGGCATCCTAAATAAGCAAGTTGAAGAGTTGCTGGTTTTAAAGGGTGAGGAGTTTTTTGAAGTAAAGGAGAATGAAAGAATTTTTTAAAGGGGGGGAATAATAGGGTAATAGAGTAAGAGAGGGGATGTGTGACTCTGTTACATGTGCATCTTTTTGTGGACACCTGGAGAGAGCCAGCCTGATCTCATCTCTGGACACCCCTATTGCTTTGCGGGCCACTGCTGAAGACCCCTGAGGTGTCAGCTAAGCCTGGCAGCTAGTTCACCTACTCCCTGGGAATGCTCAGAGTTCTATTTGGGGTAATTGGAAAGTTCACATTTCATGTTGATACTTCTTAGTCTAAAAATATAAAAACATGGAAATAAAACTTCTATTTGGGAAAGTAGTTTGAACAACACATATTATTTAAATGTACATGACTATATTCATTCTCAAAATCAACAATGTAGGAAAATAGGCTAGACTATTGTTTTCATTTCTCAACTGACAAGTATAAGAACCCTACTGTGCCACAGAAGAACAAGCACCATGGGGTCAGAGGGACTTGGGTTAAAGTTGAATGCTCCACTAAAGAGTTGTGTGGACTCAATCAGTTGCATGTTTTCTAAGCTGCAGTTCCCTGGTCTGAAAAATGATGATATTGTCTGTGTGCCTTGAAATGTTTTGAGTTTTATATAAGGTGGTGTGTGTGGAGGTGTCTAACATTTTTCCCAGCAAACATTAAGCATCCGTGTATGCTAGAAAGTCTCTCCCTTGATTTGCCCATTAACTCAAAGTAGAAGGAAGCTAGTGTCTGAACTGTGGTTTCTTTGTGTTTTGCATGTCATGCTCTAAGAGTCTAATGCTAGTTCTTTCTCATAAAGGGTTTCTGCATAAAGGGAATGAGTAGGAAGAGGAATCAAAGCGTTCTAGCTTTACAGAGTAAACCACATCTCCTTCTGTACAATAAAATTAAGCAGAAAACAAAAATAATTTTATGATATTGTCAGCCAAATTTCTAATATTTGAAGGACAGTAAGATTTTGTTTTACTTTGATTCATTTACATGGCTATACAGCTTGAAATAACCAGTTAATAGCCTATATGTGTGCCTGTGTATACAGAGCTCACATAAAATACTGAGAGCAAACTAGTTGAAGGTAGATTGAAATTAGAAAACTGTTCTAACTTACTGGTATTACTGACAGAACATTATAAATTCTTCATCATAGATTTAAAGTCTTCCCTGATTTTCCCATTTCCAGTTTTTTTTTTAAATTCAAAATTGGATCATATTTTATGCTTGCAGGGTGTTTTCTCAATAAATACAGCCTTTCATATTGGTTTCTTATTTTATTCCTTCACATCTGGTTGGTTATGTCCCCAATTAAATTGCATTCCAATTTTTCTTACAATCGTAATAATAATACAACTTTTTCAGATCAAATAAAGTCTCCCCAAGGAGTTGTTTCTCTTACATCCTGGCTAAAATCCTGGCTAAAGTGCAGCTCATTTTCAACAGTCAATAATGATTTGTTTCTATATTTTACTCATAAGCCCTAAAGCTCATTTTTTTAAAGGAGAAGAAAAAAATATACCTGATATTAAAAATGTTCTACCAAACCCTTACTCTATGAAATGTTAAAGGGACTTATTTAAGAAAAAGAAGATCAAAACTATGAACAGTAAAATGACAACAAACACACAACTATCAACAACTGAATCTAAAACAAAAACAAAAACAAAAAAATACTAAGCAAACAACTAGAACAGGAACAGGATCATAGAAATGGAGACCACATGTAGGGTTATCAGTGGGGAGGGGGAGGAGAGAGAATGGGAGAAAAGGTACAGGGAATAAGAAGCATAATTGGTAGGTGCAAAATAGACAGGGGGAGATTAAGAATAATAAAGGAAATGGAAAAGCCAAAGAATTTATTTGTACAACCCATGGAAATGAACTAAGGAGGGGGATGACGGAGGGAAGGGGAGTGCCAGGTGGAGGAGGGCAAAAGGAGAAAAATAGGACAACTGTAGTAGCATAATCAATAAAATATACTTTTAAAATAATGTTCTGCATTGAGAGATTGGCCCCCCAAAATCATTTAAAAGCAGGATTTCTTTTACGTAGTAATTACAGAAGCACAAAAACACCTCCTGTGTATGCAGACCTTTTGCTCGACACTATGGCATAGGAGTTTGGGCCACATGGTGATAGGGGTTTTTGACATAGTTGAATTTGTTGTGTTTATTTTTAAGAAGCACGAGAAATTCTACCCCCATGTGAATATTTTGCCCTTTAATCAATCTTTACTTCAGAAGGCTCAATATGTTTTCCAGATCACCCCCTGCCTTTTTTTTTTTTAACTTGGAAGCAGTCAACTCTCAATCATTACTTGGTGTCAAGCAGAGAGATACTGAGTTTTCGATCTGTAAGGAAACATAGAAGTGATGTTGGTAAAACACCTGCTTATGTTATGGGTAAATACTACATTTGGGCAGAAATTCAAATGAGCATGAGCAGTATAAGAGAGGGAAGGGATAAGGTCAAGAGGGCTAATTAAAAAGAGTGGCCTCTTACTTCCCTGGCAGGGGAGATACCACGATCATGAAGGTGGTTTTCCCAGGATGAGGCTCACCCTTTGCACTCCGGGTGTGCTGACTCCTGTGATTTCCCCAAATGTGGGAAACTCCACTGCATAATTTGTGGTAGTGGGGACTGCATTCACACTCTCCCCTGGAAAAAAAAAAGTGGCCTTGCTGGGCTTTGAAATTTGGCTGTGACTAAGGAGTCAACAGAGGCTAAGTGAGCAGGACTTAGTGATTGGGTCTGAGAGTAGCCAAGGTAAATGGAAGGAGCTGAAGAATGAGGAAACGTGGAGACCCCCAGAACAAATACTTTTTGGAGGGTTTGTTCATTTTAATCACGTTCTGCATAGCACCCTGGAAGCACAAGCATGTCCAAGTTCAAATGGAGCAAATGTTAGTATTAGCAGCCAATGGGGAACAGGAAGAAGAAACAAATGACCTTGTAGCTGTCTCAGTGGGTAGGTTGAGAAAACAGGAGTGGTCTGTGTAGGTAGTGTTTCACCAAGTAAACAGGGTTCCTTACCTCCCCCTTGGTTTTTATCATATCTGTGATGGTTAATTTTGTGTCAACTAGGCTATGGGCCCAATTGTGTTTGGTCAGACACCAGATGAGATAAGCCTATGAGATATTTTTTAGGTGTGTTAACATTTAAATCCATAGACTTTCAGTAAAAACAGATTATCCTTCATAATACCAGGAGGGAGGGTAGCAAGACAGGGCAGGCTCCTTGTAAGACAGGCTTCCCCTGCTAGTTGAGTGTCCTAGGAACCCATCTGTATCAGTGTACCAGTTGACATTTTTGTGAGAGGCTGGCTTAGGCTTCAGTGAATTTTTTTTGAAGACTCTTTCACCGCATTTGCCCATTTCATGATGAGTGATTTAGGAGCACAGCTGCCCACACCACACAGAGTGTTCAGTAGTTTTTGACCAAAAAATGGCATGACACCCGTGTCCCATCCTTCATATTCACTCGATCTCACCCTGAGTGACTTTTTTTGTTTCCCTGGCTGAAAAAAATGTCCTCAAAAGGAAACATTTTGCCATTGTGGAAGACGTGAACAAGAAATGTCAGAAGCACTAAAAGGCATTAATATCAACAAGTTCAAAAACTGTTTTGAAAAATGTCTCAATAGGAGTATTGCATCAAATTGAGAGTATTTTGAAGGTGAGGTGACTGAAATTCAAACATATAAGAATAAATACACAATTTTTCATAAATAAATGCCAGGTTTTTTTGTCCCCCTTCATATGGGTGGGCTTCATCCAGAGTTGAAGGCCTAAAGCAAAGACTGAAGACACCTTAAGAGGACAGAATTCAGTCTCCAGACCACGTTTGGACTCAATGGCAACTCTTGCTAGAATTTCCAGTTCTGAGCCTACCATTTAGATTTTGAACTTGCCAGCACCCTGAATTACATAAGCCAATTTCTTAATATAAATCTCTCTCTCCTCTCTATTACACACACACATACACACATGTGTATATACATGCACACACACATGTGTGTATGATTATACATATGTATGTTTATGCATGTATGCTTACACATATATACATGTGTGTGTAACAGACACAATATCCCGGCAGTTGAAAAACACTGAGATATAAAGATGCAGAAGAGGAATGGGAAATTACTATTATTGAAGTATGGGGTTTCTTTCTCTTTTTTTTTTCAGACAAAATAGACTTTTTAAAAAAGTTATATTTTATTTTTTACACCATTATAGTTGTCCTGATTTTGCCCTCATTTCCCTGCCTCCACCTAGTACCCACCACTCCCTCAGGCAATTCCCACCTGAACCATTGTTCATGTCCATGAGTCATGCCTATAAATTCTTTGGCTACTTGGCTAATCTGTAACAACCTATTTGTACTTCTTAATCCCTTCACCTCTTCACCCATTCCCCCACAACCCCTCCCATTTTACAGCCATCAAAACACTCTTTGTATCCAGGATTCTATCACTGTTCTTGTTTGCTTAGTTTTTTTTTGAGTCAATTGTTGATAGATTTGTATTTTTTACCATTTTATTGTTCATAGTTTTGATCTTCTTTTTCTTAAATAAGTCCCTTTAACATTTCATATATTAATGGTTTGGTGATGATGAACTCCTTTAGTTTTTCTTGTCTGGGAATCTCTTCATCTGCCCTTTGATTCTAAATGATAGCTTTGCTGGGTAGACCAATCTTGGATGTAGGTACCTGCTTTTCGTGACTTCAAATATTTCTTGCCAATCTCTTCTAGCCTGCAAAGTTTCTTTAGAAAAATCAGCTGATAGTCTTACAGGAACTTCCCTGTAGGTAACTAACTTCTTTTCTCTTGCTGCTTTTAAGATTTTCTCTTCATTTTTAACCTTTGGCTTTTACATTATGATGTGTCTGGATTGGGCCTCTTTGCATCCATCTTGTTTAGGACTCTGTGCTTCCAGGACCTGCAGGTCTATTTCCTTCACCAAGTTAGGAAAGTTTTTTTCATTCTTTTTTCAAATAGATTTCCAATTTCTTGCTCTTTCTCTTCTTCTTCTGGCACCCCTGTGATGCAAATGTTGAACCTGTTGAAGTTGTGCCAGAGGCTGCTTATACTCCTCATTTTTTTGGATTCTTTTTTTCTTATTGTTGTTCTGATTGGTTACTTTTTGCTTCCTTATGTTCCAAGTTTTTGATTTGATTCTTGGCTTCATCCATTGTACTGTTGTATCCCTGTAAATTGTTCTTTATTTCAATTAGTGTATCTTTTGTTTCTGAGCAGATTTTTTTTATGCTATTGAGGTACTAATTAAGTTCCTTGAGCATCCTTATAACCAGTATTTTGAACTCTGCATCTCATAGATTATTTATCTTCATTTCATTTAATACTTTTTCTGGCATTTTGATCTGTTATTTCATTTGGGCCATGTTTCTTTGTCTCCTTGTTTTGGCAGCCTTCCTGTATTAGTTTCTATGTATCAGCTATAGCTGCTTGAATGAAAATCTTAGAACTGTGGAATTAAAGAAACCACACCTATCTAGACTCATAGGAGGGGTGCAGATACAGAGTGGGCTGGTCCCTCCCTGCTGTGTGATGTATAAAAATTTGGGAGGGATATTTTTGAAGTAAGGAGTCCTAGCCCTACACCAGGCCCCAGCCCAGTATACCAGTGCCAGGAAGATAAGTCCCCACAATTTCTGGGTGCAAAAGCCAACAGGGATTTTGTCAGTGGAAGAACTTCTGGAGCCCCAAGCAGTTCTTCTTAAAGAACCCACACACAGAGTCACTTACTCAGACTCACTTCCTCTGAGTTCTAGCACAGGGGTAGCAGCTTGAAAGGCACTGGTGGTATACAAGGAGAAACAGCGGTGTCTGGGCATTAAGGCTAGCAGAGGCCATTGTCCCTTTTCTAAACCCTCTCCTTACAGAGCCAGCAAGCTGATGCCTTATCTGAGACTCCATCGATCTGGCTAACACTGTTTTACTGGCCTTAGAGATCTCCATAGATGCCACCCCACCCAATTTATGAACCCACCCAATAGAGCCCCCTATAGGTATTTTCAAAGCTGTCGCTATTGATGAGGACACTGTGCTTAACTCCATTCTCAACCCACTCTGGAGGCATCAATGGTGCCTGGTATAATCATCACCCACTTAATGGGGGCCTCCTTTGCCCCCTGAGCAGCCACTAGCATTGGCATCCCCATGGAGAGAGATATTGCTGGCTCTGGTGTAGTTTCCAGAGCCACTTCCATGAGGGGTGAGGGGGTGGGGAGCAGTGCCATCCTTAGATGGAAGCTGCTGGTGGGTTTGGGTCTATAGCTGCATCCTTTACAGAGGGACCGCATCCTGTGGAGAATGTAGAGTCTGGACCTTTGAAAGCCAGTTCTCAGGACTGGTCTGTGTCACCTCCTAAGGGGGTCTGGTATGAGCTGTCCCCTGGCTGAGGAACAGATGGAGACAAATGTCACCTGGCAACTACCCTGGAATATCTAGCTTCCTCTGGGGAGCTGCAGACCCTGAAGTTCGCCTGTGTCTTCACTGAGTACTCCTCTTACTGAAGTGCAAAGCCCGCCCTTCGGAGCCAACACCTTCAGCAAGGGGCATCCCAGGCCTGATCGGAAAGCGGAGCACTGGCCCAGGTCTCCCTGAGCATCGCTTCAGCTCATTAACTACCTCAAAGGCACCATTTTCTCTTCAATTGTTATTCCTCTCCTGACCTCACCTTTGTGGGATTAAAAGTACATTTTCAAGTAAGCAGTTGACTAGAGTTTCAGTTATGGGGAGAGGAGTGCTGACTGAAAAACAAAACAAGAAAATGGAAGGACTTCGTGCAAGGGAGCCAAGGTTAAGGGAGGGAAGGAGGATGCCAAGGAATGGGGAAATCTGGGACAATGTGAGCACGTTTAACAGCAAGAACTGCTCAGCGGGAGGAATTATGGGGTTGATGTCGTGGCTGAGGCCACCCTTGGAGAAACCTCACGTGCTAACCTGACCCGCTCTATGTGAGTTAGCAAAGGGCTTCCTCACCCAGGATTCAGACATCTGTGGGTTCTTGTCAGTGGGCTGGAGAATTGAACTGAACATTATAGGAAAAAGGGGGAAGTTTAAGATGTTGTTTGATTACATCTAAGGGGTGGCAAAGGAAAAGAAAGAGCAGTCAACCCTGGCTTTTGTTACAGTGGTAGTAATAGCTGCACAGAGTAAAGCTCCAGCAAAGAGAAAGAACAAAGATGCCCCAGGTTCAGCAGCAAACAAAGCAGCTGGGAGACTCCCCACATGGGTTTGCTGGTTGTAGAAAGACAACCTTTGTTGATATTTTTATTCACGTCACATTGTATTTTGTTCTTGATTGAGAATTAATGATGAGGTATACTCAAGAATGTACAACTTAGCGAGTGTAATTAATAATACTATATTGCTATTTGGAAGTTGCTAAGACAGTAGATCTTAAAAGTTCTCATCACAAGAAAAAAGTATATAACTATTTATGGTTATGGATGGTAACTAGACTTATTGTGACCATTTTGTAATATATACAAATATTAAATCATTATTATACACCTGAAACTAATATATTATATGCCAATTCTACCTTAATTTAAAAAAGAGGTAAAAAATTAAACTAAAAAAACAACAACAACAATGAATTGATGATGGAACTGTGTCTGTTAACTAAGTTTATTCATTTATTCACTCAGTAATGATAACCTATTATAAGATATATTTTATTTGAAAACTATAAAGAATGTGGCTTTCCTAGTCTACCCTGCCCCTCCCCTATGCTGTTCAGATACTTTATTGGACACTTGACAGACTCTTAATGAATACTTGTTAACTTGATATCTCTGATTATATAATATTCATTCATTCACTCATTCATTCATTCATTCATCAATTTATATACTGTTTGCTTCCCGCCCTCAGCAGTGTGCTAGGTGCTGAGAATTAATGTCTCACTGGGTGTGTGCCATTATCCAGGTATACCCAACTTTCCGTTAGGAATATGCTTTTAAAATTTCACGTGAAAATTGAGTCATATTCAACCAAACAAAAGGAGCCTAATGTTTAGGGAAAACCCTGAGGAAAATCCTTTTGTTATGTGGAGAATCTTCTTGTGATGAAAATTATCATATTTCAATGTTTCTGCTCTGTAAACCTGTCTTTCCATATGCTAGCTTTTCCAAAATAAGAGTACCACCTGTATTTTATTCTCAGTTCTTGGGGTTAGTAACATTTCAATTGGTTGCAGAGTCTTAAGCTAATCATTTTCTTTCTCAACATTAAAAAATGTTGAATGGCCAAACACTCACCAAAAATGTCAAAAATGTTTTCACTTTTGAAAAACTACTCTAAATGTTGAAGTGGCTTGATTAGGTTAGAGTGGTTTTTATATCATTTTCTATAACCACTTAACGGTAACTTTTAATGACATCTACCAAGAGCTTATAGAATTTTAAAGCAATCAGGATTTTTCCTTCCAATATAGCAAGATGAAAATTAAACCAATTTGTGCTACACAGAAGTTCTTATACTGTGTTCTATATTTATGTTATTAAATTAAGAATATGCAATATGATGTTTTTAGCCATATGGTGTTAACTTATATTTGTAAATCACTATATACATATATATATATACACACATATATGTATATATATGTAAAATTTTATTTTTTTGGTTGTTTTAATGGGTATCTATTTGAACCTTGTCTAGCAACAATATGGCATATAATTTAGTTCCCTGTTCTGGAAATTCAGGTATAAACTTACCCAAAATCAGTAAACTAGGAAAATTAGGACCAGAAGGTGGAAGAGAGGTCTTACCCAACTGTTCAATTATTAGATATTGTTTAGTTCAAGGGGAGATTTGAAGTGGCCACTTCTTCATAATATAATGCATTATATTATGCATTGTATCAGTATGAGAGTAATGGCATGTTAAGGTGTATGGATTCCTGTTTCTCCATATCCTCACCAATGCTTTTTATTGTCTTTATGATTATAGCTATTCTTATAAGTGTGAAGTGGTATCTCACTGTGGTTTTAATTTGCATTTCCCCAATAACTAATAGTGTTAAGCATCTTTTCATGTACTTATTTGCCTTTCATATATCTTCTTTGGTAATGTGAATAGAAGGTTCCCTGAAATACTCATCTTTCCATATCATTAATCATTTTTCATAATACAAAAATACTATCTGATTTAAGACTGTCCCATTCTTGGGAAAGTGGTGTAACTTCAGCTTTGTATCTATCAGTGGAACCATTAAAAAGAACAGGTAGAAACTGTTACAGCTCCATTGAAGCAGAGATGCAAAAGTGAGTGTTTTTTTTTTAACCAAAATTATCTCTAATTCCACTTTCAAGGTCAGGAAGAAACTGTGGCCAGCCCTGAAAAGTTTTATGAAAACCTATACATTCCTACTAGATGCTATTTCCACTTCATAGTCTCTCTCTGGCTTCTTAGGCAAGCCATGGACAGGACCAAGGTGGACAAACAGTCTGACACCTGGAATTCCACCCACCACCATTCTGTCTTCATGAAACACTCAGAAACTGGCATGCTAAAAGAAACTGAGAACAACCTAAAATACTAATTTCTGAATTTATCATTTTGCTCATTTTTGCCTGTTGGTCAAAGCAGAATATTTTTCTCATTAATTAGAACATAAGTTTTACATTCATCTCAGGACAGATCTCACTTCACATAAAATCAAGACACAAGTTTTCCTGGGGCATTTCATATGAAGAAAGAGAAAGAAAGAGAGATGGGGGAGAGGCCAACACATCACCCATTTGATTTTACAGGACCTGCTCTGGCCCCACAGCTGGTTTTGTTTAACATTGAATAAAGCCAAAGGGTTTTCAGGGAGCCAGTCTGTGAGCCCGTCACAGAATCAATGCCGTTTTCCATAATCTGGCAAATCTCGAGGTGACCAGGGCTTTTTGTATAAACTTTGCTTTAAAAATTGCATAGTCTATTTTAAAAATCTAATTCCCCCCAAAGTGCTGCATTTATCCTAACCAGCTCCAAGGCAAACAGTGTGATTGGAAGTACATTCATAATTCAACATGGTTAAATGCCAAGAGCCTAAGAGATAGCACCCCATTTGTCCGTGTGGGATGGGATGACATTCATGGTTGATTCGGCTCCTTGCAGCAAGCTTTGTAATTGGAGAAACCTAGGGCAGTGACCCCAGCTGTATGTCCTGCTGGTATGAAAATGAATTCTCATTAGTCTGACAAGTGGCCAGTTTGGACGGTTCTTTAGTATCAAAGTAAAAATGATCAGTCACAATTTTTAAGATTTCTAGAAATATATACATAAAGTGAGAAGAGGAATAGACTAGGAAAGAAATATATTTGTCTACAGTAACTATAAACATAACTAATACCTCTTTATAGTTCACAAATTTCCTTTTTCTATCATTTTATTGGAGCCACACATTGTACAAGGTAGACATTGTTGCATGCTTTTTCAGATGAGGAACCTGAAGCAAGAAGCATTTAAGTGAGAAGCGGTTTAATCTTGGCGTTAGAAACAGAGCATGTGGATAGAGTCAGACCTAGTAGGTGTGAGTCTTATCTTTACTGCAAACAGAAGAGTAAACAGTGATAAATTACCCAGGAGGATAAACTGTGACAAATCACCTGATGGCTCTGTTTTCTAATCTGCAAAATGTTGATTAAAATGGTCACTCTGCCATCACATTGTTGTGGGGATTAAATAAAACACTGCATATAATCCACTTCAGTGGACAGTACATGGTAACTGCTCAGTACATTTCAGCCTCTTCTACCAGCTGCTAAAGTCCCACAAGGCAAAAGTGCCAACTTCACATGGAACCCACCCATATTCAGGAAACTGAATTTGCTGATTCTTATCTCAGTCTCTTCCCTCCATCTCATTCTGCCTGCTCTATTGTGTAATACTCTTTATATAAGTAATGAATATTCATTAACAAAAATGCAGTGACCCCTTAGTAGACCCACAGAATTATGATGGCCACTTGGAAGATTTTTATGTATAATATGTATTCCACAAAACCTTACAACTTTGTTTGCAAGCTAAGCCATACACACAGGAGACGAATGCTTTCATAAAGCACGTTAAAGCCTCAGGTGAGTCATACTGAGAATAGATGTCACCATGGTGCAGAAAAAGGAGACCTATGGCCTAAAATAGGAAAGAATGGTTTTTGTCATAGTTATTTTCATTGTTGTTCTTACTGATTTTTAAGGACGTGGACAGACTTAAGCTAAGACTAGAAGTTCTAACTTTGATGAGTGAGGGAGAGAGGAATGGCAAAGTGGCTACAAAAGAAAACGAACAAGGCAGAGAAGAATTTGGAAAGCAGGGTAGGAAAAGGAGATGGTGGAAATAGGAGTGACAACTTCACGTGGAAAGGAGTGTGCGTGAGACTGAACTGGAAGACTGGAATCAATGGGCTGGAGGCTTATTTTAGTGATGGGCACTCTCCCCAGGTGTCCCTGTGAGCTGTAGTAAATCTGTGAGCCGACTGGCTCAGTATTCAGTGACTTCTGTGGACATAGTGAAAACTTTATGCTGTTCTAGGTTAATGGACATAAAAGACAACGAAATCTATGGTCACATCTAGCTCAGTACCATACCCTAATTTGACCCTTAGCAAAAGGTAAAGTGTTTCTGTGTGTGTGTGTGTGTGTACATGTTTCCTTCCAGGAACAGTTTTAACTTGGATTCTCCCATAACCTGCAATTCATTGTTTATGGAGCTGGCCACAGTCTAAGGAACAGCTGGGAAGCAGGCTCCTTAGCCTTCAGGCCACTATTGACTAAAGTCTTCCAGCACCACCAGATTAATGGGATTGGGTACAACTGTAGTAAGTTGCACTAATTAATCAATTTTATTTTACTTTATATACTTGTAGTTGAAGCTTTTACACTTAGTATGCAAATTTATGTAAATTAAAATTCAAATACATGCAAACAGATACGCAAATATGTGTCCCTAGATTGCAAGGGAACAAAATCTGGTAGCCCTACTGTAAGTTCCTCAAACACAGTTGGGGGCAGGGATAGAGAACTTGAACTACTCTTACAGCTTGATCTGCCTTTAATTTGTTAATATATGCAAGTTGAAAATGAAAATAAAAACATGTTTTACTTCAGCTGCTCCTTATGTTATAAAATAGAAAGCTGAAAATCTGCAACAATAACAGGAACAAAATCTGTGAGTCTCATTGAGATAAGAATCCCAAAGTTTTATTTATTCCAAAATCATCTGCCTTTAGGCAACAAGCCTCATAAATATAGGTTGATAAGTTTTAATTGATTGAATTGAAGCTATAACCAAACCCTGAGGAAATGCTCAAGCCCTAAAACATAAGACCTTATAATATAAACTTTCAGTTGTATATGAACTTCTTAGGAAGCAATAATGGAAATTGAAAAAATTGGGGGGAAAATTAAATAATGAAAAATTACAATTTAATTAATTCATATTAAAACAAATATTTTATTTAAAAGATGACTTATTTCCAAATGAACTCAAGTTAAGGAGCAGGAATATTTTCTATGAGTAACAAAATGAAAACTTCCTAAAGAAAAAACATGGGCCAGCAGCTTATTTGAGAATATATTGCAGTGGAAGAGATAAGTATCTGACCCTTGTAATGTTGCATATTGCAATTATGTGCAAGCAGGTCTAATCATTGGGAAAATAGTAAATGAGTGAACAGTAAATAGCAGAATGAGTCCAGGCCCAGGTATCTGAAGCACTGGATTTACTGCTGGCCCTGATGCATTAGTACTATGACATTTCAACATAAAGCAATCTAGGCCTCAATTTTATCATTGGTAAAATAAGATAATAATAATTGCTTGACCTTTTCAAAAGATCACCATGCCTTTCAAATGAGAAATAGCAAAGTACTAAACAGATGTTAATTACTTTACAAAAGTTTATCTGTGGTCATTGCCAAGTTTTTCTTTCTGCAAGGCCTTTAAGCACTCAAAACTTGGTTAAGGATTCAATCTGATCAATTAAAGATTAGAAAACCTACATGAGAAACTTAATGTCTCAAGACAGATGAATTTTTGTGGTCAGTACAACTTGGAGTTATGTCAGTAAGGAGACAGTGTAATGGAATAGTAAAAGGAGACTATTTCTTAAATTTGTGATCATTTCCACCTCTGTACATTAAAACTATAATATATGAATTAAATGGTCCTTCAGGTTCTCAGATTCTGATTCTGGTACCCAGGGATCCTTAGCTTGAGTCCTATTTTGTACAGAAGATCAGTCTCAGCTGGGTGGCTTTTGATGCTCCTGACCTATATCTCTTTTCACTTGCCACGGATTCTTAATACCATGGTCTTTTTGTCCATTGATTGATGAAATCATTTGTGCTAAAGAATGTCAGTTGCTGAAAGTAATTTTTTAAATGTTTGTTTATTTATTGGTTGAATATTTTCTCTATGAATATTGTTGGATATTCAGTATAAATAAAACATCATTCTTCAACCTAAATATTTAAAGCCTTAGGAGGGAAAGAAGACATATTCATGTCTATTAAATCTAAAGTTGTCCTCGCTCACTTGGTGAGGGGAGAAAAATGTTCTGAGATCAAAAAGGAAATGTCTCCAATGGTGAGCTAAAAGCATATGACTGGGTCAGTAGGTGCGAGCACTGGTGTTTCCTCAGAGCGTTGTCAGGATCAGGTGACTGCTTTAGGGAAATGAATCTTGCAGCCCTGGCTTCAGGAACAGAGGACAGAGGTAAGGGTCTGTGTGTGTGCATGTGCATGTGTTATATAAGGCAGCTTTGCTATGCCTTAGGTGAGAAACAATGAAAGAGTGACAGTGAAAATATCACACATAGGAAATGTCACTCACAAAGAGTCTTGGCAAGTGCTTTGTTATAGTAGACAAAGGAAAAAAATAAGAGATATGTATGAATTCAAAGTCTTCAGCCTATGCTTATAATAGAATGGGGCTATCATTAACAGAAGCACATGTGATTTCATGATGGGGAAGTACTGGAACAGAAAAAATGAATACAGTTTAGAATTTGTCTTGCTGCAGAGGTGTTCTAGGAGACATATTGTAGGGAGTAAAAAAAGCCAAACAAAAACCTGGCAGAGAGGAAATGATTTTGTTAGCAGAAAGGAGTTAGCTGAAATCCTGGATGAGGGTAAGTTCAGGGAGATGAAGGTTAGAATGAGAAAAGAGGTGAATGCCTCAATTTAGAGGCCGAGGAAAAGATAGGCACTTAGCACTTGGAAGTAGATTAGGACTCAGTAACTAAGGTGCTCAGGAAAGTGAGAGAAAAGGAATTTCAAGGATGAGATGATGGGCAGTGGACAGTGCTTTCATTAGTATGTAATAATCAGAGAGAAAAGTCAAGGAGAAGCCAGTGGGTCCAGCAGTCAGATGATACTGGTGACATCTTTTTGATGGAGTATTATGTAACCATTAAAAGTAATGCCATGGAAATAATAGAGCAAAGTCTAAAATTTGCTTATAATATTATGTTCAGTGAAAAAAGTAAGTATGCTTATTTTAGAGACTGTCAGTGGGGGGTTGGGTCGGGGAGGGGGATAGGAGGTAGACAAGTATGTGAAGATACTCAGCAGTAATTCTATATGATTAGCAGCGCAGTATGAGTGATTTCAGTGGCTGTTTTTGCATTTAGATGTTTTTAAATCACATTGGCTCTACAAGGGGAAAATATTGGTGCTAAGCATTGATTCTTTGATTTTTTTATTAATGAGAAGAGAATAGAGACTTCTGTGTTTTTATTTTGTATTGAGCTAACTGGGGTAACACTGGTTAACAAAACCATACAGGTTTCAAGTGTGCAATTCAACAAATCATCTGCATATTGCATCATGCGCTCTTCACCTAAAGTAAAGCTTCTTTCCATCCCCATTTATCCTCCCTTTTTCCTCTTCCAACTGCCCCCAAGAATAGAGACTTTAAATGACAGGTGTTAGTTTTGAGAAAAAGCCAAATGAAGTCTTTGCATGTCCCTGTGGGAAAGAAGATCTGTAGGGGGTCAAACCTAAAATTGCAATTTTATTTTACATACAGATGACTTAGGCTGAGCAAAACATCATCTATTATGTTGAAATAATGTTAATTTACATTTTATTGGCTTTTTATTTATTTAAATTCTTTAACATTTTATAATTGTACAGAAGATAAAGGTATTAGAAGTTTATAACTTGTTTAGTGGTTGTGAGAGTTCATGGTATAGATAGATGATAGATTTTTTTCATTTAAAAATAGGTCCTATATTACAAAGATTTGACAAATATTGCTATGATCTTGGGCTACGGAAGATTTGAAATGTGGCTTGTCCAACTGGGATGCACTGAAAATATAAATACACTCTGGATTTTGAAGACTTTTTATGAAGAAAAAAAGTAAATGTTTCATTAATAATTTTTAGATGGATCATATATTTTAAATGATATTATTTTGTATATATTGGGTTAAATTATATGTATTTTTAAAAATTAATTTTACCTTTGTCTTTTTACTCTTTTAAATATGGCAGCTAAAATTCTTAAATCCTGTATGTGGCTCTCAAGATCTTTCCAGTGCTGGCCTGTGGTACATTCGACCTGGCAGTTAGGCCTGCCTACCACTGATAACCGCTGTGTCCGCTGCCAGATGCTGCCCCTGTTTACTTGCAATTCAGAGGCCAAGAAGTGGAAGGAGCCTAGTACTGAGATATGGATGGATGAGTGGCTTAATGAGTCTTTTTAGCCACAGCCTCTCAGAAGACACTTCTGTGCACAAATCAAGTGGGGCTAATTTGGCAGTGCATAAAGTATTACCACGTAGACAGCAAAAGGGACCTGACAATGAGTTTTCTGTAAATAAAAGATACAGATCACCTGATCTGAGAGGTACAGCATGTTGGGATGATGCAAGAGAGAATATCAGACTCTTCTTTACAATGTTTTCTTGGGAGTTTTCCTTTCCCTTTTAATATTTACATTATTGCTCATAACTCGCCTAAGTCTGACCAGTCCTCTAAGGACATCCAATCTCATGTTCCTCGTGAAAGTTTTACCCTTCACAAGTTCCCCACAATTCAGGACTCACTTGTCTTCTAAACCATTAATCTTGGTCTTGTGTTGTATGTAAACACTTTTGTGTGTTAGCTTGCCCATCAGCTGATCCATTCAATGGAGAAGTGTTTCATGCTTTGAATCCCCCAGCACAGGATTGGTTTTCTGCTAGTAGCTGCCACTCAACAACTGAATTGAATCAAATATATTCTTTGAATTGTGAGGGGTCATGCTTATATACACACACGCAACTTTACAAGGAAAAATACAAGTGCACATGTAATATCAGTTGATATGCAATTGTCTCTTAAAGGAATGTAAGTTGAACATATTGGAAATAAAAATGTGTTTAATAAATCTAGCCTACTAAGCATCATAGCTTAGTCTAATCTACCACAACCATGCTCAGAACACTTATATTAGACTAGATTTGGGCAAAATCATTTAACACAATGAGTACACTGTAGATACTTGGTTGTTTACCCTCACGATTGTGTGGCTGACCAGGAGCTGTGGCTCACTGCTGCTGCCCAGCATTTTGAGACTATCATACAACATATTACTGGCCTGGTAAAAAATCAAAATTCAATATGCAGAGTATAGTTTCTACTAAGTGCATAACACTTTTGCACCATCATTAATTAAGTCTACTCATCTTAAGTCAAGTATTGTCTGTGGTAAGGAAAAAGAGAGAGGCTGAGAATGAAGGGAAAGTAAATCTCCTTTATTTCTTCTGTGTCTCTTTGTATTTGTGGCCCAGATGTGTAAGCATATTTCAGTGGCGAAATATCTAGATTATGCCAATATTTGCAATATTTACATGTCAATGTCTATAGGCATAAAATGTGGTATTCCTTTTTGCTTTTGCCCTTGTATCATGGCCAAATCACAATCTTCGCTTCTTCTTATCCCTAAAGCTTGGAAAGGTGATGTAGGATTTGACTCTATCTACTAATGAGTTCATCATCTAATGTATGTAATCAAGACTGGAAAGAAAAGAGTGAAAAGGAAAACAAGATTAAGTAGTAAACAGTGGACTTACTGGTTGAGGCCAATTTCACATATATCAACATTTCTAATTGTTTTATTGAATTGGAAGAAACACAGGTTGAGCAGAAATTTCAAGAAAGTTTCCTCCAAAACACAACCTAACTTCTGTTGGCTATAAGGAAGGCAGTTGCTGTGAATGTTTATGTTTAACAAACTTTAAAAACAAAGAGATAACCTCCCTAAAATGTTCCCATTTTATTTAGGAAAAAAATGCACTGAGCTTTTCCATACAATTAAAGGTGAATGATACAGTCTCTATTCACTGCACATATCTTTAATTTCCTCTTGAGATAGTCCAAGGTCATTGGACTTCCCTGGAATGTGCCATCAAGGCCTAGGTGAAGTCCAGTGAGAGTGGCAAGAGTGGCTAGTCTCACTCAAAAAGAAAATTATTGGGTTACCTATGACATGTTACCTGAGGATCAGTGCTATGTATGTCCTGGGCTCGTTCTCTGGAAAGCAGCTTTTTCTGTCATCAACATATTAATAAATAAGATCATAAAAGTAGGGTTGTTTTGCCTAAAATAATAAATTATTCATTTTTTGAGAATTGCAAGGCCATTTCCAATCAAATAGAAAAACAAATCTATCAGTTTAACCTTCCTGAGTGAATATATCATATGTCCCTTCTTAATATATATAATTTCAAAGCATAGTACAATGACTGGTATGTACATATGTAGTGAATGACAGAGATTTAGAATCTAAGCAGCTCTATTTCTTAAGAGAAGTTATTCTAGGCATACTGGGCATGAGAACTCATTGGGTGATATGGCTGAGTTCTATTTTGCAGTTAGTTGGTATTCAGCATTTATGCATTTCTTCTTCTGATGTGCTCTTCTGTGTTACAAATTCCAAAAATGTTAGGACAATATATCCCACATTTCCTAGGAGCTAAAGTTTGGGGAAGTTTTTTGTTTGTTTGTTTTTGTTTTCCCAATGAGATATACTTGAGCAAGATTTGGAAGGCAGAAGTGAGGTGAGGAGGTACCTTCCTGGTGTTTGGCTGTTACTTCTGGTTAGCAAGACTGGAAAGTTGGAGTTTATCTGAAGCAGCATCTGAATATTAAGTCTCTAATTCCACGTAGGTTAAGAGATAGTTGGACCAGCGGTATTGGTGTGGCTATTTTTCCAGTGTTCAATTAGCCTCAAGCTCAGTGAGAGACTATTGAGGATGCAGTGGCTTCCTTTTCCTGGTTTTCTGGTTCCTTGATCATCTTGATAGAGGAATGTTCTTAAACTCCGTAGTGTCAGAGGTGCTGCCTTTTACTCTCTTGATTGTTGTTTTATTTATCTAAATTCAGCTCTACCTGCTGGCCAAGGTTCACATGCTGGTAATAATGAACCTTTTCCTGGCCCCATGCTGAGAGTCCCGAAAATTGGTGAATTGTGTTCATAGATAATGTTAGTCCTATTTGTTCCATCCAATTCCACAGATTAGTTTTTCAACAATGAATTTGTTAAATGGCATATTTTTCTGGGCTCTTATTAATAGAGCTCTGAATAAGATAAACAAGGCCTGAGCTCTTATGCAGTTGAATTTTAGTGGAAACATAAAATAAAATATTTTTTAAATGAATAGGATAATTTTAGAGAAACATGGGGAAGTGAACAATTAAGCACAGGGATATAATAGATACAGGGAGAGAGGTTATTTAAATCGGGAGTGATATTTGAGCTGAGATCTAAAAGACAAATAGGAGTCAGATGTGGAAAATTTTAAACAAAAATATGTGTCTTGAAGGAACAGCAAGTACAGACATTCTAAAACCTGGGCGGGCTTGGTATGTTTGAAGAACAGAGAGGAGGCAGTAACATTGGAATTTGGTGAGTGAGGGAGAGAGGTTTATAAGATGAGGTTGGAAAAATAGGTAAGGCCATACTGCATAGAATCTAAAAGGCTATGATCAGGAGGGGAAATGTTATTTAAAGATGGGATGTCATCACATTACTCAATAAAGAAATCAATTCAATGTGCTTTACTTTTTAAGAAGATCGTTTTGATTGCTGGGTGAGAATGGACTGTAAATATCCAGTAGTGGAAGAAGGGATATAAGTAATGGTATTCTTGCAGGAGTCCAGGCGACCTGTGATTGTACCCTGTACGTATATCTGTGAATGCTGAGGGGAAAAATCAGGAATGACGTATAGGCTGTGTTAGCCCAAGCAGTTGGATGAATGGTGGGGTGATTTATTGAGATAGAAAAGACTCATGAAGCAAAAAATTGGGGAGATAAAGAAAACAATAGACAGAAGGTCAGGTGGTAAAATGATCTAAGTGTTCTTGCAATGTCCCAGCATCTACAATCATTATGGACATGAGCTTGGGAGCCGAGCAGCTGTATGTCCAAATCCTAAAACACAGATAGTTCTCTCTCCTTGGGAAATCTACTTATTTCTTCTAACCTCAGTCCCCTCTTCTGGAAACTATGATAAGAATATTTACTGCATGTGGGTGAATGTAAATCACATAGCAAATGTTTGGGGAAATAATCAATAACAAAATATCACAACTTACTTCTCTGAGAGCACGACAGATTAGATACCCTAAACAACTATGCCACCCTAAAGCAACAAAAAAAAATTTTGAATAAAATATAAGTATAGTTTTTTAAAGTGCATTTTAAAATGCACCGCTAAGGTGGCAGACAAGTTCAGAAGCCAAAAACCAAAATGAAAACTAGACTCTAGCAAAGAAAGTTTGCTCGCCCATGGGCTTCTGTGGACCTTGGTATCCTGAGTTTCCATTTTGATCTTGTGAGGAGAGCAAGCCAAAGGAGACTGCCCAGAGCCCACGCATCAAGGGTGGTCTGTGCCTTCTGCATAAAACCTAAACTACAGAGACTTAGAAATAGATCCCATCTGCAGGAGTGTGCAGCAAGGAAACCGTCACAGTTTTATCTTAATGCTGGACTGAACAGAAAATAATTTTCTCCCCCGATGTTTGTAATGATTAAAAAAAAACCTTCTGTGAGTTTGTAGTCCATATTTCATGTGCCTGTATCTTCTAAAATACCTCAAATTAGACCTTCTGTTAAAACTGTGAAGTTGGTTTTGGTCTACCAGTAGAAACAAAAGAGATTTCTCTGTGAGTGTGTGTGTGTTTAGCCAGCATCAGGGATTCCTACAGGTAAACACTCAGTGGACATGACCTCCCAGTTAAAAATCTTAATAGATGGTAGCCTTTATCATTATTATCATGACAAAAAAAATAAAGGCCTTTCAGCCCTGACTGGTGTGGCTCAGTGGTTTGAACACCATCCTGCAAACCGAAAGGCTGCTGGTTTGATATTCCATCAGGGCGCATGCCTGGGTTGCAGGCCATGTCCCCAGCTGGGGACACGCAAGAGGCAACCAATCGATGTATCTCTCGCACATTGACGTTTCTCTCCCTTTCTCCCTCCTTTGCGATCTCTCTAAAAATAAATAAAGTTTTCAAAAAAAAAAAAAGAAGAAGAAGAAGAAGATTGTTTCAGACCTAGCCACGGCATTCTAGTCCATACGGGGACTAGGAACTGCTCTCCTGACCCCACCCTTAGATATCTATCCAGTACTGCAAGTGGAGCACGATTAAAGCCTAAGCTGCGAGCCTTGCTTCCAGCCTGGTCTTAACTTGCTTTGCCTTCCAGTGAGTTCTGTCTACAACCACTGAAATATAGAGCTCAGAAAGCTCAGTCTCATTGCTTACACAGCATGGCTACCCCACTTCCTCACAGGGGGCATTATGATATTCTCCCCAAAAATCTATTTCTTCTCCCTTCTTCTACTTGCTCTCACACACTAATCTTGTAGTGCCTAGTCCATAAAAAATATTCAAGATATATTTGTCAAAAATATGAAAGAAATTCCTGAGGTTTGAGGATGAAAAACTGAGATATGAAGTAAAAATCAGCTATGATTATTTGGTGACCAAAATAGGTTTAGTAATTACCAGTAGAGACAGAGGGGTTTTTTGTTGTTTGTTTGTTTGTTTGTTTGTTTAGAGAATGATGGTAGCCCCAGAGTTCAGAAGGAGCTATTGTGAGGGAAGAATTTCATTTTGTGCCTCTAAATATTCATAAAACCTGAGTCACTGCCTGACTTGATCCCCTATTTAGACTCTCTGGAGAACCACATTTCAAGTCTTCCCTTGATGATAATTTGCAACTGATACTCTCTTGTTGTGAAAGTAAAAGCTCTGTCATCTATGACTGCTGTGATGATCTGGCTTTTATAGACGTGTTTAGGAAGGAATGCTCCTTGGGGCAAGAACTTTGTTGTTATCAGTGCTGTTCAAGCTGAACTCTTTCGTGCTGGGTATATTAGTGGCACCTTACAAGGAACAACAAAAAAACATATCAGGTCACCTTAGCTAATTCATCTAATTGTTTCCATTAATAATTCATTTTAATTTTGTTTAATTAAAGTTATAAAGTGTGCTGAGCTGAAGACACCCTGTGACTGGTTTAAACTAAAGCAGCTCTGAGCACCAGAGACACCTGAGGGACTCACAGCTGGAATCCCTAGATGTGTTCTTCCATTATGAATTTCTTTTGCAAAATTATTAAGCCAAGCTTAATTTTATGACTAAGTCACAGAATTATAAGGATTTTTTAACTTTCACAGATGAAATATTGATTTGACTGAAAGATGAAAAACTTCTACCCAGACACACACTTGGCCCTTTATCAATATTACCCAGTGCCTGTGTCTTATTAGAAAGAAGGTCACTCTAAAGTCAAAGTGGGCAAGGTAAGCTGGAATTTGTTTCCAAACCTTAATGGTTCACTTTTTAAATGATATGCATATGTCCTTATTTATTCCCATTTTTTGCATTGCAGTTTTCTGGGTCTGTAAGTGGTTTATTTTTAGACCAACCTATTCCTGTTCTTGCCAAATCTATACATGCATAAATGCTGTTACATCTATAAAGATATTATACTTGAAGTCAAAAATAACAGGCACCTTCTACTGAACTATCCCTTTACACTTTCTAAAGGAATTTTCCTCTCTACATCAATTGTTTCAAGAGCGTCGCTACATTACTGGTTCCATTTGGTGTACATACAGGGACAAAGAAGGTAAGTGGAATGCAGGCAGGCAGTTGCCTCAGTCCACAGACGTTACTTTCCAAGGATGTCTTTGTGCCCTTCCTTCAATTCTAGAGTTCCCATTTGTCTTCTATCTCTTCTGCCAAGGTGTCTGTAATTACTGGATACTAAGTAAATACATTGCCTTCTTAGTCAAATGCACACCCCACCTCTCTTCCCTGCCAGTGCATTACCTTTACCATCATCAATCCCATACAAATGAGCATATGCAAATATACACACATGTGCACGTACACACACATACTCACAGTCCTGAATGCACAAACAGAATATTAAGTATAAGCTGCAAACTTCCCTTTTATTTCCCAGATATACAAACAGAATAAAGAAGTCCAGGAACTTCTGTTTACATAACACGAATATAGCAAAAGTGAGTGCTTAGACGTAAAGTAAGTAGCATTTTTTGCCTTTGTAAGATGAACTGACTTGTTCAGTTAATTGCCTAGATAGACCACTTTAACACACTGGGATGAACTTGTGCAGAAATAAACACTAGTAGATGCTCTGAGGTGTGGCAGAGAATGAACTTAACTTGACATCACAGCCTTCCCTCTGTGATAACTGGCTGTATGATTTCTCTTTCTTACCCTTGACTTCCTTTCTAAAAGAAAAAAAAAGAAAAAGGGAAAAACAAAATAAAAGAAATTTAAATTAGATGACCTCTAAGGTCTATTCCAGCCCTAATATTCTGTGATCCAATAAGGAAATACTTTCCGTTCTCCACAGAATGGGCAACACATTCTTTGAGAGGCTCTAAATGTATCTGAAAGTGGTTCTCAGAAATAGAGTCAGTATATTCACAGTCCTGCCTGAGGGCAGAGTGGGGTTTTTACATCTTGAAAAAGCTGATTTTGGACTAAGCAGCCCTTAAAGCTGGCACGGCCATACAACAGGATACTCTGCAGTTGGCAACTCACCTTATTTCAAGAGAAAATGATTCCTGAGTGTTCTCTTTTTACTGAATTTTTAAAAATATAAATTTGGTTTTTCAAACCTTTTCCTTTAAAGGAAACAAAAATAAAGCAATAGAAGCATAAGAGCTGTTTGTCAGAGTTGCAAACTTTGGACAGCAAGTCCATTTTCAAAAACTCTCCAACTCTGCTGATTTCCCGGTAGACTTGATCTTAATCACAAGCCTGATTTGGCACAGTGGGTCCTGGATAAAGAGCAAACCTAATGCAATGTATGAAAAGAAGAAGCACCCTGCACATTTGAGCAACTCCAACTTCTTCACCCCTGGGCCCATTTCAATACATTTAATCCTCTTCCTTCAGAGCTGTGCTCTTTTAATTACATTAAATTCAGACAATTTGTTTAGCATCTAATTAAGTATTAGGTATAGAGGAGCTGAGGATAAAAGGTGAGTGAGTGGGCTCCTACCTTCAAGACAGGCATAGTGTGTTTAGAGGAAATAGCTTTATTACAATAATCAGAATACAGGGTGCTCTCTGCTGTGGTAGAAGGATATACAACTTACATTACCATGGGAGTACAGAAGGAAAAATTATTTTTTCCTGAGAAGAGTAAAAATTAGATTGAGGTACTAAAGACTCCAGAAAAGTATGTGTTTGATCTCAGCCACTGAATGAGTTTGATAAACCAATCAGTTAAATGAAATGTGTTGACTACTTTTTCAACACCCACCCTAATGTTGAAAATGTACCTTAACCCAATCCCTCAAAGATTGAGTCATAGAGGGGTCTTATAATTAATGAACAGTCCAGTTCCAAACAGTGCAGCACCAACTGTGGTTGGGTTCAAGCAGAGAGTGAATATTCTAGGATGGGAATTAGATAAGACTTATTGATAGAGAAGAAGAAAAATCGATAGCTGATATTTACTGGTTATTTACCATTCTTTCTACTACTGCACACTTGTCCATGTGTGATTGCTTGTGTGTGTGCATGTGTGTGTAGTGGGGGAGACACCTAAGGGTATCAGAACAGATGTGAAGGTGACCATGTTTAGGAGACATTGGTGAGATTTGTTTGACTACAGCAGAAGAACGTGTCAGAAGAGTTTGCAGAGGACAAAGTAGAGAAGAGGGATTGAAAGGGGTCCATTTGACAGACAGGGTGTGTTGAGAGTTCTTCAAGGGTGTGGGGGGTAATATATGATGTAAAGGCTCTTCTGGAAGCAGCATATAGGAAGGGCTTAAAATAATAGTCTGTGGGAAGACAGGGTATGTGGCAATAATTCATAATTGGAGGATCAGGGCTGACTAGGCTGTTGGGCATAGATGGTGTAAGAATAGAAAAGGGGTATTTTTGCTTGTTTCTTATTTGCCTCAAATGGAATGTAGGTGACTTTTGGCTGGAAATACGCATACTAACACGTTTTTATCCTCACCACCTGCTTCTCTTTTTGAGTTTATAGCAATGAAAGATGGCATACAAAAGACAGCTCTGAAAGAGATGAACAGTGCAATTTTTACCGAGGTCTTTTCTTAGGCCTTAACATGGTGAAAGAGAGAGTTGTAGAGGTTGAAGTTATCACAGGGAGAAAAGAAGAGTAACTTTAAACAATCTGTCTAAAATTAACAATGAAAGTTCAACTGCTGACCTTCAGGAGACTAATTATTGATGAACAAGATCCTTCTTGCACCCAAGACCTGAATAGACCATCAGTGCACAGTATACCTGACCTGGCTACTCACAGAGGAGCAAGGAGCTCAGAAGCAAGGTGCAGTGGTTAGGAATTTACTCCCCAAACCAGGTTCCTGAATGCAAATCTCACCTCCGACAAGCTGAGTGACCTGTGGCAAATCTCTCTGTTAAGGAATGAAGGTAGTAATACCACCTAACTCACAGTTTCGTTGCAAGGGTTAATATAAGAAAATTTCTGAGAAACAGTACTAGGCATAGGAAGAGTTGTTAAATGATTACTATATTATAATTTTCTTCTTATATATAGGAGGCATTATCAGATATTGTGATGAATCCCTTTAAAACTTGTCTTACCTTCATATGCTCCCACTCCTCTGCTCCTTGTAGGATCATCTTGTTAAAATCAGTTAATTGTATTGAGCCCCTAGTATGTGCCAGCAGTATTTGTACATCATTTGGTTTGCTTTATATGATCTTCTAATTCTTTGTCCCCTTGCAGATACCGGGTCTCAGGGATTTTAAATAACATTCTCAAGGCCACATCACTATTAAGGGTTGGAGTGTGGTTTTAAGTCCATTGCCAGATCATTCCAAAATATCCTATCCCACTACTTTCTAAGGAAGAAGCCTGCACCCGGATAATACACGTGGAAGCTCACTTCATTTTGGCTAGAGGAGTGGCAAGACTATACCATCCTCTGCTAGGGTATATTACTGATCCTTTGGGGGAAAGACTGAAGGGTAAGTGAGACTGTGTTCATATGTTCCTAGGTAACTGGAGATGTAGTATACCCAAACCACTGGACACTGGACTAACTTGCCAAGTGTATTTTCAGCAAAACCTGTTGAGAAACATCAAATTCTAAGATCATTAATTGGTTATATATAGTGTATCTCTTTCCTGTGAGAGACTGTGGAATCTTCTTCTAATGCCCCAGGCTGAACCATGTGATTAAAAGAATAGCCAGACATTTTCAAAGGGAAGAAAATTGTGTGATATTCTCTATCAATGATATGTATTCATCAACTGATGAATGGGTAAACAAGTGTGGTGTATTCTATACAACAGAATATTATTCAGCCATAAAAGGAATCCATGATATGGATTCACCTTGAAAATGTTATGCTAATTGAAAGAAGCTGGTCACATAGGAGCACATACTGTATGATTCCATTTGTAGAAAATGTCTACAACAGGCAAATCTGTAGATATGGAAAATCAGTTAGTGTTAGCCTAGGTCTGGAGAAGGGGAGGATGTGAGACATAGACTCTTCATGCAGTGGAAGTTGTGAGGCATTCAAAGCTGGAAAGAAAATAATTTACTCATATTTTTAAGCCACCTCTTGGGTTTCCATCAAAGTAATGATATGGCTACCACATTTGTGGACTCTTTTTCACCTTTAATTGAGTTTTGACAATGTCTATAAGTTTGTGGAGTTTGACTTACATTTTTTTTGAGTATTTCATGATGATTCTTAAGGGATATGAGGCTTCTTTTGGGGGTAATGGTAATATTAAAAAATTGATTACAGTGATGGATATATAATTCTGTAAAAAAAGCCACTTAATTGTACACTTAAAAATGAGTGAGTTATATAACATTTGAATTATATCTCAATAAAGCTGTTAAATTATTATTTAACTATCCTGTCTTGAATGCTCATATGCACAAGACACCCCACTGGAGAAAGGGATCAGAGATGACACTGTTGATGGAGCAAGGAAAAGGTTGGACCCTGGGCCACTACTCTCTATGAGCCTGGCTGAGGAACTCTGGATATTAAAAACAGGCTATTCACATGCTCTTAGTAATGATGCCTCAATAAGGGAGAAAATGGGGAGACACACTTTGTTTCATATGCCTTTTGTCTCAGGCCAACCTGGCTTATTTTCATGTTCTCCTTTTTATTTATGACTAGTCTTACATCTGATGCTGTAAAGTGCTCCTATTTTAAATCAGCATACTCTTAAGAAATGTTGGTGACAACTACACTCTGTTTTTCGGTCTTATTTACTACTCTTTCCCAAGCCTTAGTATTTCCTCTGGCTCCCATGCCACTAATTCCTTGTGCGAATTTGTCAACACTTCAAATGATCTCCAACTCTGCTGCCTCCCATATATTGCTTAGCCAACATATACGCACTTAGCTCTCTTAATCTCCCTCATAAGTAAATTCCTCAGCCCCTTAATCACCCCCGCTACTCTTCTCTGAATCCTTTCCAATGTGTTGACATCTTTCTGGCACAATGGTGCCCGCAGCCATATGCCTTTGGCACCCGCTCCCCTTGGCCTCCCACCAGAAATGGAAGTTGGCTGATGTCAGAACAGAGAGTAAGACATTTATTTGATTTAGCTTTTGATTATGTTCACTTCTTAAGATGACGGTTGATTACTAGTGATGGGATTGGCCAGGCGTTGGGATTCAGGGCACGTCGGAGATGGAGAAAGTTTATGTGTGAAGAGCAATAGCATGTAACTTGTGTTTCTCCCAGGAGTAGTCACTTTCCAAAACAGATGAAATCAGGAGCTTTGGGAAATGGTCATATTTTAGATTAGCATCCTAAAGATTGTTTCTATTTCTATAGCCTGAATTTCAAAATTGAATTTAACCTTCTTTAATTCTAGAATTTTGAAGTTAGAGAACCTGAAGATTTCCATAGGGAAGATGATGCTGTCATAGCTGAATCATCTATGGCAGAGGCTTTGAACATAGAAAGTTTACCCATCAATTCTGGGTTAGAAATTCTTTACTCAGTGTGATGGGAGCTGTGAGGCATTCAAAGGTGAGAAAAAAATCAATTTACGTGTATGTAAAAACCTCCTTCCGGATCCACATCACAATACTGGTTGTATGGCCTTCACTTTAAGGGATACTTTTCATTTTTATTAGTCTTTGACAATGTTTATATGTTTGTGAAATTAGACTTACATTTTTTGAACCTAGAAAACATGATTTCTCTAGTGATAAATCAAGTGGTATTCTAAGATGTTTGAGAAGAAAAATCTGTTTGTAAGTAAGTTTTATGAGAGAGTATCAGTAACTATAATCTGCTTAAAATTTAAGAAACCTCTGACAAAGTGTTTTTATTCATTCAACCAGTATTGAGTAAGGGCTCATAGTGTCCCTGACACTGTCTTATACACTGGGGTCACAACACACACATAACGTGGTTCTGACTTCAGGAATCAAATACTATAAAAATAACTGAGGATA
The DNA here is from genome assembly GCA_028533065.1 of Trachops cirrhosus. Classification (NCBI taxonomy): domain Eukaryota; kingdom Metazoa; phylum Chordata; class Mammalia; order Chiroptera; family Phyllostomidae; genus Trachops; species Trachops cirrhosus. Next base: position 23,345,757 of record CM052547.1, on the reverse strand, counting down.
AATGGATGCAAGAAGAATAAGGAGGGTGAAATTCTGTGTCATGGGAAGACAAACACAAGTGGTTTTCTTCTTAGACACAAGACAAAAACACCTCCTTGACTCCCAGATATCTCACTAGTGGTGTTCAGTGGCATGAGCCTCAGATATGAAGGCTTGCACATTACCTAGACCAGTATCGAATATACATGTTTCCTTGATATAATATGGCATAATTATCACAATTGGCAAGCCAAATCCTGTCTCTGAAAGTGATACCAAGAGACCATATTGCATTTGCTCAAGTGGGCTATATTAATCTTTCCAATGTACAAGGCAGATGTTTAGTCTAGGATGAAAGAAAGTAAGAAAAAAGAACTTGCTATTAGTGACAAACTTGTGTCAAATCCAGCTGGAAGTGATGGAGAGCAGGCAGATGGGCATTCCCATGATAGGCAACATAGAGAGATCTTTCAGCGGTCATCAGAAAAATGAATCAGAGGTTTAAGCTATAGAAGGAAATACATGAAGTAGTCAGATGCTACTGCCCCCTTTTCCTCTCAGAATAGAAGATGGGCATGCAAAAGTCAGAAGAAAACCTGCAGCAAACTGCTCAGACAGTAGCCTCTTGGGCTGTCTGACTATAACTTCAGTGTTCTGCACCCTAGCAGAGGGGGCCCTTAACTAACCTAGGAGTTTGGTTTTACTTTCTCTTGCAAAGAGCTATCTCTTGTGTTCCCAAGTTTTGGGTTTCTCTATGGATGTGGAAGACCCCGTAGTGTTTTCTGAGGTCCATCAGGAGCTCAGCACTACCTTTTCTCCTGGGAAAGAGATCCAGTCTGATGCAATTCCTCTTTGCTTGGGCTGACTCCTTAGCTTCTAGCTATCAGCCTTTCAGAGTGTAAGGTATGTCTTTACTGAAGACACAGAGTGCTCAGAAGAAAATTATGGTATAAGAACACAGGTTGAAAATCTAGTTAGTTTAGACTTTTCCTCAGTCTTCTTCAAGGAAGATGTTTCAAGATTTAGCCTTTGGGAGAGTGGGTGAGCTTTGTGTGCTCCCTTCACTCCTGAAATGGTTCTCCTTTCTTAATTTTTAGACCAGCTCATATGAATGACCTCACCAGCTAGCTAGGCCCTGGGTCAGAAGCAAGTCCGTCCTCCCACACCTCTCTCCATCAGAAAAACTTCACACCTTTCACAGGAGCATGTATTTGTCGACTTTCCTCCAAAAACAAAACAGGAGAATGCAGTGCTATATAGTGGAGTTTTGTAGTGATGCTACAAAGTATAGTTTTCAAGTCTCACTCTAATACTTGCTGGCTGGAGGCCCCAATGTCCCCATTGGAAATTGAGAGAATACTATTATCTCAATTGAGATAATGCTATTTACTATATAAGGTTAAAGTGGGACTAGCTTATCAATGCAGAGCAGTCAGCACAGAGCCCGATCAGCCCTCAATAGATTGTATTTATATTATTCCAAACAGTTCCCTGATATTCATTGCTCTAGTTAGATTCTAGAAAAAAAAGGGAAGGAGAATAGGAAAATGGCTCCTTAGATTTTAGTTCACAATCAGATATATGGACCTGTTTTTCTTATAGGATGACCTGTTAACCAATCATGACACCCAAACATTACATTCTCTGCAGTATCCTTAGAGAAATGAATTCTTTTGTTATCATCCTCTGGCCCAGTCTTAAAGGAACAATTAATAGCTCACCTCTGTACTCTTTTGCTCTAGCAGAGGTCTGAATGAACAACATCAACCGCAAAAACAAGAAAACCCAAGCAAACAAAAGATCAAACACACCATCAGAACACTACTTCCACTTTGAATGGTCTCTCCCTACCTCCAAGGTATGGCCCTGCCTCTCATCGACTCCTTGTTACTCAGGATAGCCTTAGGATAAAAGAGAAAGTAAGGAGATGGTATATGCTAGGTGACTGGGTTTGCATTTCCTACTTTGCCAGATTTTCTAGTCCTGCAGTCTTTTCTTTATGGCCTTTACCTCATCAATCACCAATGGATGTATTCACCAAACTTGCACCGTTGTTTAGTTTGGGGGTTATGCTTCTGCAACCTCCTACACGAGCCACTCTCTTTTTATATGAGCAATTAAACTTCTGAGTTCCCCCAGGAATACTTACTTTCTCATCCACAGAGCCAACCTAGGTTTCTTGGACCTACACCAAGGATGTGGCTCCATTTCCAATCTAGGTCTTCCCTTTAGCTGAGCCCCTCTCTACCCTTGAGTGATCCACAACTGGGGCTGAGGGTGTTGATAACATAGAAGTGGGTAGGGAATATAAAGGGAGCTGATAGTGGTGGATTAGGCACACAGTAACCCTTAGGAGTTTTGCTAACTTTATTGTTGCATCTGCCAGCTGTGGTTCTTTTTGTAGAGCACCTAATAAACACAGGTAATGACAAATATTTTTTAAAGTTCTGTAATGCTATTATCTATCAAAGAAGGCATCATATGACTGAATGAAAGTGAAATCTATGCACTCAAGTTTTTCAGGGTAAGCTTTGAGTCATTTGATGGATACAGTCACATTAAAATTCCACTATTCCTTCATCCCTTCCACCTTCATAGAAATCCCGACTATATTAATTGAAACTGAAAAATAGGGACAAATTTATAAATTCTCCATATGTGTAGAACATTTCACAGTTTATGAATTGCTTTCATTCACTATACCTTATTTGAACCACGCAGAAATCCCTGTGTGAGGGTTTTAATGTCCCCATTTTTCAGATGAAGACAGTTTCAAATTGTTTTTTGTGATTTACCCACGATCATTCAGAAATAGAACTGTGACTCCATCCCTTGTTGCTGATTATATATCTCCTGCTTACAGTAGGTTTTTAACTAGGCATGTTGAAACAGAGTTTTCTTTTAATTAAGAAGTGGAATCAATTAAAAGAATATTAATTACTGAGATCAGGCTCTTCTTTCTCATATGTCAGTGCCACAGTTTGTATTTACGATCAGCTGGTTTCTTCTTTATTATTATAAACCTATGGGGTTGTTGAATACTCTCATTAGTATCTCATCTAAGTGCAATGATGTGTAAATATTAAACTTAAAAAAATATCCCCTTACCTGACTTTAAATCAATAGCAATGCTGTCTCACTTCTTCATTATTTCCCAAGTGTTCAAATTCCCTCTCTTTATTTTTCTAGTTAAAAACCAATTTAAAAAACATTTCAGTAACTCTGCCATTATAGAATTCTTGTTGTAATAAAATTAATAATTTAAATTTGTTGGCATCAAATGCTGGAAGTTCTCAGAGCACCTTAATGAAAATAGAAAATGATAAAACTGCATCATGCCCTGATTACTACCCCTGAGCAAGACTGGGCAAACTTGCCAAATGACTGCAAAAAAGAATGATCCAAATTAAAACTACAAACAACAATCACATAGGGAAAGCATTATCTTTACCTGGAAGAGTAATGGGTTTCAAGTCTCTAGCTATGGATGATGGATTCAGGGGAAGGAGAAACATCATCCAGGTTTCTGCTGTCCAAATGTTAGTCCTTTTCTGGACCTTGGAAAATACTTAATTTGGTCCCTTCCAATTTGTCATAAGAAAATGATACACTGAGTGGTAAAATGACTTTCTTAAGGTCCCACGGTTAGTTAAAACAGGGCTTCACTGGTGTCCAAACCACCTGACTCATCATTTCTCACTGTTTTGTGCTACCCCTTAGTCTGTTTGCAGCAAAACGAGGAGCCACTAATTTCAGACTGCTAGAAGTAACTGACTTTAAGTCACTAATATGTAAAGTAGGAAAAGGGAAAAGTTAAAGAGAACTCGGCCAGTACGGGGGTCAGGCAAACAAGGGAAGTGAGGCATTTACCTTAGGTGCAAATTTTAAGGAGCATTTCATAATTCAATAATCAAGATTAATATTCTAATGCAATATTTTTTTGAAAATCAAAATTAATGCAAACCACCCCTTCCACATGAATTTCACATCCCCGTAATCTGTACCTGAGAAAAGTGCCTCACTAACCCCTCTCACCTCACTTAACTCACCCTGGTATTGGTCCTGGGAATGACTTTTTTCCCCTTTATGGCCTGAAGTTCATCTGCCCAAATGCCAGTGCTTTATTGTTGAGAGCAATGCTTTTACTCTTGAAATTTTGCAGGATAAGCCTTCTACTCTTTGCAAGTGTCAGAAATACAGGGAAGGGTGAGGGTACTCACTATGTGTGTTGGTTTTGAACTATGTCCAAAAATGTTTTAACATTTTTCTCTTCAAAAGATGGAAACTGTCTCTGTCTCCTTGAGTGTGGTCTGTACTTAGTGACTAGCCTCTAATGACTAGGGTGTGGCAGAAGTAATCATGTGCGATTTCCGAGCTAAGACCCTCGAATGTATGGAGCTTCCTTCTTTCTCTCTTGGATCACAGGCTCAGTGGAAGGCCAGCTGCCTTGTTATGAGGGCACCCAGGCCAACCATGTAGAGGTTCCTGTGAGTAGTAACTGAGGCCTCCCACCAGCAGCCACGTGAATGAGCCACCATAGAATCAAATTCACTTAAAATCTATGTTACACTATTGTTTTTATTACTTAGCAGGATAATTAAAATTTCTGAATTTTGCCCCTATTAGTTTGTTTAATTATTTTGTATTCTCTGCTTAATTACATGAAGAATAATAGTTAAATTGTCTTGCTGAATAATACTTCCTTTTTCAGGATTATTTTCCCTAAAGATTCCATATTTTTTTAAAAGATTTTATTTATTTTTAGAGAGAGGCAAAGGAAGGGAGAAAGAGGGGGAGAGAAACATTGATGTACTAGGGATACATCGATCATTTGCCTCTCACATGCCCCCAACTGGGGACCTAGACCACAACCCAGGCATGTGCACTGACTGGGAATAGAACTGGCAGCCTTTTGGTTCTCAGGTCAATGCTCAATCCACTGAGCCACACCAGCCAGGGCTAGATTCCATATTCTTTATATGATGAACAGATCACTTTTTTTGTAAATTAGGTATAATTTACATATAGTGAAGGGTAGGAAGTGGCAGTGTACAATTAGATGAGATTTGACAAATAAATAGATCTGTGTAACCTTCACACTATGAAGATAAAATGACATTTACATCACACTAGAAAATTCTTTCCTGCCTCTTCTCAATCCATACCACACCACAACTTTATCCTGAAGCTAATACTCTTCTGATTTTTTTTCAACATCAAGTAGATATACCTATTTAATAACTTCATATAAATGAAAACATATAGTGTGCACTTTTGTATATTTGGCTTATTTTGGTCCTCATGTTTTTGAGATTCATCTACATAATTGTATGTATTGATCATTTTTATACCCAATTAGTATTTTATTGAGCACTACATTATGTTTACTTATACATTTCTGTCTTGATGGACATATGGATTGTTTCGTTTGACGATATGAATAAAATGGTTGTACGCCTGTTGACACAATTCTTTGTGTGGAGATATATTTCTATTTCACTCTCGTATGCATACCTAGAAGTGGAACTGATAGGGTGGGTAAATGTAAGTTTGCCTTTATAAGAAAACTGCCCAACAATGTGCCAAAACAATTGTGTTGTTTCTACTTTGACCTCCAACAAAAGGGGTTCCAGTTGCTCTGCATCACGGGAAACTCTGAAAGATTTGTTTAAGTTCTAAAATGAGATTTTAAAATAATGTGTACCAGCAGTTTGGGGAAACTAAGAGAAGGAGAAAGCCCAGTTATGGCTTTTGAGAGGCTACTCACTTTATTGAGAAAATTATGTTTGTAATTTAAAGCAACTGGAGAGGAGAAAAAACTTTGTAAAATAATTGGTGAATTGTGCTCTATAAATGAGATTATCATAAAGAAAACACTTATCCTATTGGTTTGAAAGTCACCATAAAGTCAATATATAGTATTTTTTTTGGAAACTCAAGGAGATGACCACAAGTTAAATTTTCTATTGACTCAATTAGTCACATATTTTTAAATTTATTTCATAATTGTGCAATATTTGGAGGATGAAGGGAAGACAGATGGTAGAGATTTGAAGAACACAGGACTACAAAATTTAATATGTTCGATGAAATTCCATGAAACAAGCAAGTCAATCAAGTCCTCTAGCTCCTTGTATTATATATTCTATTTATATATTCAGGAAATTAAGTTAAATATATTTATTGTTCTCCTACTCTGTTCTTTATAAAATATGCAGGGTTTTCACAAGGAAAAGAGATATCCTAGCCTTTGTTTTTATGTCAATAGACATTTGACACCTGTTATTACTTCTGTTTTTGAGCTACAATATCTTGACTACTTTCATGTTTGGATAAGTGCAATATTGTGGTATAAAACAATGTGATGCTTAGGGAATGCTTTATTATTGAAGGAAATTCTCATTTTAAAAAATGGAATTGGCTGCTGTTCTTATAATACTCAAGGAATACTTAGCTTCTTTATAACTTAGAAAATGTAAGTTATCTGTCTCCAGATGGTTTCTCTTTTTCTTTTATTAAATAAAAACAACAACAAAAAAACCCCAAAACAACTGTGGGATTGAAAAACAATGACCTGACTGTTTATAGGGAGACTGGCCTTACCTGAATACTTTAATTATTGAATATGGAAAGGTTAAAATATCACATCTATTTTTATTGGCACTTGCAATATTAGACACTGACTAGTGTGTTAAAACAAGACAAGGGGGAAGTTGAAAATAAATACAGAAAGTGACAAAGATTTTGTAGCTGCAAAAGTTTGCAAGAGATCAACATTCATAAGCTGTGTTGATCAAGTAGAAGAAATGAGCAAAATCAATAAATAATGAGAATGATGGAGATTAGATTAAACAAATTGGGACATTCACTCAGTTTAGCAAAATGTGTCAAGATAAAGGGGTGGGGAACAACTATGTTCATCCTCTAAGTAGGTGTATGAGAAATGTGTGTGATCACAGGACCCACTGATAAAGTGGGGCAAGCATGAGGCAGACCTGGGAAGTGACTGCCTCAGTACCATGTTTCTTCAACTTTGATTTCTAGAGGCAGAGAAACACACCAAAGCTGGGCATGTCACAATTCCCAAAGCAGTTGTTGTCTGAAACTTGGAAATTAAAAATAATTGGAGGGGAAGGAGGGGCAAATCCCAACCCAGTTACCATCACATAGTCATTTTCCCATAGGTAAAAAGAGGGCAGACCACACAGGCCTTCTGCAATAACAGAGATAAAGAGGAAAATTTTGAAACACAGAAGTTTAACCACCAAACTTATTTATGCCCATGTACTTTCAAATATATCACAGTTTTGGAAAGTAGCTCTATTTTTTATGGGCCTCATTTCTGGAGAGTCCACACACAGTAAAAGCAAAATAAAGTGTATATCGGGAAGAAGAGATGTAAATGGTGATAGTGCGGTGTAGGGTTAATTTCAAATAAATGTCTCCTCAAAGGAAAGTTCATGGCCTGGGATCAGAAAAGGAGTTGACACAGTGACTTGAGTGAACCTATGCAGAAATACATGTTACCCTCGGATATTTCCCTCTCCCACACTAGGTAGGTGTCCTTTCTCTGAAGCCAGTTATTACACCTAATCAGCAAAACTGGTATGAACTGAGAGGAAAAAAAATCATGGGTTCTGTAAGCGCTCTGTGAAGGCTGATTAGTAGTTTGAGGAAACCCAGCATTTTCTAGTCCATTCGCCAGGATCCTTCGGGACCCTTGGCCACGGACTGACTGATAGTGGGTAGCGCAGGAGTAGTGGGCTAGCCCCTGTCCTTGGCTCAAGACTCTGTTTGACTCAGAAGTAAAAATATACCAGACAAGTAATGCTCCCTATTAATCCACATTTAGAACACAAACCTAAATAACTTGGTTGTGCCAGAAAAATACAGTTTAACTAACATTTATCTGTAAACAGCACACAGAAACTCAAAATCCAAGACTTTTTAAATCTGTATTTATTTTAGTTTTTTAAATTTTACTTAACTGTGGTAAGAACATAACATGAGATCTATCATCTAAACAATATTCCAAGCGTATAATACATTATTGTTCCTTATAAGTGCAATGTTAGACAGTAGATATCTAGGGTTTATTTATCTCGTTTAAACAAAAATTTATTCCAATTAATTAGTAACTCTTCATTTTGCCCTCTTCCTCAAGCTCCTGACATTTCCAGTTTTTGATTCTATGAATTTGACTATTTAGGGCACTCCTATAAGTGGAATCATGAAGTATTTGTCTTTCTGTGACTGGCTTACTTCACCTCGAGTTTCATCCATGGTGTCACATATTGCAAAAATGTCCCTTTTTAAGGCTGAATAGCATTCCATTGTATGGATATTGCACATTTTCTTTATCCATTCATCTGATGACAGACACTTATGCTGTTTTCACAGCTCGGCTATTGGGTACAATGCTGCAGTGAACGTGGGAGCACAGATATCTCGTCCAGGCCCTGATCTCAGTTTCTTCAGATACATATGCAGAAGTCAGATTGCTGGATCACATGGCCCTTCTGTTTTTAATTTTTTTGAGAAAACTCCATACTGTTTTTCATAGAGGCCACATCATTTTTCATTCTCACCAGCAGTGGGCAAGGGTTCCAATTTCTCCACATCCTTGCCAACACTTGTCTCTTTTTAATAACATCAATCCTGAGAAGTATGAGGTGATAATCATCATGGTTTTGATTTTCATTTCACTAACGATTAGTGACACTGAATGTTTTTTTCCTGAATCTGTTGGTCACTCATATGTCTCCTCTGGAGAAATATCTGTTCATATCCTTAGCCCATTTTAAACATTTGTTTATTAGGTTTTGTTTTGCTTTTGCTATTAAATTGTAGAAGATCCTTGTATATTTTGGAGATTTGCCCCTTGTATCTGTGAATTGCAGATATTTTCTGGCATTCCTTCGGTTGCCTTTGCACTCACTCTATTGATTCTCTTTGCTGTGTGGAAGCTTTTTAGTTTGATGTAGTTCTCCTTGTTTCTACTTTGTGTGCTTTGGATGTCATATCCATGAAATCATCACCAAGACCAGTGTTATAATGCATTTCCATTACATTTTCTTGTACGAGTTTTATAATTTCATGTCTTATGTTTAAGTCTTTAATCCATTTTCAGTTATTTTTTTTGCTTATTATATAAGATAATGATCCAATTTCCTTCCTTTTTCATGTGGATATCTAGTCTTTCCATTCATTTCCATTCAAATGACATTTCCATGTCATTTGTTAAAGAGACTTTTAAATGCTCTTTTTGCTCATGGTGACATGGAGGAAGAGAGAATAAATTTTCAATAGGCATAAGTTTTTTCAGGTAACTGAATCATGCTATGTAATGAGGGTCTTAGGGAGGAAGAGGATTGCTTCAAGGCCCCCCGTGACTTGTGATGGCAGGCACAAGCTGTCACAGGGAGCTCTATCTGAGCCATTCACTGAGATCCGGAACCTTTCTGTCTGCAGGAGTACTTGACCTACATCCCTTTACGTGACATGTTTACATGTGGAAATTTACCTACTGGCTAAAAGAGGTCAAGAGAAATGGAATTGGAGGAGATGTGATAGTATCTGCCTTTTGTTTAGCCTCTGGGCTTGGTGATGGTAATGAGACATGAAAAGAAATGGTGGTAGAAGATGATGAAGCTTCTTGAGGGTTCCTCAGCTTTGCAATGCACTGTGGAAGAGTCCTAAACTGGGAGTAACACAGCAGCAACAGGACAGCACTGGTGCTAGTAACCAGGGCTAATCTCAGGTACCTGTCATCCTCAGAGGGAGAGGGCCAATTCTGGAACATACTTAAGATTCCCTTGAGGTACTGAGACATACTTGAGAAGTGGGAAAGAGGCCATGTTGAGGTTCTACAGTTATACAGATGAGGGTTCATCAGAGCAGAAGCATTTGTCAGTTCATAATCAGCCATCTCCCGAAATGAGCCGAAGCTCTGTGAATAGTGTATTTTCAGATAAATTGTTAATAGTTTTGGTATTGTTCATAAATATCATAGAACTCAAACAAGAGGTGCAGATCTGGATTTTAGACAGAGATAGTAACTTCTGGTACATATCATACTGACAGATATTCACTGACACATATATTTTTTAAAATAAACCAAGGTCAGCCACACACTGCTGACCACTTTTACTCTAGGGTTTTAAGTTACAGAATGACTTTGGATCCCATTTGGAACAGTTGCTTAGAAGTTAGGTGGCAGGCATCACACCCTCCTCGCCCAGCAGATGCAGTTTTTACTTTGGGAACCAAAAGGGTCCTACCCGCCTTGCTAATAATACTCTTGTGTCACCCCGATTCCTGGAAACTCTGAAACCAGCTTACAGTTATCTCAGAACCTCAAGGTGGTAGCTGCATCATCATGGATTGGATATATGGTGAGGTTTCATTTAACATAGATATTTATGTTACACATATTCAGAATAACTGTTTTCACTGGAGCGTTGATGGATCAACCAACAGCAATTTAATGAGAATATCATCTGTCCTTGTAAGGGATATTCCCTCTCTGCTGCAAAGGTGGGATTGCTGTGCACTGTATCGGCCTTGTCAGAGGAGATGTTCTGTCACTGATTAAAGAGCTGCGTGTCCTCTTTAGTCACAAAAACATTTCATGGGGTAACCTTGTTTCTGTCTTAATGGATTCGGGCAATGTAATGAGAGCTACCAAAGTGGACATGAAGAAACCCTTTGAGAGACAGAACATGTCACTTCTCACTTACTCACTAATGGCAGTCCCTCCTGGACCGAGCAAGCCCTTCTTGACAGAGCCGGAAGAGTCATTTAAAATGCACCTGCCTTCCTTCCTCCCTTCAAATGCAGCAGAAAGGCTCTGAAGAGAGATATTTTTCCTTTGTTAGAAACACCAAATGCAACCCACAGGTGTCTTAGTTTCATCAGAGCTGTTTAATGATATACTATCAAAGAGAAAATAACACTTCCTTTAAAAATGTACAATGCATACTGTACCTTCTCAAAGTGTATTTCAATCTGAGTTCTTCCAAACCCAAGGCTTAGGGAATTTACATGATATCTTGATATCTGTGTTACCAGATAGGGGACCTTGCACTGGGTGGGTCTTCCTAGGGCCAGCTGGTAATATGTGGGCTCTTGACTTCATGTAGGAAAGATTTCACAATGCGAGTCCAGGCGATGATGAGGATACATCCCTTAAAGCTGGGGGCAGTGACACAAGGAAGGGCTTAGCATAGATGAAGCAACAGGACAGCCTGGGCTGGGCTGCCTTAGCTCATCTGGAAGTCAGAGAAAATGTGGTTTTGGGGACAGGTTCAGGGGATTAGCCTGGGACAAGCTGCTGTTGCCCGTTGCTCACTCATTGGAAGTCTTGGGGTCCCTTAGAGTTTAGGAGATGAACCCCTGGGGGTTGGGGGGGAAAGGGGAGAAAGAAGAGAGAAAAGGGAATGACGCAGGCAGCTCCCCAGAGGGAGAGCCTGTGCACTGAGTTCTTTGTCTTGAGGCTTTTTATCTCTCTCTCGCAGGTGGAAATCTTAGGGGAGGTCTCAGGGGAGGGTTTCGGCAGAATGTTCATCAATTTTCCAGGTGTGCTCTTTCAGGGTCCTAGTCTCTTCTGATTGGTCAGTGCCAGGGCAAGGGGTAGTTAGTCATTACAGTTGGTCTTGGCATTGCCCACCTGGTTTTGCTGCTTTTCTGGGCCTGGAGCTGAAATACAACTGAGGCCTAGATGTTGTCTTTAGGGAGGTGACCTTTTTATATATGGCTGTAAATTGCACAGCCAGTTTGTTCAGCTGTCTTAGTTTTCCTATTCCACTTGCCAAGGAATTTTCCTACCTCCTTACTATCCTGTCTCATAAGACACAGAATGAATGAGTAGCTGAAGTAGGACCAGGACTAGGAGTCTCCAACTCTATCTCTCTCTTCCTCTCTCTCTCATTTGTGTGTGTGTGTGTGTGAATAACAATTTAATACCTGTCATGATCAAGCTGTGATGCATGCAAAACAAATAATTTTACTGTTCAGGGAGAGTCAGAAAAAGAAGGACTGAGTTACTGAGAGTGCAGTTTTATTCTACATCTTTTGCCAATTTGAAGAAGCAACTAATTCATAAACTATATGGTAAGCACATTTAACTGTTCTAGGATTTTTCTCATGCTTCATGAAAACAGATATCATAACTGGGAAACCAACTGTAAAATTAAAAGAACTAGATGTTGCTAATAAAGACCATCATTTTAGGAAAATAAATTTGTTTCTTGGAGGCTGTTCTCGAATGTATGCTTGAGGTGCCCACAAGAAAACTAATTCAACCGAGAAACAAATTGATCTTGCTTCACTGGTTTATATGAACAGAGTAAAACACACACCAACAAGTTATATCACTTAATAATTTCTTGTTACCTATAATGAATCAATGACAAGATCACCTTGACTTACTATGTTTTGAAATCCTGTGTACAAAAGTGGCCTAGAATTACAGTTCATTTACCAAATTATGGGTTTCATTAAGAACATAACATCTTCAGAACTAATGGAATAAAGGTAATCATGATTTGTGTAGTGACTTTATCCATTGTATTTGGGAATTTTGTGTCTTGGGGGTTTTATTTTTGTTAATATATTAGTAACATTAGTGTGGAGAGGAAATAATGATGCACAGTTTGATATTGCTGTTGTTGTCTGGAAATGTGTCATTTTATTCTTTGAATGCATTCTATTGCATCTTACAGAAAAAAAGGAGCTCATCTTTGCAAAATCAATCTCACAGCATTGAATTCTTCATGATTATGGTTTCAAAAGTTGCATGCAACTTCTTATTAAAATAGTGAGAGATGGAAATTTGCAAATTCTATTCTCCATTCTTCCAATTTGCAAAGCTAGCATTCAGTGCATTTCTGTCACTTAATTTGGGGCCATCATAGGAGACAATGGAGTGAAGGTTGAAAATCTTCCTGTTAAGGGTCCCTTTCAAGTTCTTTCTCCTCTGTGCAGCAGCAGAGCACAGCAAACCTCCTTGAACTACAGTCGGGAGAGGAGGATGTGAATTTCAAACACGGAGTGGTGGGAGGGGCATAGATTATTTCTTAATATTTTAACCAATAAATATGGCATAATAAATGAGAAGTATGTGTTGAGCTAGTACATGAAAGCATTTCAAGCAGTATTACTCCAGACTCCACAATTGGAAAATCACAGTGATTTGGAGCTTACATTTTAATGTTCTAATAGCAAAAGGTATAATGAGCAAATCAATAATAAAAGTTCAATCTAAGAAGAATGTTTAAAGTGACAAATTTATTAAGCTCTCTAAGGCAACCGTTTATTACTCAGAAAACTAATAACAAATCTTAAATTTTCATTAAAATAGCTTCCTAAATGAGTTGTTTTAAAAAATAACATGCTATTTTGGCTACTTCTACTCTCTTTTGTCATTAAGAAATATATTTTGATTTCACTCATACGTAGAATTTAATGAACAAACTGAACTGACAAGCAAAACAGAGACAGAATCACAGAAGGAGAGCAGGATAACAGCCTAGTCGGGGAGAGGTGAGGAGGTGGAGGGACTGAGCAAAACGGAAAAAGGTCTCATGGACATGGGCAACAAACAGTGTGGTGATTGGTGGCAGGAGGGTAAAAGGGGACTAAATGGTAATGGAAAAAAATACAGTAAAAGTTAAATTAAAAAAATAAAAATAGAAAAGAAATATTTTGAATTCATATTCATTACAAATTCAAATTTTACAAATTCAAACCAAAATTTAAGTGCACGTGGCTTGATTACATTTCTTTAGAGTTAAACCATACTTTCTAATTGTGTTTAATAAATACCAATAAAGATTTCTCTCTTTATTTCATAATTTTTAAAAAATATTGGAGCCACAAACATGCTGTAAGTATATATTGTAGAAATCAGGGTAGACCCTAAAGTCCATTTGTCAAGAGGTTTTTCACTATTTTACTATAAAGTAACAAGTGTGTTTTTTACATTCTAGAAACTGCTTATTGGTAATAGTTTGTATCTTTCATATTTATCATGAAGAATTACCTACCTAAGTTGCAAATATGCAGACTCATAATCATGCACAATTAAAATTAAAGCATTAACAAAAATGATGATATATAATATTTGCATTAGTTTGGAGCTTTATTGCAGTATTTATTTCTTTTGAAATACTGAAAACAACTCATGGATTTCCAATAATTTTTATAGAATCTGAATGCAAAACTACTTATCTTCTGCAAATTTATTTTCAAATTCAAAAATCCAAGATTTAAAAATTTTGGAAAAATACTTAATTTAAATAATACATTCTATAACCACAGTTATGGAGAGCTTTTCTAACACAGCATTGTTATTAATATGGGTATACAGATCCTCTTATTTCCCAGGGCTTTTTGAAAACTTTTCCTGTACACCATTCCCTCAGCAAAGATTAAGAACCCTAACGAGGATGACTCTTGTTCAAGTTTAATTTTGAGACCCCAATGTGATTTTTGGGGGAAGAAGGAAGTCCAAGGATAGGTGGTTTTGAACAGGTCAGGTATAGACTCTTGAGGCTTTTATTTCTTTGCCACCAAGAGACTGGATATACAAGCAAGCACCAAACTGTATATAAAAATCTCTGACACACAAGAAACCAGCCTGCTCTCTACAAGTTACACTTATAGGCAATCAGACCACTAACCCTAGTAGTAATCCAGGAAGGCAAAACATAAATTAAAATAAAATAAACAATAATAATAACTCCTATCACAACTGACCCAGAGTAGCTAGGACTTGATTAATAATTGATAGCCATAATTTTTGTCCCCATTTCTGGTTGAGGACCAACCAAAGAAAGCAAATAGGCAACCCCACCCAATTACACAGGGTGACCCACTTCTAGTTAGCCCACCTGCAGCTACTCCATGCTGACAGCCTCCAATCAGGGACTATCTGAAGCCTTCCTTTTTTCCTACTGTAAAGTCTCCCTATTCATCTGCCTGCCTTTGAATCTTTGCCAAACCCAAGTGATGGTGGCTGACTACCGTGTTATAGCAAGCTCTAAATAAATAGGTTTTGCTTGTTCTTATTTATTTTTTTTATTTCCACACTTTTGATTCACAGTGTAGTTAAATTCATAATGCAGTTAGATTCAGATTAGGATTGGGTGCGGTAAAGAAAATACATGCTTTAAACATGAAAGCAATTATTTCTTTTTGGTTAAGATTAAGGAAGATTTTATAAAAGTGTTTACACTTGAACTCAGCCAAATGAATAGATTTGGGCTGAAGGCCAAGTAGCATTTTGTTGTTGTAGTTATTATTACTTTTACTTTGTTGTAGTTATTATTACTTTTGCTTTTCTGCTGTTGTCTAATTATATTTAAAATCTTATTATTCTAGGATCTGAAGTGATCAACATTTTAATTGACCCAATCCTAAAATTTTTCTGATTTTAGATTGTGTCTCACATTTAGCCAAACATTTCTGCATATCTCTTCACAGCTATTTTGACATGGTTCTTGTGTTGATGCCCTTTTGTGAGGGGGGAGAGAATGTTTGAGTGATGAATATTCCTATTGAAACTAGTTTTTCAAATGCCCATGGTTCTCATAAAATGAGGACTATTTTAGGCTTTTATTTTCTTTGTCCCACTGCATTGTCCATCTGTCAAGGTTCATCAAAGCCAAGAGCTCATATCACAGCAATGGATTTGAAAAAACAGGCCCAAGAAAACTGACCTGAAGAGAATAAAACAATGATACCTTTTTTAAAAATCAGAATTCAGCGTATAGTCATATACACATAAACCTTACGTGATTTTTTTTGATGCTGAACAGCAGGAATTTTTGTTCATTTAGTTAGAGTGCAAGCGCAATCCTGAGAGCTTCTGGTTTTAGTTCAGAGACATGCACAACTCTGAGTAAGAACCTTTACAATGAGAGAAAAGCTAAGTTAACAGCAAATTAATGGTGAAACCTTCAGAAGCCTGAGGTTGTAGGGCAAACAACTCATGTAAAATAGAGAAACGGGCACATGAAAGAGACAGGAACACTTGAGCGTATGTTTACCTGACTCAAATTCCACTTAACAACATATAAACCTGTAAATTAATTTAAATAGAAATTTTGAAACAATAGCTGAGAATGTGGCTATTGTGAGCATGTAGAGTCCCTGAAGGCCAGACATAGGGGTTTCACACATTCTTACAGAGTTTTCCTCTCAGATCCTCCCCACAGACATAGAGGAAAGGTTTGAGAAAACCTTGAGAAAGCTTCCTTCATGAGGCCTGCAGTCATGATGCCACTGCTAAAACTCTGCCAAGACCCATCTCCCCTGTCTTCCCTAAGGAATAAAATCACTCACCTGGAGTGGAATAGCATCAAGTCCTGTAGCCAGAGAACACGCGTGGACCCTGATAGCAGTTGGAGAAGGGGCATGGAGGAAAGATGTGAAAGCTGAGCTCCTTGACCTCTCTGCGGAACAGAAGTTCTCACATGCATGGGAGAGGGCATCAAAATGTGCAGCCTAAGAGCACTGGTAGGGCCGATGGAAGTGAGGGGAGGTGAATAAAGGTCGTCACTAAAAATATACCCACATTCATTTCTCTATTGTTACTAAGAAACAAAAGCTTTAACCCTCGGAGGGAATATTATCCACATTTATATCCTAAGGGCACTTGTGAAACCTCAAAGTAGCTAGAGTTAGGGGAGTGGAGGCAACCAGTGAAAATCCATCTCCCAGATCCATGTGCTCTATAGTAACAAAGGGGAAAATGTCTTATCCTGCGTGAAGGAAGGTACCACAACTGCAGAAAAGGGACACTGGAGGAATATCATTGCACCTGGATGGGATGGAGCAAACACAAGGGGATTAACAGGTTTCTACCCTTGTAGGTGGCCTTAAGTAACCTGGGAAATGAATGAAGTCTGTAAAAACAAAAGAAACTCTTCATAAATACAATATGCTAAATGATAAATCCATGTCCCTCAGAGATATGAGTTAAGAGTTCCATAACCATTATATATATATACTGGAATGGAACAATTAAATAAACAGATGACAAATGATAGGATCTAAGTTTTATACTGTTGGAATAGGAAATTATTGATAAGCAAGGAGGGAATACTGAAATGACCATCTGGTAATAGATCAATATGAACAGATGTTTCACTTGCTAGAGATGCAAATGGTTACATATAGAATTATGTATAGGTATATGTATATAAACATGAATGTATTTCCTTTTTATGTCATCTAGAAACATTTAGGAACAAAGACTTCCAGGTAGCAATGGGTACACCTAGCACTCAGATGTCAGTTTCCAATACCATTCTTCAATAAAAGGAACTGGGACTATTGAAGAAATTACTGATTCTAGACTTGGGCAGGAAATATCCAAGATGAACCTGGAATATCTTCGAGTACCAAAATGAGGAAGGGGAAAAAACGGTGAGGATCTATCAAAAGGGCAGTTGAAACAGCTTCCAATAGCCAAAGCTGGAATGATCTGTTTACTTTCTACAAAAATCCACTTGAAATACAAAGACGTAGGTAATCTAGAAGTTAAAGGCTAGAGAAAGATATACCATGGAAACACTAATCAAAAGATAATGGGATGAGTGTGGTTTCTGGTTCCACAAGTAAGGAGCTCAGAAGTCACCTCTCCATTCTAATAAGTAAAAAGTTTATGGATTGACAAATCCACAACTTTTCTCAAACCTTTAAGAGAGGAAAAGACACAGGACAAACCCTTGGTCGGAAGATAGAAGATAGAGAGGTGGATACAGGAATCACAGCTTACCAGAGCAGAGGCTTGGAAGTGGAAACCACCACAGAGACCAGTGTCCCGGTAGGAAAACCTGGACTACAGTTGAAAAATTTCTGGAGGGTCAAAGTGGACAAGTCTGATCTTAAAATCTCTAGGGGGCCCAGGCATGAGGGTTGGGCACAATACTGTGAGATTCACCTCCAGGAGTTTAACCAGGTCCCTACAGTAAATATTAAAGAAAAATTCTCTCATGCTTCTGAGGGAACAGGAACTCTTCTGAAACACGCCCCAGTACTTTGATCTTCCTAACAAGGCCCACCCTTAGGGAAAACCAGCGGACCAGAGCCTAACCTTCTGGGTTGTTAGAAAGCCTAACCACCCTGGGGGAAGGGCAATACCCAGCTCCGGAAAGCAATGGTATACCACGTAGTAAAATAAAAATACGCAACTCCAGCACATTCTAGCCATCTTGTCCCACCTAAGGTCAGAAACAAATGAGAAGTACTTGTGAAATTCACAGTTCAGAGGCATAGGCTCATGAAAAGACTGGTACCTAATCATAAAACTACAGGATGCTTTCCTTCTTTCTCACCAATACGTTACTAATGGTCAATTTATAGCAGTCCTTTTATCTGGTATATCATATCTAACTATCAATAAAATTGCAGGCATACTGAAAGGCAAAAAAACAAATTGAAGAGACAGAGCAAGAATTAGAACCACACATAGCAGAGATGATAGAATTATCAAATTAGAATTTAGAACAACTATGATTAATATGCTCAGAGCTCTAATGGATGAAGTCAACAATATGCAAGAATACATGGGTGATGTAAGCAGAGGGATGAAAATATAAAAACACAAAAAGAGCTGCCAGATGCCGGGGTCCAGCCTCGGCAGGGTCTCAGGGTCCCTGAAGGATGCACGGCTCAGGCGAAGAGACAGACACCAAGTGAGGTGCCCGAGGACAGCCAGGCTTTTTGGGCCCGACTGACTCACTGAGAAGAATCAATATTTTTATAGGGGAGGTTATACAACATTCAATGCATAGTGTGATTATTAAAACAGAAACGGTTACCATAGAAATAATTTCGAAAAGTACAGAAGGTTTTACAGATCAATCATGTTAAACAAAGAAATAACGGAGAAGTACAGGAGGTCCCACAGATCAACCATATTAAACAAAGGTTATTTTGACCAAGAGGATTATCAATCAGCTGGCCAACGAAGCTATATTGGCACAAATTTTCAGGTGCCAATTAGTAACTAGGTGTCTATGAAGATTCTAGGGATTGCTCTAAATTAAAAGGGTACAAGGGGTGATTTATAGGTTATATAGAAATTAGCTATTGTCCATTGAGGTTAGATTTGTCTAGGTTAAGTAACTGGTTTCCTTCCTAGGTCTTTTGATTTATACATCTTGGGGGAGCCATGTTTTGTATTCGTTTCCATGTATTGAGATTATTATTTTCAAGTAGAACTCCTTGCTTCTTTACACTCCTGTCCAGGGTATGGGAGGGGTAGTGGCTCTAATAAATCTTAAGCTTTTGAGTGGTGACTCCTTAAGAAACATTCCTAGCAACAGCTTCCTTCAGCGTTCTGGCAGTTGGTCTGCCCATAGTTTAATTTTGTCCTTAACTTCCCAGGTGGGGGAAGTAGGCAGCATTAGGGTTGCTAGGGGTCTCTATTCTGTGGTCAGCAAGTCATTTCGCACAGAATCAGGGGCATTGTGCAGATTTTTTGATATAACACACAGGTATCCAAAAATCCCACCACCTATTGCTAGCAGGGACAGGCATACAGGAAGAGATAGACAGGAGATCCGGCCACAGTCGCCTCTGCTGTGCAGATGCGTCTCATCCGTCCCAACTGTGTTAAGGGTTGGCTGTTGGTCGGCTCCCAACAGCTAAAATATAAAAAAAACTGTAACAGAAGTAAAGAACAACTTTGATGGACTTATCCGTACACTGGATATAACTGAGGAAAGAATCCCTGACCTAGAGGACACATCAACAGAATCCTCAAAAACCAAAAAGCAAAGAGGATAAAGACTGAAAAAAAAGAACAGAATATCCAACTACTGTGGGACAAATTCAAAAGGAGTAACATATGCATAATGGGAATACCAGAGGAAGAAAAATGAAATGGAACAGAATAAACATTTGAAAAAATAATGACTAAAATTTCCTAAAATTACAGTCAGATAAAACCACAGATTCAGAGAGCTCAGAGAACATGAAGCAAGACAAAAACAAAAACAGAGACCAAAAAAAAAAACACTCAAAACTATACATAGGCATATCATTTTCAAGCTACAGAGATAAGGAATATCAAAAATAAGGAAAAATATCCAAAAGAAGCTGGAGGGAAGAAATACCTTAACAATAAGGGAACAAAGGTAAAAATTACATCCAACTTCTCAGAAAACAGGCAAGCAAGAAGAAAGTGGTTTGAAATATTCAAAATGTAGAGGAAAATCCCATCAACCTAGAATTTTGAACCATGTAAAATTACCCTTCAAAAGTGAAGAAGAAATAGATTCTCAGGCAAACAATAATTGAAAGAACTGTTGCCAATAGACCTACATTGCAACAAATGTTAAAAGAAGTTCTTTAGAGAAAGGAAAAATAATATAGGTTGGAAACTGAGATCTACATTAAGTAAGAAGTAAAGGTAAAATAAAAACTTTTATTTTTCTTATTCTAAAAACAAAAAAGACAGTGGAAATATTTATTCTGACAAATTAGACTTCAGGACAAGAAAGAATATGGGAAAGATAATGACATATAATTATAATGAGATATATTCTTCAAGAAGCCATAACAATCCTAAATGTCTCTGAACCAAACAATAGAATTCCAACATACATGAGGCCAAACCAGGAAATAGCTAAATCCACAATTATAGCGAACTTCAGTATTACCTAAAAATACTGTCAATTAACTTGACTTTATTTGTACTATAGAAACTCAAGCATGAAGTTATACATGATCATGGAGTATCTACCAATACACCTAACAAAATTTTAAAAATAGAGATAATGCACTATTCTTTAAATACTCTACAACATAGAGTATTTAAATTAGAAATCGATATCAGAAATATATCTATAAAATCTCCAAATACTTGAAAATTAAATAATGCAGTACTAAATAGCCACAAATGGCATAACAGAAAATATCAAAGGAAAAATGCTTTTGAATATTTTGAATTAAATAAAAAGTAAAATAAAGATTGTCAAAATTCACTAGCAGGAAACTTCGGCTTCATGTGCTTAAGTTAGAAAAGAAGAAAGGTCTAAAATCAGATCTAAAATATAATCTAAGTTAGCACATAAGAAACTAAAGAGGAGTCAGTTAAACATTAAGCAAGTAGAAAGAACGGAATTCTATGGTAAGTGTACAAATAACTGAAATTCAATAGAGATGACCAATAAAGACAAAATCCACTCATTTGAAAAGAAAAATAAAATTAATCTTTAGCCAGTATGATCAAGAAAAAAATAGAGAAGACACATATTATCAGTGTGAAGGATGAAAGCAGAAACATCACTTCTGATCCTGTAGACACTAATGAATAATAAGAGGAAACTATGAACAACTCCATGTTCATAAATCCAATCAATAACTTAGATGAAAGGGACCACTTCATTGAAAGTCACAACTACCAGAACTCATTCCAAAGAAAACCATTACTTGAATGCATTCTATCTATTAAAGGAATTGAATTTGTAGTTAAAATCTTTAAAAGAAATACACCTCAGAACCCAAAGGTTTCACTGGTGACATGCAATGGAGGAGAGGGTGTCTTGCAGACACCCCACTGAGGACTATCATGAACAGCCCATGGGCAGCATCACACTCTACATTGTAGGCAAAATGTGGCAGAGCTCGTTCTGTGGCCTGATTATACTTTCCATTACCCCAGGGCTAAATATTTCTCAAGTATAAAGGATAGGAAGATGTGGAATCTCAAACCTATTCTCTGCAATAGAATTTCTCAGAAATCCTCTAAAGAGAAAGTGACATTGCCAGGATAATTTTGAAGAACATTTTATTTAGCTACAATCCTGCTGTCATTTTCTATATGTTTGGTGTTTCTCTCCCCTTTTGATTAATAGAGACATTCTCATAAATAAAAGATCTTGGTCTCTTGAAACTGTCTGTCTTGCTCTCTTATTTCCCCTGTGAAGTCATAATCCCCCATTTGTGACATCACAGTCTTTCCACTGCAATCAACAGTGATGTTTCAAGCTGGGGATTAAATGCTTCAGAAGAAGAAGACTTTACAAGAGCAGAGGGACTCTCAAGGAATAAAGATCCAATTAGCATGTAAATGCCCTTTTTAATTAAAAAGAAGAAGAAGAAGAAGAAAATCAAGGAATGAGTAGATAGTCCCAGGATGGGAGTGGTTTTCTCTGAAATAATAAATCTGGCCTTCCTCTTCACTCTCCTCTTTTACACCCCCGCCCTTGAGTGAATGAATATTTAATGTTAAGAAAACATTAAAGGTAGACAAAGTCTGTGAACTGTATATATGAGTATTGTTCCTCTGGCATAATTTCTGGGCCTATTGACCAGGACTAAAGCAGAATTAGAAAGTGGGCTGCTACAAGAAATAGTTGTGGTCCCGGATATACATCAGTTGGCTTTGACTTCCATTCCAACAGCATTTTGTACCAACCTTCATCTCTACCGCTGTTCATGAGCCATCCTTCAGCTTCTTAAAATCTCAAAGCTCCTCTCCACTTCAGAACTTCACTATATACTATTCCTTTATCTAGGAATACTCTTCCTCCATATGCTTTGCAAATATTATCCTATTGATCATTCAAGTCCAAACATCAGTGCTTTTTCCCCCGAGAGGCCTGCAATGGCCCCTTGATACTTTCCTCTATATTAGGACCTTGATATTTTAGCACCTTGACACTTTCCTCGCAAGGATCATAATGCTATTGTATGTTTACATGTCTGATATTTTTGCATACTATCAAAAGTTCTTTAGCAAGTTCTGTGTTTTATGAATGTAAGCAACACATCTGTTCACCCCCGCTTGGTTGCTCTCATCACATGCCCTCTGCTCCCAGGAGCTCCATGATAACCTTGTAAAGTAGAAAATGAGTATTGACAAGGAAGTCAGTCAAGGAGGGGTCTCCCTCTAGGCATTTATCTTTTACATGTATTTATGGGACACATACATACATATATATTGACCAAATAATTTATCACCTAACCAGAACTCTTTTATGTGTGAAAGGGGATACTAGTTATAATTATGCTAGGATTATGGGCATAAACCAGTACTTTTTCAGGCTAATTGGAACATATAATTTTTACTTTATGCATCAGATATTATGGCACATCTTAGAGAGCACACATATAAAAAAGAATTACTTCTTATCTTTAAAGTTTATAGAGTATATTGAAAAGGTATTTAATAGTATATATACACTTATAACTATAAAGTGATACCTTATTTTTAAAGTTATAGCTAAAGAGTTGTAGGTTTTGAGTGAATCTATACCGAAATTAGTAACTGTTTCCAAAAATACAAAATTATGTTAACCAATAGACCAATTTTTCAAATGACCCCATTGTAATATGATTTAAAAAATCATTAAACTGCCCTGGCTGGTGTGGCTCGGTGGATTGAGCACCGGCCTGTGAACCGAAAGGTCACGGGTTCTGTTTCTAGTCAGGGCACATGCCTGGGTTGTGGGCCAGGTCCCCAACTGAGGGTATGCGAGAGGCAACTGATCTATGTATCTCTTGAACATCAATGATTCTCTCCTTGTCTTTCTCCCTCCCTTCCCCTTTCTCTAAAAATAAATAAATGCATTCTTTCAAAAAAATCATTAAACTATTCTACATCAAGGCTCTAAACCAACTTATGGTTATGGGGTCTACTTGCAATACAAAGAAAGGGAAAGGAGCTGAGGACTACGTATACTTTCGTATCATTGAAGTCTTATCTGTCAAACAAGATACCAATGGGAAAAGACTTTGTTCTTCTCCTGTCACCCGAATGTACAGTCAGTAGTTTCTGAGGTCCCTGCACATGCTCAGTCACATTGTGTTGATGCACTCATCGTTTAACTGGTTCTAGGCGTGAAAGAGCACTTTGTTCTGCTCTGCAGATATACAGTGAGGGCAGGAAGATGATATGGCCTTCTGCCTTTTTTTTTTTTTTTTTTGTAAAATCTGATACCACAGAACTTACAGTTCTAGGCTTGGATTTAATGCTACAAAAATATTGGTCCATCTCTGGAAAAACATACTGTATTAAGCAGCACAAAGTTGGTCCAAATCGTGCCTGAATTCAGTCTATTAAATTTTATCCAAAGGTATTGTTTTTTCAGAATTTTAAAGCTGAAGGAAACGAAGTCAAGTTAGACTTCAAAAGATAGCATATGAGGAAACTTCACCTCAGAAGAAAGAAACAGTTTGTCACATACTCAGAAGCAGAGTTGTGACAAAACTCTAACATCCCGAGTTGCAGTTGAGAGTAGTTTTTATGCTGCCTCTCATTAGTCGGTTCCCTCATCATAGCAAAATATATGATTG
Organism: Trachops cirrhosus; assembly: GCA_028533065.1. NCBI lineage: Eukaryota > Metazoa > Chordata > Mammalia > Chiroptera > Phyllostomidae > Trachops > Trachops cirrhosus. Next base: position 23,321,466 of record CM052547.1, on the reverse strand, counting down.
GTGCCTACTATCAATAATTTAGTGTCTAAAGTTTTCTGCAACTTTCTTTATCTTTAAAGAAACATATTTCTGGTACCAATGTCTCCTCAGATGTAAAGAATGCCTATATCCCCCCTCTATCTATGCATGTAGAAGTCTAACATTTATGAGGATCAAGTACTTTCAAAAAGATCCATAAATGTCACTGATCTTCAGCTCTCATTACCTACTAACCCAAGGTAGAAGAAATCAGAACCCTAAGGCAAAGCAGTGAAAGCTTAATTGCTCTAAAAGTATACATCCTATTGTATTTTCAATTTGGCCCTAAGATTTAGGCCATCTCAAGCATTCAGGGAACTAAGAAAAGAAATTATCTTTAAAGAAGGATGAAGAGGTGCTTAGTTATATCTTTACTTCACCGCATGTCCCTATTAGAAATGGTGTCTGGGGATTTGGCCAGCACTCCTCCAGTGGCAATTTTTTACCATCTCAAACATCATCAATATCATCATCATTAATGACAACAATTAATATACAATGGGTCAAGCACCACTCTAAGTTGATATACATTTATGAAATTAAAATGACAAAAGTTCTATAATACAGGTACTACTATTATTCTACTTTTGCATATAAGAAAATTATAGCTCAACACACAGCTGTAGTTACTGAGAACACAGAGACATAGCTGTGGTCAGGCTCCTCTGTCATGCACAAGCTGCTGTATGTGTTTTTCACTGATTTGTGGACGGATGACTTAAGTGATAAATCTGTTAGGTGCTATGCAGTTCTTAAAGGAAAAGACACCATGTTTGCAAGGGCAGTCAGGGAAGGCTGCCAAGATGAGTTTGTCCTTAGTTTGCTCATGAAGTGAGGAGGATGTTACTGACATACATGAGGGATTTCAAAAAAGGTGGCCAATTGTGGGGAAATATATTAGAAGGGTTGTGATATTAATGGTTGGAGTAGGGATGAATGGACTAGATTTACAGCAATGGAAGATTTATGTGAAGCAAAGAAATGATGATAATAATAGTGTGTAAAATATACATGTCAGCAATTAGGACAGCTGGGGGCCCTTATTAAAAATATTCCACCAACCAATTGGGTGACTGGGTAACTTTCTCGTTTGTAAAATAAAATAAATTAACTAAATGATCTCTAAAGTTCCTCAAGTTTTAACGTATTTTGTGACTTTATACTATGATGAAAATAGATTATTTTTGTTTTATCTTTATCTTCTTTCTTTCTTTCTAAAATATATTTTATTGATTATACTATTACAGTTGTCCCATTTTTTTCTCCCCTTTATTCCCCTCTGCTCTGCACCATCCCTCCCACCAACATTCTTCCCCACTTAGCTCATGTCTATGGGCCATGAGTCATAAGTTCTTTGGCTTCTCCATTTCTTATACTATTCTTAACCTCCCCCTGTCTATTTTCTACCTACCCATTATGCTTCTTATTTCCTGTACCTTTTTCCCCATTCTCCCCTGTCTGCCTCCCCACTGATAACCCTCCAGGTGGTCTCCATTTCTGTGATTCCGTTCCTGTTCTAGTAGTTTGCTTAATTTGTTTATTTTTTCTTAGCTTCAGTTGTTGATAGTTGTGAGTTTGTTGTCATTTTACTGTTCATATTTTTTATTATCTTCTTTTTCTAAGATAAATCCCTTTAACATTTCATATAATAAGGGCTTGGTGATGATGAACTCCTTTAACTTGACTTTATCTGGGAAGCACATTATCTGCCCTTCCACTCTAAAGGATAGGTTTGCTGGATAGAGCAATCTTGGATGTAGGTCCTTGCCTTTCATGACTTGGAATACTTCTTTCCAGTCCCTTCTTGCCTGCAAGGTTTCTTTTGAGAAATCAGCTAATAGTCTTATGGGAACTCCTTTGTAGATAACTGTCTCGTTTTCTCTTGCTGCTTTTAAGATTGTCTCCTTATCTGTCCTTCCCTTCACTGTTGGTTCCCTGTGTACTTTTATTTCACTTTGCATAGCCTTCATTTTTTCCTCTATTTTGCAACCATACTCAACCATTTCTGTGAGCATCCTGATTACCAGTGTTTTGAACTGTGCATCTGATAGGTTGGCTATCTCTTCATCACTTAGTTCTATTTTTGGAGCTTGATCTGTTCTTTTATTTGGGACATATATATTTTTTTTGTCTTGGCATACCTGTTACATTGTAAGGGGCAGAGCCTTAGGTATTTGCTGGGGCAGGGCAACCCAGGTTGCTGCGTTGTGGCTCTATATGTGGGGGAGAGGTCCAAGAAAGAACAGTGCTGCTTGTTCAGCTCTCTGCCTACTTTCAGTCATTTCCTGTGCTACCCACAAGCAAATTGGACCCTTCTGGTGATGATTCGCAGGTGGGTGCTTTTTTTGTACATTCTGAGACCCCATGGGCCTCTCCTACAAACTCTGCTGTGAGGCTGGGAGTTCCTCCCACCACTGTAACCTCCACAGATTTTTATAGTCAGAGGTTTTGAGTCTTTATTTCCCCATGCTGGGACCCTGGGTTGTGTGGTCTGTCTCGCTCTCCAGTTGTTCCTCTTGGTTTATCTGCATGCAAATGTGGGAACACCTGGTCCTCCAGCCGCTGCATTGCCTGCTGGGCCCTCCAGCTCCACCTTGCTGGTCATCCTCTCTGCCTAGCTTCCTGTCTCCACTCCGACTACCAGTCTGGATGAATGTGTCTCCTTTAACTCCTTGGTTGTCAAACCTTCATAAAAGTTCAATTTTTGGCAGTTCTTGTTATATTTTGTTTTTATATTTGTTATTGTCCTTCTTTTGGTTGGGTGAGGAGGCAAAGTGTATCTACTTATGCCTCCATCTTGGCCAGAGGTCTAATTCTGAAAACAGGTATGTTAATCTTTGTATTACTGATGAATAAATTGAGGTCCTATAGAAATAATGTGACTTGCCGAGTATCACACCAGTTGAGTAACCAGTAAGTATCAGAAGTAAGTGTAGAACCCAGGCCTTATAACATCTAGCTCTCAGATGGAGAGTATAAAACAAGAAACGGTTTGGGGACATTACTTACCACATTCATTATTCTAAAAGGTAATATGGCTAAACATTGAAATAAATTTAATAAAATTTTAATTTCATACAGAATCACTGGTTTAAAAGGTTTTTGTTTGTTTTTGGTTTTTAGTAATATATCAACAGCTAATGTTAGAATGCTTGTCTGCCCCTCCTTCACTTTTGGTTTTTCACTTTTTGCTTCTTTCTTTACAACAGAATTTGGGACTTCCTAGAACACTGGGATAACCCAGGCTCAGAATTTGTTATTTACATTAAGTAACATCTCCCTTTTTTGCTGTGTCTTCTATACCATGTGAAAGAAGAATCATATTCCTCAAAGATGATGTGGCTTGGGCTGTGTTTGAAAAAAAAGGAAATGAAAGAAAGGGGGAAAAATAATACTGATCCTGCAGTTGTTCACAGTGAGGTTCACCCATCAGAGCTGAAAATAACCTATATTTTATTTCCCTTATTTTTAGAAAACTGCCGTGGACACAGGGGTGGCCGAGTGGCCAGCTGTGCCCTGAAATGCCTGAAGCCATTGCAATCAGTGCTCCGCTGTCTGAGGCTCCCAAAATGAAACACTTTGAACACTCATTCAAAGGTGTGAAAGCATGAAATTGGCACAATGGCAGCGACCACAGCACTTCCTTTTTTATTTTTTTTTTTTTTGCACTGCCTTCTGCTTCCTTGTCTGCCCTTTCTGCTTTCTGTCTCTTGATTCTGACAGTCCTTCAAATGTCTACTTAAAGAGCTGTGGCAGCCTGGGAGAGAACTGGAACGTGTTCTTAGGGAGTCTCTATCTTGAAGTGAAAAATGTTGAGGAGAAAACAGCTGCATTCACAAACCCTGAAAAAGTAGACTTAACAACGGGTAAGATGAGTCTAGGAAAGCTGATGTACAAAAGTAGACATATTAGAGGACAGATCACTTATTGGTTCAAATTAAAGCACCTCAGCCTTCATCCCACCTTCTTGGGTGTTTTCTGCACCATTCCAATCCTATTTATCGCTCATTTCTACTCTCTTATAAAATACATTCTGCTTAGGACTTTGGGATGGTCTCAACAGATCCTGGTTTGTGTAGTAGAATCCAGCCCAGATCCTGCCATGCTGGTGCCCGATGAGTCTACCGGCATGTGTTGTTGCACAGCATGAAGGCACAGCAAGTTTGCGTTTCACTCAGCGACCATTTTTGAAAAAGTTGGCCAAAATGAGCCTGCACACCACTGACTCTCCCCAAATTGTCACAGGAAGTTTGCGCTCCTCTGTGTATCTATCCATTCTTTCAAGAAGAGCCTCTGTCTTCTTTTTTGACCAGTGTTTATTGAAGAATCTACTCAACACAACTCCTCCAGGACAGTTTCCTCTGTTCCTGGTTCATATATCTTAGCACCTTTTCACATGTACAAAGATGGAGTTTTGTATCATCCTATGTGTTTTTACCTTGCAAAATTCCTTGTGTCCTCATAATCCTTCCCACCCCTATTCCATTTCTTGTGGTATTCAGGGCCATCTAGGTTTTCTGCATCAGGGATGGGAAGCCACAGTAGAACAGTGAAGGATAAAAAAGATTTTCATAACTTAAAGTGGGCAAAAGAGGCTTCTGAAGCTCAAAACTCAATCTCCACCATTAACAATGGATGTAGGAAGAATTCATGGAGGTAAGAGCCAGTATTTCTGTTCTGAACTTGATAAATATTAAATGGGTTGGGAGAAAGATAAACATCAGAGAGGAAATATGAATTAGAAGTTGGCGACTGTTTCTAAGAAGGGACAATACTTCTATAAGACTAAAGGTACCAATTATAATGCCAAGTAAATGGAACATCAGTGCATATATTAATTGTAACACAGGTGGATCCGTTCACTGTCAGACCGTAGCCCACTTCGTATGCTCTCTCCTTTCTCACCCTTACACCTCTCTGAGATACATACTGACCCCAGCCTTGGATGACAGTTGTCTGTGTGCTTATTCTCTGTGCTTGACTATAAATCACTTGAGATGAAAGACTGTCTCATTTATCTTTGTACCACCATGATCATTTACCACAGCCGGCTCTTAGTTAGTTGCAGCCCAATAAAATAAAGCTGACCCCCAACCAGAGTGGCTCAGTTGGTTGAGTGTTGTCCCTCAAGGCTAGGAGTTGCTGGTTCAATTCCCAGTCAGAGCACATGTGTGAGCGGCAGGTTCAATCCGTGGTCCAGGTACATGTGGGAGGCAATCAATCCATGTCTCTCTCTCTTGCATTGATGTTTCTCTCCCTCTCTCCCCCCTTACCCTCTCTCTAATAATAAGTAAATACAAGTCTTTTAAAAAGTTGAATTTTTATTCAATATTTTGACCATTCAATACATTCAGACAAAGGACTGGCCTTCCTGTGTGTCAACATTGATCTTTCGTACACATGTGTGTGTACTAGCCAGGAGAAAAAAATAATTTATATAATAATGTATCATTTAGGATGTTTGAGGATGCAAAAAGCAGAAAATATGCTTTAAATTAGCATTTAAAAGGAAGAAAAACAAGTTTCTTAATAACAGTAAGTACTCGGTTCTATTACTAGGTTAATTGACTGACTTCATGTTAACGAACGTGTAAATTGTGTTACCTCCGTCTTTTGCACATTTCTGTTTTTTACACGTTGCTTTCGTTTTTGTCCAGTGTCCTTTATTTTCACACTTGGCAACCTCAGTCTTAAGTATTGCCTCCAAGAATACAACGTGAAAGATGAGAAGAATTGCTTCTTCCTCAGGTCCCTTTGTAGGAGTAAAAGAACCACTCAGAAAAGCTCCCCAGTAGACCACCCCTCACTGCGTCACTGGGCACATGCAAACACTAACTTAGTCCCTGGCAAAGACACTAGGACTGCCACAAATTGCTTAAATTGTCAGGATTTATCTGACTCCCACTGGGAAGGGTTGATTTTTCCAGAAAAATGGGGTTTCACCTTCAAGGAAGACAAGAGTAATGGCAAGAGTGTTTGCTCAATATAAAAATAATAGTAACTATAACAATAATAATGATAGTAACTTACATTTGTTGAGGAGTTACTCTATTTGAGACCCTGTGCTAAACAGTGAAGTACAGGACCACATTTAATACACATGGCAACCCTGTAAAGATAAGTATGCTGAAATTCAAAGAATTGAATAGATATGTCCAAGGTTACACAGATAATAAATGACAGAGGAGAGCAGAGATTTAAAGCAATGGCTGTCTGTCTCCAAATTGTTTCTGGTGTTCCACAGCGAAGACAATGAAAGAACATATGCTTTTGAAGCCTAGATAGAGTTGTGTTTTGTGAATTTAGTGAATTATTTGCTAGAGCTACCATGGCCACTTTTTAAAACATGTAATAGGCTCATCTAAAGATAGTACTTGCTGATTGTAAACTTTCTTGTAATAGGAATATAAAAGCTGCTTTCAAGTCTCTCTCCCAGCCTTTCCATTAATGATCTGTTTTAGGGTCACTCAAAATCTGGATTTCTTTGTCAATTAAACTGAGTTAGAGGAGGCTAGAAACTGGACATAGTGGATGAGTCAGTCAATCTAATGCATGAACTTGTGAAATTTTACCATGAATCCTTTCTTCTCCTTAAAGACAAATATTATCATTAAAACATAGCAATGCTGTATCCTCAGACAGTTCTTTGCAAATTGCCAAAGGCAGCTTCCGCTGAATTGCCCGTCACTGGAGCTTCAAACCAGAGCTCAGGTCTCATTTTAAGAGGAGATGATCATTATATGTGGGTGTTATCTTTTTAATGGCCAAACTTATATGGCATCATAAAGTGTTTGAGAGAGTTTCAGGCTGATCTCTCCTCTATACCCCTCCCCCCAAATCCAAATGCAAAGTTTATTCCATTCTTCCTGTCTAGCCATGGCCTTATCTATGCTTTCTATTTACCTAGCAGGTGTGAGCAAACTTTGCCTGAGCATTGACTTCCTGACATCTTAATATCTAAGTTCTCTAGCAATTCCAGACCTTTGTGCAAAGACACTAGTGCATTCTCGACTTTATATTCACACCTTGGTGTGTGACTCTTCAATGTGTGGAAGACAGTGCTCATCTAAACACCAGGAACACTAGTGGGAGGCCCATTTGACATTTCTCTTCCAATTATTACCAACTATAGTGCCAAGCAAATGACTGGGCCCACAATAGGTGTTCTAGGAGATATTTTCTAATTTATATTAATTTGCCATTTGCCTAATTCGACAGTCCCAATTCTGGTCTTGGAATACATCCTGAGGTAGATGATACAGCAGTTTGGGCAGGACAGGTGACAGGTGGGATGACACTTTCAATACTGCTAGACAATAAACAGCCTGGAGGTGTAAATGATTCAAATGTAAAATGATTAAACATTTGCCAGTCATATTCTGTAGGACAAAGTTTTGCTCACTATTTTCACTTGCCTGATTTCCTTTCTCTTTTTTATCCCTTGTCTTATTTATTTTTAGCCCAATGACAGACATTGGCTCCTATTCAGCAGGGAAACTAATACAAATTCTTAAAATGCAAGCAAACCTGCCAAAATATCCACATTATTTTACTGAATTAAAATACTAAAAGATGCACGTGAAGAATATATCCATCCACTACTGGATGCATTGATGAAGTTAAAAAAAATCAACAGATTCACTTGCCTTCATTTACTCTTTTCTGTGGTTCTGTGGCCTCAAGCTGCTTACTGCAAATTAGATTTTGCCTTAATATGCTAATGTTGAATAAGGGAATTGGGCTCTAAATAATTAAGTTGTGAGAAGTACAAAACTAAAGCAATCTATTAATGCAATATGAACATCCCTTGATTATATTTGCAGAATGAATTTACCTGCTTTAAATGGTGAATTAGAATTGAAAGGTAAATTAAAATTTAGAAGAAAATACAATAATAAACCATCACTATCCATTTTTTTCCCTTTGCTATTTCAGATGTCAGAGGCTCCACTCAGTTATACTACCACATAAGGGTACATTGTCACCCCTGGCCACCAAAGATATCTCTTGATTGATAGACTTGGCTTTTACCACCATTACCCATCCTTAGCCCTCTTTGTACCTGCACTGGAGGTGAACTGCAACAATTTCATTGCAGTTAATGGGGATTGCTTTGTTTATGATTGTTCTTATAAAATTGTAGACTGGTGTTTTATTTCATGTAATTTGAAATCATGTAAAATGTATTGTGGAATATATATATATATCCTTGCTTTTGTCACTCGGTGGCCCTCTTGGTAAAACCAGAAAAAAATCTTGGGGTCAATATCTCTTCCTTGTGCAGCCCTTTGATGGGAAATCACACGGCATGTGGTACGTGGTGTCCTTCCCATTGTGCCAGTGAGTTTTATGAGAGACTTGCTCCCCGGCAAAAAGGTTTGGGAAAAAATAAAAAGCACATTTTTTTACTGAATAAGATCCCCAGATATAAGCTGAAGCAGGTCAATCCAAGCAAAGACCATGGAGGGCGTCAGACTTGGGCATTTAGGGTCAGGAGTGCGATTGTCAAAGGCACTGCAGGGTAAGGCTGCACTGGGTCTGAGGGATAATTTGTGAGTTCAGGGGTCTTTGTCTATTGGTGCCTAGGGTGACCTTACAGTGATGATGGCTCTCTCCTGAACAGCACAATGGGGGACCCTGAAGCTCCTGACTCTCGCCCTGGATGGGCAGGGAATACGGGTAGGAAGATGGCCATGGCAGGCTTAGGTACAAGGTAGGCAGGGGAGCTGAGGGAAGCAAGGGCGTTAAAAAAAGAGAGCTAAGGAGAGGCAGGAAAGAATATAATGCTGTGGCATCAGAGACCTGCTCTTAGGAAGGCCAGCTGGGCCTCCTCTGGTGGGCATGGGCATGTCCATGCTTGGAAAATCCCTGACTGTGAAGGTTAAGGAAGAAAACAGCAAAGTGAAAAACAACCAAATAAATAAAAGCCAACCAAATAAAGAGTCATAAATATTTTCTTAATTTTTCCTAGTCTCCATGCTATCTATTCTGTTTCCTTGAAAAATTGAATTACGATTCCTGAAAATCACAGCGTTATTGTATTTTTCCACGGCCTTGCCTTAATAGATGATGAATCATTAAGTACCACCTGTCACAGACAAGAACCCTTTGCAGTCACAGTGCGTTTACATCCTGCGAACTGCAATTAAGCCCATATTTTTGCTTCCCAATCTCTCATTAGCGCAGATTTGAAAAATAACTAACAATGAAAATTTCACATTTGCATATAGAGACTTAATAAATTTACCTTTCCTGACTTGGAAACTGGAAACTGTGAGTGGAAAGAATATGATTCATGGACTCAGAAAGCCTAGGTTTTGAGAGCCATCCCTGCTGTTCTGTTTGGTTCAGTTTTGTTTCATTTCTTGAACTTGAGCAACTGGCCTTTCTCTTCCACATGTATAAAATGGAGTTAATATTAGCTACTTCACAGAGTTGCAGGAATAAAATAAAATACATAAAAAGTTGTGTAGTATCTGATACATACACACCCGTACACACAACATTTACATATACCATTTGTGTATAGTTTATGCATGTAAACCATGTATAGTTAATGTTTTGAAGAGTTCTCTAACAACAGGTACTCAGTGTTGCTTCCTTCATCTGCTGGGAGAACTTGCCCTGAGTTCTCAATCCGCACTAAGTTCTATTATTTCAGACTCAGCTAATTCCATGATCACATAGCCCCCTACACTAAGAAGGCAGCCTTCCTGAAGTCTCCATTTATGTTTTCTTCTACCCCTTGGTCATCATCAACTTCAAGTTAAACTCACTAAATCACCACTTCCAGCATAGATTGCCTCTGCTTAAAAACTTCCATTAGTTCCTCATTTTCTACCAAATAAGGTTGAGGCAAAAATCTCACTCCTTCCTGAAAAACATCTCTGAATACCGCCCCCCACATTATTTCATTCTAGTCTGAATTGATATGTGTACAACTCCTATATGCCTATCACATATTCTGAACTATTGCCATGTGTTCCTATATATTACTTTTTTTGGGGGGGAGCAGAAATTATGTCTTCCTCTCATTTACCTCCCCTAGTACCTACCTTTTTGCCCTATGAAGTCCCTTCTCATATTTTTGTCTTGACCCAAATATATATATTTTTAATTGACTTTAGGGAGAGAGGAAGGGAGAGAAAGGGAAAGAGAAAAATCAATGTGAGAAAGAAATATCAGTCAGTTGCCCCCTATTTATATGCCCCAACTGGGGATCAAAACCACAACCCAGGTGTGTGCCCTGACTGGGAATTGAACCCTCAACCTTTTGGTGTATGGGATGATGCTCCAACCAACTGAGCCACCTAGCCAGGGCAAGTCTTCTCCCATTTTTACTGATATTAATATTAATAATAATTCCAGGCAAGGCTGAAACCACACATAGTTCTGTGTACCTATTTCAGGTGCTTAATTAATCTTATTACATGACTGAAAGAGTCGTTTAGATATGGTAAATTGTCCATAGTGAAAACAGATTATTTTCTCTTAAATCCAAACATACGTACACAGGACACAGGTTCTTTACATTTATTTCAGAGAGAGACACAGAGAAATAAATACATGTTGGTTATGTACGGAGAGAGAGAAAGGGAGAGCTGTTATACCTTAACAAAGGTTCCTGCTGTGCTGGCCTTATCATCTGTAAGATGAAGGGATACCATTTCAGCCAATAAAGGTCTTTCTTTTTTAATTTAATATCATCATTACCAGCTATACTCTCTAAGACTTTCTTATTCACAGGGAAATGAGGGAAACAGGTACCCAATGATCTCAAACCGACATACATTGATGCCTAAAATTTTCCACCCCAGTATCAGTGAAATGGTCTGAATATATACAACCCGAAAAGGTCAAATAGTCCAAGAATATAATTGGACTCAACATCACATTGTAATTAAAGCCGCAGAAGGCGCGTACATGCCACCTTTCTGTCTCTCAAATGCAGAGGGAAACATAGTCTTCACAGACCACAGGAAAATGCACTGATTAATTACACAGTGATGTGATATTATTCCTGCCAGGATAGTCCCTCTGAAATGTCAGAAGGATTAGAAGTGCCACATCTTCCTCCCAGACTCTAATCTTAAAGGGCCCTAGGATGAAAACACAGCAATTACGTTCATAGACTGTGTCAATTTTACAATAGAAAAAAGAGCGTTCCCAACAGCAAATAATTATAGCACTGCTTAATGATTGATTTAACATAGAAAACCCATCTAATTCCTTTTGTCATTACAATCTACAGTACTAACAATCTAACAATGCTGCCTTCGTGGATAGACATTACATTAGCAATAAGAATAATGCTAATACAACACGCAGTTTAACTTGTTATATTGTGAGTCGGCGATGCTCCCCCATACACAGTTATTAGTGTAGCACACCTTCCGAGTGAGACTGAGCAGCCGAGAATTTGCTTTTCAGCATCTGTGCTAATGCAAAAGAGCATTGTAACCCAAAGTAGTCTCCTGCATATTTTATACAGCAAGAGAGAATGTGTTTTCTGTTTTCCTAGGATATAATTCCAAAGTCTGAAAAACGTAAGCCCTAGCAAATCGATTCATGATGATTCTAAATGGATCCCTATGTGGATGACATGCAAATGCAACTCTCGCAAAAGATTACCTATGGAAATCTAGCTAGTCTACAAGTCAATAGGCGTATCACAGTGTGAAGAAAAACAAAACAAAGCAATCAGGAGCACTCTGTGACTTTCTGGCGCTGAGTGATAATGGGGACAATAAAATCATTCCAGAAAATTTAGAATAAAATTATGGAAAAAAAAGAAAAAATTATGGAAAGTTATCTTATTTTCATGGCATTCCACATAAAATCGTATGGGTGGTTAAGGAGTTTTCAAACCCCTTTTCTATCACTACTTCAGGGAATAGCTTTAGGTAAACTTTAGCTGCTTAAAGATCTGATTCACTCAGTGGCATTACTGATTCATCAGCTCCATAATTACAAATAGTTACAGAAGGCCTACCTGTGTGAGGTGTTGGGAAACAAAGCACGGGAACCAGGCTCCCGGTTCTGCTGGGCAGTGATGGCTGATGGGCACAGGTTCAGTGAACACTGATACACATGCCACCGTGCTGGCTCTGCGTGAACCATCTAGGAAATACGTGAAGATGTGGAGCTCCAGGTTTCAGTGGTCAGGTGGAGGCTCAGTTTTGCAGTCAGTAGATCAGTGTGCCTGAAGAATACTTAGGTAGTCAGACTATGTATGTTAATCCAGGCTTATTTACTTATTATATGTGTTTCATTCTGCAAATGAGCTAACCTGTTTGTACCTCATTTACTTGTGTTTAAAATGAGGATAAAATTGAGCCCCCAAATAAGCCATGTGTGAACGATAAGTAAGTTAATTCACAGAAACATCTTAGTCCCGTGCCTAGCACACTCAGTGTTAGCTGCTATTCCTCTCACCCTTGTGGGTCGGAACTGTTGTGCTTCAGTGTACATAAATCTCTTTATTCTGACTGTTTCTGAAAGGATACATGTTTTCCATGTTGTTCTTTGGTAAAAATAATGGGAGGTAGTCCTGATAGCTGGATACTTTTTGGATGCATCCAGATTTTGGTTCTGCTGCATATGGAACATAAATATGAACCTATCAAATCACTATCACCCATAATGACTCAGTTTCCAAGCAAATCTCTCATTGCTGCTCTCAAATTACAACTTCATCTTTCGAGCTGCTGATCTTTAGATACGTCACCTTATTGTGCGAGGATCCTCCTCTGCTGTCTCAGAGGGAACTCCTTGGTAGCTTGTAGAATTGCTGGTAGAGTCAGGAAATCAAGCCTTCCTCAGGCTGCCTACTACGCAATTATCGATGACTGCAGAAAGCCATGTGGGTTTATGCTTCTTGGGACTGAATCTTTGTCTCTGTCTCTCCCCCTCTTTCCATTTCACTCTGCCTCTGTTTTCCTTTTGCACATGGGCCTTTCTTTCAAATTTACACAATCTCATTTTTAAAAAATTCACATCTTCTGAAGAGTTCTGTTTGAGGAGGGGAGGAAGCTGACCCCTAGGTACTTTCTTGTTTCTTATAAACTTGGTCTCAAATTTTGCCAAACTATTAATGAAGAGATTTGGAAGGTCTGAAATTAGGCTCTATATTCTTGAGGTTTCTATGCATGGAGTTGGGGCAGGGGTTATAATATCAGTTCTGTCTCCACATCAGAAAAAACAGGCTGTTTTTAATTTACTCAAGATGCAAACATTAGTTTTTCTGAGAGTACATCATTTGATTAAATTGTAGTCACTCCATTAACATTATTTTTATATTGCCCCTTTCAATAACATGAGAAAGAAGAAAAGAATTTCATCACATGGAGAATTTAACTCTTTGTGTCTTTAAAACTAGTTTTATTTTTCCTCTAAGAGTGGTGATGTTCCTTTTGATTATATTATATTATTTAGAAATCAGAATCCTCTCATTTCCTTGGGGAGAGAGCTAGGAGTATGGATTTCCTATAATTCTTTCTACATTGAAATTTATAATGTAATTAAACACACATATCTCAGTAAATTCCTACCTCAACCGTGTAACAGAGTTTGGATAGGGCTAGTTATTGGCATTATGTGGACCCTCCCTCTCATTCCCACCTCTTATCAACTTAGATTGCTTTAGAAAGTGTTGTATTAGATTCCAGAAGCAAGGATAGGGATCGAGGGATTTTTATGGTTGGCAACATTCTCTCCACTGTACATACGGACTGTGTAAACCCATGAGACATAGTAAGCAACGAATGATACACAATTGTGGGATTGGAGTAGAGATTTTCAGAGTAAACAATGCACTTGTTTCTGGGCTAGAGTAGGGCTGCCGCAGAGATGAGAGTAACACTCTGACTTTCCAGTGTATAGTGATTACATTTAAATTAGAATGAAAAATATATAAAATAAAGGTTTTTGGTTTGAGGTTTGAAATATGTTTTTTAAAATCAGTGATGGTTATGAAAGTATATGCTTCTTTTGATGCACATTCTTTGCAATGTGATTTTTGTTTTCCTCTCCAAATAGAGTATTAAATTTGGGGTTTGGCCGTCTGTACTTGGTACCACGTCTTTGTAAACAAAGGCAATTCTCTTTTTTCTTTTCCTCTTTTTTTTTTCTGTTTCCCTAATCAGAACAAGCTATCCATCTTCCCAAGGCTTATGTAGATGACAAAATGAGATATGGCACTGAAAACCCTCTGAGAGGATAAAGGTGCTATCTGATCAATATCAATAATCATTATTAATAATATCACCATTATTTCACTTCACATCACTGAGGTAAAGAAACATGATCATGGATGGGACTTCAAGACAGATTCTGATAAGGTATATGGTGAATAGAAATATCAAATCTAGGGAAATCTTCTGCGATATGACTGTGACCTCTTATAAATATACCTCTTGTCTGTCTCACCAGTGGGTTCCCCAGCCAGGCAAATCTTCATGTCCGTCTTACTCATTCATTGCAGGTGAGTTCTTGTGTGTCTTGTATGACTTGAGACTAGTCCTTGGACACTATCTGTATGCCTAACCTGTTCATTTCTTTAATTTATTCTTATGCTAGAAGATTAGGAGATGTCTAAGGAACACCAGATTCTTTGCATGTTTTAGTCGATCACTCCATTAGACAGAAAATGGCCACAACTTTCAAGACAGGCTAAAGTTGTATGTAGATTAGATTATTTCAGAAACGTTAATTTAGTCGTAACATACTTGAGCTGTATTTCTCAGAGTAGCCCTCTAGTGCAGGCAGGCTAAGTACAGGGTGTGAACTCATTAGGGTTTATGTCTCAGCATGGCTGTACGGTTTGGCTCGGTTTTCTTCCTGAAGTTCCCACTAGGTCCTGCTTAACGCATCAACCTGTACACTTGGCACTTGGCAGCACTATTGGTTTTTTGTTGAATTTTATGATTCAGGGGGGACACTAAGTGGCACATTTTCCCCTGGGCTCAACCCTTCTACACACTCAAATTTGCTGTAAACTTGAAGAACACTGGAACCCCATGCAAATATTCATAATCAAGCCTACTTTCTCTTTCTGTCAGTATGTGGGCACACATGCTGAAAATGGATTATCCTTAAAAGTTGTTAATATCAACAAAGAAATTTAGTGGAGAGAAACATGAAGTCATTTAAATTAACAAGGAAGACAGAGAATATGGAAAGGAGAGGGGATGGAGAGAAAGCTTTCAGTTAGGATTCTGCACGATCAGAGGGAAATTGAATTATTTCCCAAGAGGCCTGAATTCCAGGGTCAATTTTGGCAGATCCCAGGCTGAATCCAGCCACAGACATGCTTTATCCAACAAAGTGCGTTTTTTTCCTCTGCTTCATTTTGCATTTTTAATTGAACGTGCATACTAAAATGTGGGGCTTGTCCTCTTTAGTTTGCCACAGGCCGCACCAGTCCCTGCCTTTTATCCTTTGAGAGACACATTTATATCACCTGACTGGCCCCTGTGGGCAAATGCCTGCACTCCAGTAATCTAATCAAGAATGGACCGGGACTGTGACATTGGAAGGAGTTTGAGTGCAGTGAAAAGATACCATTCTAAGATGAGGAGTCTCCAACTTCTTATTCCTGGTTACCATTAATTAGATCAGTTAGGATTAAACTCCTTGAGCTTTACTTTCTTTTCCTGATACACAGTAAGTATTTGGTAAATGTCTAGGACTGGGTTAATACCCCATTTGGCAAAGTGAGAGTCGGTGGCCTAACCTGGACCATATGGATTCATCTTTAATCACTAAAACACATGTGCTTCCCAGGAGGGTCCAGTTTTGTGACCCCTCAGCTGACAACACTTTTATGTAAGTCAATAGGAAGAAGCATGAAGAGTTCTGTTTGAGGTCATTGCTACAGTGCTAACTTGAATTGTGCCCATATGGTTTAATTAGAGATGGCCACTGAATATGGGGTAACTAAGTTTCTTTTTAAATTTTAATTGTTTTAGTCAATGGAAATAGATGAAATGTACTCATTACTTACATCAAAGTTCAGGTAAGAACAACCTCTCCCTCTCTCCCTCTCTCTCTTGATATCTCAGTGTGTTTTAAATAAAGGAAATTCTGCATTAAAAAAAGCAGTTAACATGAAAGTTGCAACTGGGAAAGGTGCTGTGAAACCATCCGATATATTCATCTCCACAGCGATCTCTTTCAAAAAGTGCTTATCTCTGCTGCTATTATTACAATCGCAGAACAAGACAGCACGCTGCCCATAAGAGATAAACCCCAAGGCTTTCGAGGCAGCTGGAAATAACACAGCTTATAGTGAGTGTCGCGCGCCATCCACCATCCCCTCACCTCAGCCAGCCAGCTGGAGACAACATTGCGAGCAGAGAAAATGACATTTGCTTTGGGTTTCTGTTTCCATTCTTTCTGTACTTCTCCTCAACGCTCCCTTTCAGCCCTAGCACCCTTCTGTCCAGTGATCAGGGCACTCTTTTCTCCTGTCCACCAGAATCCACATCCCTATAGTCACACAGTCTTGGATATCAGCATTGTAAGTACCAGAGGTGGTATTTGGAATGCTGCATTGTTTACTACCTGTTTGTACTGGGTATTTTTCATTTGTGCTTCTTATCTACTCTCTAACTTTCACCTTTGCACTCTGTTTAGGGCTCCCTTGCTTACTGGTTCCCAGTTGGGTTAGAGTAGTGATTTTCAACCTTTTTCACCTCATGGCATGCATGGACTAATTACTAAAATTCTGCGGTACACCAAAAATATATTTTTTGCTGGTCTGACAGAAAATGGGTGTAATTTGGATCCATTCACACTGGACAGTTATTGTTGTGTTGGCTTTGTTATTTTATATTTGACAATCTAAGGAAAAAGAGGTCAGTGCTCTGACTAAACAGTCAAATATTGTATTTTTTTAAAAATTACTGCAGCATGCTGCTTGCAAATCACTGGGTTAGACAAATGGGAGACACAGGCATAAGACGAAAGGGTAAAACAAAGAAGCGGAGGGGGCGTTTGCACCTCTGTTCCCTTCCTGCTAGGCTCCCAGTTGGCAGTAATTATACCCCGGAACTGATGGCCTCAGCTCCTGCCCAGCAGCCCTCATTCTTGCCTGGTTCTGATAAGGGCTCCCCTTCTTAGTCCCTGCAGACCTACAGAGAGTGGCTTCCCACTGTTGTCAAGTCTTTGGTAGTCAACACCTTGTTTGTCCTTAATGCATTCTATGACTTTTTCAATAGTCCCTTTATTAAAGCAGAGTTGAATACTGATTTGAAAATGCCACATCCTTCCAGCCAGGATGATGACTCATACACTCAATACCTTTTAATGAGTTCTGAACTTGGATGGGGAGAGAGGCCTCTGCAGGCCTCTCTTGAGTAAGTACCAGCAGTCTGTGCCCCTGTTCTGCTCCACTCTCTGCTCCCGTGTCTCCGCATCCAGCTCGACTTCCCTGCTCACCCTGGCCAGTCCTTAGCTGCTCGCCCCGCTGCAGTGTCTTTATGGCCCTTATCATCAACTTCCATCAGCCGTGTCTCCCACTAAAGTCTGGGCCACAGGAGAGCATGTGTCGTGTCTGCTTGTCATTCATGGCCATTCATCCTCAGTGTTTAGGACAATGCCCAGAATATGGTGAGCACCTAAGAACTTCTGTTGCTTTCTCCTTCCCAAAATATCATATTCTCCTTAGTAAGCTGCCCTCTCTAAAAGGAGCTTCACTTAGGCAGTGCTCACCCTAAAAATTATCACACAGCACAGGGATGCACCACACTCAGTGGCTGCTGGCTGTGCTGGGCGCAGACCAGTGTTCTAGAACCCCAGCTCCATGTGTGACTCTCACATGCACAGATAAGTCCAGGCCTGCTGCTGCCACTTCCTATAGATGCTAAAACTTAGTCTCACAATCCTGATGAAAATTCATTGTCTATTAATTTACTTAAAAAATTTGACTTTTCATGACGAATGTGAGTGTAAAATGGGAATTAAAACAAAGAAACAGAATTCAAATACATTTCAAAGGATAGGGTGGGAAGTGGTGGTGTTTCACACGGTCACATTTACTATGACTGGCTCACTGCCCACTTCACAAATCCACTTACACTTTCGTTGGCGGTTTCACCAGAGCTGCCCATTCTGCTTCATTCCCACCTCCTCTGCTCAACTCCCTACCTCTGCCCTCCTGGCCCCGCCTCCCGTTGGTCAAGAACATGATTCTTTGTGTGCCATGAGCTGTTCCAAGGCTGCTAATTAGTTTCCTACTTTTCTTTTCTTTTTGCCTTTTTCATATATTTCCTACACGGTCAGAGAAAGGACAGCAAAGTCTGTAATCTGAGAACAACATCCACAAGGAAAGGCAGGGGCACGGCTGGATAATAGCCCTGTGAGTGGCCAGAAGAACTGTCTGTGTGTTTATAAGAGTCCCGTGTGTTTTTAACCAGCAGGCACCAAGGTCTGTAACCACGTTTTTCTAGGGGCTGTTCTCAGCCCCGTGCCAGCCACACTAAAATGCTCATAAATAACTTGGATCACAGGAAATTGGAAAATGATGACTACACAAATACAAGGAGAATTTTTATGTTTTCCAAAACCCAGACGGCATTGACAGTTCGTTGCTCCTTGGCCATAAGTTACCGTTCCGCAGAGAGCGATTAGAACTTTGTGATGGGGTAAGAGGAGGCAGATGTGGGGAAGGGCAGGCCTTTCAGCACCAACCAAAGTCGTGCAATTTGCTTTTGCCTCTCCTACATATCATTTTTAATACTCCTCTTACATGCTGGCATTTTCTCCTCCACCCTTCAGTTTTCTGATATTAAATTCTGTTGGCCTGCAGGAAGGCTCTCTCCATAACACTTCACCCTGGCATGCCTGGGTAGCATCCAAAAGTGTCACAGGATTTAAAGTGAAGTAACTTTCTTAATTCTGCCATCAAGGCACTCGTTTCCTCCAAGGTATTTTACAAGCAGGTGATCTGGTGAATTCCCAGTATGACTGGAGTAATTAATGGGTGCCCTGCATTAGCATACAAGGGTTAATGATTGAAAAGTGAGTCTAGTAAATCCCTGTTTCAGGCAGGCAGAAAGAGTAAAGTGTATAGTTGTAGGAGGAGGGAAATTTTCCCATGAGGGACTGTCCCTGACATTAGGATCTCAGGCACCGATCTCTCTCTGTGGGAGGCCTGAGACTTGGCGCTGAGTGGGACAAGGTTACAGGTCTGTGGAAAACATCATAAATGGTCCCAGTGGGTGAAATTTCTGGCTGAGTGGAGGTTAAAGAAACAAGGAATATTTTCCTTAAAATGGAGAAACCGGCCATTTTGAAAGCCAAGACATAAGAGAGACCGACCCGTGAAATCCTAGACATTCAGGTTCTCTTCCCCCTACCTCATTCCCACACGGTATTGTCCCCGCAGACCATCTCGTCAAACTCTCAAGAAAAAACAACCATCTCATCATGTGGGAGCAAATATTTTGAAAACAATATTAGGGCAGCCCTTTGAATAGATCATTTTTTCTAACAGGTTTACGGGAACTCCATGAATATTAACCTACTTGTCATCTGCATTTTTCTCAATCTGTCATTTATGTTTTCCCGTCACTCATCATATCTATGAGCACAAAAAATTTAATTGTAATATAATCCAATGTGTTTTTCTCCTTTCTTATTGTTTTTGGCCCCTGTGTCAAAAGTGGTTTTAATCTATCTGGATATTGCTTTTATAGTGCCCCTCTTTCTATTAGAATTTGGAGTTATTTAAATTTTTAAGTATTTTTACAAGGTTTTTCTCTTCTAATTTGTAATGCTTACCTCTTTTACTGGCACCTAGTAAACCAAATGTGTATTGAGAATGAATGAATGAGTGAAGGAGTGCATGAATGCATTACAGGGCACCGATATAGATATATGGACTAAAACTAAAACAGTGGCATTTATCTGTGTGTAGTTATGGTACTGGCTGCAGTTTCATAGTTGCCTCTGTTCCTGAAAAAATAAAAAATAAAAAAACAAGGATTAACTTCAGTCAAAATGATTTCTTTAAATTTTGAAACAAAATGAGTGCAGTCATGTATGACTAAGTCTGAGTGATATATTCAGGATTAAAAATATTCATTAATAATGGGAAAAGGGCTTCCTTGCATAAGAATGAGTCAGTGCCCCTTCCTGAGACGTGGAGCCTGCCTTTCCTAACATGCCTCAATGCCTTTGTTTATAGTCTAGTGCTGCTCGAAGATGAAGCCAGGCTATGCTTTCTGAGTCTCCACATTCTCGAGTCACATCGAAAACTGGACACTAGTTTTAAAGATGGGATTAATAAATAAATCCATGTTACACACTGGATCCATTACTAAACATGGACAGAATGAGATATAATTTGGTGATTGAAAAACAAACCAACACACACTCAATTGCCAGCCCCATAGGCTTTTTCAGGTGTTTGCGATTCCACCATTAAAATGCAATACTTTGGGGTTCAGGAATCAAAATCCTTTTCAATTCCCTTGAGAGATATCACAAATTACACCATAATCATTTATTAAAAATAATGATAGTAGCTAATATTTATTGAGGGTGTAAGAAGTATTGAAACTCTACTAAGCGTTAGTATTATCTCCTTTAATCCTTATAATAGTCCAATGAGGTAGGTATTGCTATCATTTTATTTTATAGGTAAGAAAAAGGAGAATTTCTTCTTTGTGTTTAAGTAACAGCCCAGTGTCCCAGCTGGTGTGTGATAGAGCCAGGGCTTCGTCCTGACATTTAACTCCCTCAAATGCCTATGTCAGTACATCCGTAGGTCACAGTGGGCACGACATAGTGGGCATTCTTATCCTTCTCTTGCCAATTACATGAACCAATTGTGAAAGCTGGGGTTGAGGGGAGGTCACAGCCAGGAAGTGGAGCTTGGATGGAAGACTGGGCAGCTCCCAGTCCAATGAAAGAAGCGGGTACCAAACATAAATCTGAACTGAACAGTTTTTCTCCAACACAACCTTCCCGGGCCCATCAGAATGTCAAGAAGCTGCAGCTCACCTACACCAACACCTGCACCTATTTTTCCTTCCCCACTAAAATACTCAGGATTCCCTCTGGGGCTCCGCTCTGCCCCAGGGCGACAGGGGTGCTCTTCATTGGGAAACTGTAGATTTTCTTCCTTTTGTTTTCCCTTTATAATTTGGGTCATGGTGACCACTTCAGAGGCTTTCCTACCTGGAGAGTGTTCTAGGATATGCAAGAAACTCTTCTCTCAGGCAGAAAGATGACATTTTTTATTTATCAAAATATATGTGACTTCAGACAGCAAGAGCCACTAGAAGATAAAAAGGCAGTGAAGTGGGTGTAGCTGTTTTGCCTTCAGGCATTCTTAAAAATTAACTTAAAAAAGACTTTTAGGGGAAATAGTTAATGAAAGACATCTTCACAGCCTTTTCTCCTCCTCTCTTCTTTGTCCTCTCTATGAGTAAAGGGGATCGCAAGCCCTGTCTTCTCCTTCTCTGCAGAAAGAGATGGGGGCAGGGGATCTGCAGGCATGAGGCCAGTGTCTTTTCCCTGGGATGCACCTGTGCAAGACCCTCAGAACTGCCCCTGATCCCAGTGCAACAGTGTGGCCAATCTTTCCTGAGAGTTTACAGCTTGTGGTCAAGCAGGCTGAGACTTGGCCTCAAGATTCACACATTAAATGCCAATTATTTTGGTTGAGGGGCAGGGGTGGGTAAACCGGAATTCCTAGGTGTTCTGTGGACTTGACCAGTTGACAGAAGGAGGTATGGGCAGGACTAACTGGTCATCCTAAGAAATTTGCTAATGGAGCAAAAGGAATCCTTCATTACTGATTGTTGAGAGAAGGAGTATTGCATCAGAAGAAGGCTCTGACCTCACAGGGGTTGGGCGGGTTGTAGAAACTGAGCATCAGACAGCCCTGGGCACTTATAACTCCTTCACTGAAGGGCCCATCCAGCATATAGAAATGATCATTGCTAGGTTCTGAAAGCAAAGCTCATAGCACCTTCTACTACTTAACAGAGCACGTGAAAGAGGGGTCTCACTGCTTCTTTTCAGATATGCAGTGCTATAGCGAAATGAGGAAAGAGTATGCCTATGCTTTGACCAGTGTGCTTTTACATCTCAAACAGGGCCCAGATTAGTAGGCAGTTAGAGTTAAATGAATTCTTTTGTTTGCAGAGAGAAACGGAACCTTTAAATGGGTCATTAAAATAGCTCCGAGTTTCAGGAGCTCTACACAGCTCCCACCAAACAACGAGGGGCTTAGGGTAAATGAGTGTGTGATGTATAGATTACATTGCCCCTAACGAAGAAGTGAGTTTACAGAAGTTCACTGGGCAGTGATGTTTTGGGACATCCCCAGGCCTTGGGCACTTGAAAAATTAATCAAGATGCCTAGAAATAAAAAGCCTGTCTAGGTGTCTGCGGCAGTCATGCAAAGCACTTCTTTTGTTTGGAAAGTCTTGGATGGGAAGATTGGAGTCTGTTTATTATATTTTGCTATTTGCTGCATCTATCCAATGACCCCAGTGCTCCATTTCATGCAGTTTAATCTCAGACCAAGTGCCATTAACTATCTGGGAATGACTTCTTCTTATTTTTCCACAGTTTCCAATTGAAGCTATAATAGCTCCTTATTCCAAGTCTCTGACCAGGTACTGTGAGAAATCACCACGCTTCAC
This sequence comes from Trachops cirrhosus, assembly GCA_028533065.1. Classification (NCBI taxonomy): domain Eukaryota; kingdom Metazoa; phylum Chordata; class Mammalia; order Chiroptera; family Phyllostomidae; genus Trachops; species Trachops cirrhosus. The sequence goes on along the minus strand of CM052547.1, from coordinate 23,298,790 downwards.
TGTGGGAGAGAGAATTGAGGGAAGGGCCGAAGCAGTGACTTTGGAAGCGTCTATCAATGAAAAGAGATGATAAAAATGAGCAGTGATGGGAAGTAGCATCAAGTGCATTTAAAGAGAAACAGTGGTCATTGCAGTTCAATAGCCAAGCCCACGAGAAAAAAGGAGAATAACAAAAGCTCATCCTTGGTGTTCAGCATGTTTGCTTATGGTTTCGTAGATGACTGCTCCCTCAGAGCCTCTGGGGCCTAGCAAAGCCCAATTCAGGAGTACGTGTGCCCGAGGCTTTGCAGTAAAAGGACTGCCTTTTGTTTTAGAGAAACAAAATTACCTCTCCTAAGACAAAGGGATGTTTTTACGATTCCTGTTTGCTCTGAGGGACTTTAATACACATTTAAAATATGTGAAATGTAATAAATAAATAAATAATGGGAAAGCAACCGCTTCTTTTAAAAAAGAATTGATAGTTTTACAATTTTAAGATTACGAGTCCCCCAAAATGGAAACCAAGGACCCAGTTTCAGGATGAACAAAGTAATAGATAATAATACTAACTGTTGAAAACTCCAGATGAGTGACACTGCTGAGTACTGACTCATGTATCACATTAGCATCCACCCACATGGGGGTAAACAGGGTTGGGTAGGGGGCTAGGCATCCTGGCTCATGACTTGTTCTAAACAGTTACTGGAGACTCAGGATCAGCCACGGAGGCTTATTTTCCCAAAGCCGTCAACCCCCTCCTTTTGTTACTTGTGGCATAGATGCAGTGGGACTCCATATTGACAGTAAGGTCTGGTTTCCTTCCTTTACCCTCAGTCAAATAAATGCCCCCCCCCCCCCCACAGTCAGCTTAAACTCTTAGAATTCTACCCATAATAAGACTCAATTAGCACATACAGATACAGTCATCTTTCCACCCCAACTCTTGGTAACTTTAGAACACAGAAAGTATAGGTGGTTAATAGGTTCCTTCCCTTTCCCACACCTGATGGGTCATCTATGGTCAAGCCTCAGCTATACATGAGCCATAAGCCATGCTTCCAGCGATAGTCATAGGTTTTTAACCTCACAGGCTTGAGACCTCAGCCACTGCACCCTTCTCAGTGGTTCTGAAGCTCTGAACGTGTTCATGAATAGAACTAAATTTCAAAACTAATAGATTTCCTTGCTAATTCCATGCATTTTATTTCAGCATTTTGAAGCCTATTTTAGAGGGGTGAATGTTGAAACTCTAGCTGGCCTTCCTAGTTTGGGGCCTCTCCTAGCCACTCCGTGTGGAAGCTGCTGTATTGGGCCATGAAATGCAGGGTGTAAGGGACCCTTGCTTCTGACCCAGGTGGAATTGGGAATCCAAGTGTTGGAAATATCCTGGTGGACAGTATGTGAGCTGTGTTCTGCAAGGCACCCACAAATCAGCTATAATTCTAATTCTTAAGGAGCATTTTCCAGAAGTAAAATGGACTCTTGTCATAAGACTGGGATCTCTGTTTCCTTTTGGAAGTAGACTCTTCTGTGGACTGTGAGCCAAGGTCTCACTGTATAACTAAGTACATTTGTGGAGGGAAACTCAGTGTGTGTCGGGTTCATCTGTCCTCCCGGAGTCAAAACAGAAGATCCAAGGTTGGGCCTAAGCCTGGGGATGATTATTTGCAAATCTGGCATCAGAGACTCCACGAAGGCTCTGCTAGTTGTCCCTCACTGCCCACATTGCCACCATATGACATGGAGCATGGTTGGTGCCTATCCAGGTGAAGGCCTCAGCAACTGTACCTTACTTGGGGAGGCTCAAATCCCTGCCTACTGCCTGTGGGCACTGGAGCTCGGGTGTTCTCACACCACGTCTCTAAGGCCATTCTCTTTTCCCAGCCTATGGGTTTGTGAACTGTTGCAAAGTCAGCAAGTTCAACAGCTGTTGGTCTCAAGGGCTGTCTGCACTGCCTTGCGTTCTCCCCAGCCCCAAAGGCTACATTGGAACTCCACATGTGCATAATAACTGGAGAGAAAAAGCTCCATAAGATGTTTCATGCTGTGACAGGAGCTCCCAAACCCCATTGCCTCAGAGATGCAGGGGTCTCACACTAGCTTTTAATTGGGTTGAGGGCTCAAAATCCCTTATATAATTTCCTGTTTACAAACATTTTTACCAATCATGGAGGCAATCGAATCACATGTGAAATTTTTAGTTGATCCTCAAGCCTCTGTTCTTACGTGTGTTATTGCAGAACCCTAGCACGTTTGTGAAGACTGGCTAAACAGAACAAAGTGGGCCTGAGCAGACAGCATTCCATGGTGCCGTGTTCTGACCTGGCTGAAGAGGGTGGATGAGTTATTACAGTCATACGTGAAGCTGTTTCAAACTTTATTTTTTGCCCTAATTCTCTAATTTCCCCTTGTTTGTGGTGGAAAATAGATCTGTAAGATATGGAGAAGGTCTGATCATCAGTACATGTGGTCAATTGAATGTAGATAAAAGGAAGAGAGAGAGAAATGGGGATGGCACTTGAGTGCTGACTGGGGGGCTATATGAGGGATGACCCCATTGACTAAACTGAGGAAGAAGCCAGCTCCAGGGCGTGTGCACGAAAGGGTGTGGCATTACCCACCTGAGGAACACCCAGGTCTACCTGCCTGCTGGTGCACCTGTTTGCTTCCGAAGGTCTGAGCTGATATAGTCAGCAGGGACAAGTCTTATTCAGTTAGTGATCACTGAAATTTCCATGTCCTGTTTCAGAAAATGTGCTTCTAATGCCATTTCTGCTCCTAACTGCTACTATACAACTGCAAGCAATGCTGGCACTCAGGGGCTATGACCTTTTTGAAACATTGCAAATACTAAAGTGATAAAATGTTGAACAGGTCAAGGCCAAGGGCAGAACTCATTGTCAGGCCACTAGAGATCTATCTTCTGGTTAATGCTGATCTGTTGATTAGCAAGCAACCCTTGTGTGTGGTCATCTAGCTAGCTACAAGTCAGTCTACATTTGACCAAAATAATCAAAGAAGTGAGTTGAAATCCGGGTATTGTGTGTTTAAAGCATCCTTCTTTAGACATGCCAGTCTAGTATGTATGTCAAAAACCATGTTATAAGACAGTAGTTGGGGCTGGAATAGGATCTCATGGCAAAGGCAAAGTGGTAGGATCATCAGGGACCATGGGCAGATTTGCAGCTAAAGTCATGGGTGAGGCACCTGTTCTTGCAACACTGAGGCCGGGAGAAGCAGGAAGCTGCATGAAATGCCCTCTGAACATAGGCACACTGGGGCTGTGAATGGACAGGCAGTGGTCAGGGGAGCTCTCGCTGAGTCCACCGGAAGGCCACTGGAAAGCAAAAGTCTCATTTCCACAGACTCCTAATCAGGCCCAGTCGAACCACACCGGGATTGGATTTTACTGTGAGAGGAGCACAGTGAGCGTTGCTGTGGAGAGAAGAGGTGTGCTGGCAGCACTGACTCTCAGCCCAGTGGAGGAAAGGGAGAGCCACCACGGCCTGCCACGTGGTGAATGTACATGCCCAGTAAAAATATCATTAGAGTCCCTTTAAGGGGGAACGGTTCAGGAAAGGCATGTCAAAAGAGGGGACACTTTCAATAGGAGACACGTGTCAACTTAAGATGCACTTAAAAAGGGCCACTGGAGACATGGCAGATAAAACAAGTTGTGTTTTTTAAAATCTGTTGACCAGTCCCATTAAGTTTCTAAGTCCTTCCCTCATCCACATATATGTTAAATAGGGTAACAACAACACCAAAACAAAACAAAACAAAACAAAACAATCAAACAAATAAAAAGGCTGGAAACTAGAACTCCAGGGTTCTAGTCCCACTAAGTAAGTTCCTAAAATTCTTTGAATTCCAGTTTTCTCATTTCTAATGATACATACTGGGCTCCACCCTGCACAGCCGTGGGAGTCAGCAGGTCAGTTGATTGGCAGTGCCACACAAAGCTGACAGTGCATGTGGTTATAAAGTATCAGATCAGTCCTCTTAGCTGCCTGGTATTCCATAAGAGGCAATGTATCTAAAGCTCCTGTTTTCAGACCCATAAGCATAGAATATGACTGTTTTCTCACCAAGGGTCCAGCGGAAAATTCTGTCTCCCAATGGACCATATAAAAGCATTTTAGTAACCCCCTTCTTACTAGTGCTTGCTCTCTTGCACAAAAAGATGCATGTAGCACACATTCGAAAACAATTTGTTGATGCCTCGTTGTCCTTTGAATTGAGAGAAGTCCATGGATTTCATAGCACTTTGAAACCTCTCTGCCATTCATGGGAGAGTTGGAGGGTTGTGTGTGTGAGAGTATGAGTATGAGGGAGGGAAGGAAGGAAAGAGGCAGGAGGGAGAGAGAAACAGAGAGGTATTTATTATTCAATATAACAGAAGACCTTATGTCCTTTGCATTTGTTGTAACTGGAAATATTCAGCATCTGTCCTTGCTGGGAATTCTTGTTTAAAGTGGAGACAGGATAAAATGTAAAAGGGACAGTCACAGAGCTTTTCACACTAAAGGAAAAATAACTGAAACCTGTGAGGTACTGTTGATATTGCAGAGTTAGCCCAATATGTAAAAACAAGTAGGTAAAACAAAACCAATTTTAAAAAACCTAACAACAAATAAGCAAGCAAGTCAGACTCTAGCATTTCTTCCGTTAGAAGCTGTGATCTGCAATTGCTCTTATTCAGCACCCATGAGTCCAGGAAGCTGTGGACCACAGGGGTGAGGGGGATCCAAACTGTGATTGCTGTGAGTGTGAGGGTAAAAAGAGCACTGGTGTTCAATCGCTTTGCATTTAAAAAAAGTAATATATTTCATTATTTTCATTATTATATTTTAAAATTACATATTTTAGAGATAGTGGATTAAATAAACATTAAGTTAATTTAAGTAGTTTTTCTTTTGTTTTCTTACTTTCTAAATGTGGCTTTGAGAAAATCTGAAGTTACATATATGGGGGACATTTTTACTGAGCAGAGCTGACCTGAAACATCCTGAATATAACCTTCAAAACTTCAAATAGTACAAATGGCCTCAATAAGTAAGTCCTCTTACAAGTGAGGTACAGAGGTCAGAGAGGTGACCCCAAATCACCAGCTGCTTTAGGAACATTGTGGGCAGAGCTGGAGGATTGGAGAATCAGGGTAGTTTAGTAGTAAACAGAAACCATGTGACACTACCCAAAGAGCCATTTTCAAAAAGCCACTTCGTCATGAGATATGGTATGATGTGGGACACTTCTATGTATTGGGTGAACTTTTAAATTTTATAAAAAAGTATGCCTGCCTTGGAGAATTGTACTATTCTTTTTTTCATAATAGAAGTTAAAATTATATTTTCAACTGCATCATTATTTTTATTTTATAAAATAGAACTGGTGAGATGAATAGCCATTTTAATTGCATTCTGCTCCAGTGAAATCCAGGACTTAAAAAAATATAGTTTTTAAAAGCTATAGCTCTAGCATTTTTATTAGTCTGACTAGTGAAAAATGATGTTTTTGCTTTTTGCAGGAATATCTTGGGCAAAGCAATAATAATCATCCCCTGATGAATATACCAACAGCCCCTGACCATCACTGGGGGGTGGCTGGAACCTCATTTTTATAATGATAGTTAAACACAAAAGAGGGGATTGAGTTTGTTTGTTGGCTTTTCATAGAACTAGCTCCAGTAAGCCTAATGAAAAATTGAGGTGGATTCATCAAATGCATATTTCAGACTGAAGGTCAGGCATCTATGGTTTCTGTTTTCTGTACAACTATATAAGCAAATTTCCCTGCCCTCTAATTCCGACAAATATTTCTTGAGCAACTCTCCACCTACCTTGTACTAGGTAGGCAAGACACCAAAACAGATAAGATATGTCCTCTAAAGTTCAGTGGTGATGAATTTCCATTCCTAAACAACTTTAACGGACCTGAAGGAACCTGTCGAATTTTACCTCCTTACCTTTTAATGTGAAAGAGCAGAGGCCCAGAGTGTAAGAAGACTTGCTTAGGATCACAGAGCCATTTTCAGAAAAGCTTGTGCTGGAAACTATGTAACTGATTCCCAATTTAGCCATTCTACATCACAATGTGTTACTTTACTTGAGACAGCAGTGTCTACAAAGACCAGATCTCTCTTTCCTATCCCTTGCTCTTCTGATGCATATCACTTACTTTCTTCCAAGAAATGCCTCTTTGCAGTGAAGGCAATAATTGTATTTGGAGGATTACTCTAAACAGAACAAACCCAAGCAGAGAGCAGCCCTGGGCCCTCTCCATAGATCACGGCTTATGGCAGCTCCCCCAGGGAACACAGAAGCGCTTGGACCAGCTTTAAGTTTAAGTGCATGTCACCATGATGTACGGTGTCTTTGGTGTCCGTATATCATAGAGTGGAAGGGGTGTCGCCCATGGACGGAGAGCATCCATTCTCCTCTCCTGACACTGTGCCTTTTCCCCAAACAAGACATATCTGTGCGATTATAATCTTATCCTGGCTGGTTGCTCCCTCCAGAGCTCATCTGCAGTGAGGGGCAGAGTAAGTCAGCATTTTCTGAAGAGAAGTTTTAGGAGCATGCTTTGAGAAACAGTGGAAGAGATGTAGACTTGAGAACATACCCGGATCTCCTAGATGCATTGTTTGCAGGCGTCTTGTTAGCATCTCAGGGGCCTCATTCCTCCGTGACAAGTGCGGCAATGAAGAGCAGGTCCTCACACGTCATCCTTCTCCAGTTCAAACGCCAGATCAACCACTTCCTGGGTCTGTGACTCAGGTAATTCACTGGACACATCTTGGCTTTAGTTACCTTACTGCAAAATGGGAATTATATGAGAATACTATTTGTTCCATGTAATTATCATGAGAAATAAATATGTGAATATAAATGAAACAATAATCTAGAGCATGGAACTTTTCTTGTCTTCAATACAGGTAGTTGTTGTCAGTATTATCTCTTCTTACCTAGGACTTGGCCTAAGATAGCCTCAGTAAAGCCATAAGATTGAAGAATTTTTCTTTTAATATCTAAATAGTTTCTTAAGCAAGAGGTACCTCATGACTCACCTTTCCATATTAGGTAGAGAAGGTGAGTGAAAGAGACAATCCAGGAAGAATTTAATCTGTGTAGTCATTTTCCCATCCCTGTAACAATAGACTCACTGCCTTGGAGTTTGGTGGTCAAACTGAATGCACTTGAGGATTTCTCTTTCCTTGGCCTAATGAAGGATCTGCTTCTTCTTCATGGTCAAGGCTTAAAAGAAAAGGTAAGCCTGTCTTGTCCCAAAAGGTAGAGCTTGTGAATGGGCTGCCTGAGTGGGCATATGGCCTGAAGTTGTGTTTCATCTGACCTATACTATAGCATACACACACATACATGTACACAAACACATACATACAGATGCAAATGTATGATATATTGTAGTATGTATGGATCTTGGTTTCACTCAGGAAGAATGTAATCATGAGGTTACCAGGGCACCAACGAGGTCAAGGCAGCCAGGTGCCTCCTCTCCAGCTGTGCCCTGGTGCAGAGTGCCGATCTTGAGAACATCCCTAAGCTTAGGTTCCTGTGCAGATCCCACAGAACTTGGCCTTGTCTTCTCTTTGCTGTCCCATTTTCAGAAAAAGCCTTTGACAATGTGGCTGTTGCCTAGAAACAAAACTGTAAGATTACTGAGGAGGATTTATAAAGTGAGCAAAGCCCTTGAGCCACATCTCCTCTCTGGTTTGACACAGTGGGAGACTTTCTGAAGATGAGATATCACCCTGTCTCAGCAGTGAGACAGACACTTCTTAGCTGACCCTGGTCCTCCTTTCCTTCATGGCATTTTAAGTCACCATATTTAGAACTCTTATAGCACACAGAATTGATCAGTACCCATCATGTATGTGGGTTTTCTCTGCCTAGCAGGACTGTAAATCCCAAAATTGGAATAGCACTTCTTACCAAATTTCCTGTTCACTTCAGGCCGAGTTACATGGAGAATTTCTGAATGGTAGTAAATATATCCAATGTTGCAATCAGAAGTTCTGGGACATCAAAAGGCTCTACTGATTCTTTATCTTAGGTCCAATTTTTATGGTCTAATTATCATTCTCATTATTATAACCACTACCACACAGCCTCCTCCACTAGCATGTAGAGATGGTGTTTCGTGGAGTAATCTGCCAGCACCTTTGTTGTGATTGGTACATCACTTCCTGGTGATGTCACCTGCCTACAAACACTCTGGATAACAAATACAGCCCATAAACCTAAGCTTCCACATACATTGAAACACCAACCGTTTTCTTCAGGACAGACTCAGGGAAGAAAACCAACAATTACTGATGCCATAAAGGCGCCCAAGCCATCCTTCAGCTACTCTATTCCTGCTGTAAGAGGGCACAAAAAAGAGAAGACAGTCCCTCTCCATACACTGATGCTGAAAAGAGCACCAACGTCTGTTTTCTGAAGGATGTTTGCCTGTGAGTGCTCAATAATTAGAAATATTTAATGTAGGCAAACACCAGCAAGTTGAAATTGTTTTCTGCTTAAGTTTTGTCATTTGCCAGAAAGGAAATGATATGTTAGACATGTTGCACTCTTTCTCAGTATGATAGCAACTAAAGTGGCTTAAAATTGGATTCATTTATAAAGCTGGACACTATTAATATCATTCCCTGCATGATGATAATTCATTTTACTCTGCTTTGTCTCAGAAGCAGTAGGGGCTCCATTCCTTATATTCAGTTTGCAGTCCTAATTAAGTATTCATTATAAAATACATATTTTTTATTTAGAGTTAAATATCAAACATTTATGTGCTGTATTGTACTTGTTTACTATTAGGGCAGTGTAGCAAGGTACTGCATGGCTAGTAGTTCCATGTTTTCAACCAGTAAAATTAAGGTTTGGAAGGAACTCAGATGGATCAGAAACCTGTCTCCCTGAGGGGTTTTATTTTATCAGCATTACACAAATAAGCTGAAAACCTAAGTAAATGTAACTACACTGGTTCCCCCATTGAGAAGAAAAAGATGCGCTGTGTGTTCAGTGGAAATCTGACGTGGTGCATGCAGCAGTTCCCTATGAGATCCTGTAGGACCGTGATCCTATAAACTTTTATTACTGGCAGTTGAATGGGCTACATAGACACCAAGAAAGGAAAAAGACATGGAGAGGTTTAATGGAGTAAAATTAAGCCAAATAAAATGTAACTAGAATATCAGAAGAAACCATCATCTAGTGAGATCTGCTAAAACTATGTGTTATAAGATGATAATTCTAGCAAGAAGTGAGTTTACATCCCTAATAGTTGGATCACTCAAACCTGACTTGATAAGCAATAGGATATGTACACATAATAACAGTACAAATTTGGCATTTACATCACACTTTCTCTTTGGGAGCTTAAACAACCCTGGAGAGTGTGCTTTAGTTGTGTGTAAAATGATCACAAAAACAAAAACAATCATGTTACTAACAAATGATTAAATTGGGATCACTCCAAAACTCAAAGATTCTCCTTAGGATTCATATAAAAATGACCCAAGTGAAATCGTGGTGGGAACTTGAACCCATAATAACACAGAATGCCTAATCAAGTGTCAGCTATTTCCTGAGTGTTGATTATGTACAAAGTCCTTTGCAGTGGTCAATGAAGAAGCAGGACAGAGAGGAGGAAAGGGGAAATAGTAATTCTTATGATCATATGAAGAGACAAGCTATGCACATAGGGTTAATTAAATAATAATATAGACTATGTCTGTGTACACTGTCACATGGCAAGGTATGTCCCACTGGTGAGGACAATGGCTCATACAGTTTCACAGGAGAAAGAGAGTATAGTTATCAGAAGTCAACTGAGAGAGCTTAGAAAAGGGAGCTCTTCATCTGAGCCTTGAAGGATTGTTTGAAATGAGAGCAAACGCATTTAGGAAAGAGAGGTAAATATGAGTAAAGGAAGGGAAGTAAGACAATTCAGGGACTGTTTGGAGAATGAAATTTAGGTTGACTTGCTGGCTGCAAAGGGCATTAGAAGAGTAAAAGGCAAGATGGATTGGTTGGATTGTAGACGGTTTGAATAGCATGCTAAGAATTTAAGTTTATCCTTTAGGAAATGAAAAGAAACTGAGAGTTTTGCGACCAGAATTAAATTGTTATATTCAGAAGACTTAGCTTGCCCTGGATGTAATTAATTTGATATGGAAGAGGCTGCAGGGAAGGAGATGGGGGCTGTCGCTGTGTGCAGTCAGTGCTACAGTGAAGGAAGCCTGCATGAATGTGTGGCAGTGCCACAGAGAAGAACTCCAGAGTGACACAGAAGCAGGAGCCTGCTGGGCTGGGAGACTTCAGGGCTTTTGGCAGGTCAATGCATGAAAGCTCCAAAATGACACTAAAAGGAAAATAAGCAGGCAGTGTTTGTTTACCTCTTTATTAATTGCTGGTTTATTGACCTAATTTTTCCCATTAGAATATATCATGATGCCAATATATGAGGCCAAAATATGAATATTTCTCCACCAAACCTCAGTTTTCCCATTGACTAATGACTAAGTTTAATCACTGAAAAGTCTTTCTTTATATGTGTGTGTGTGTGTGCGTGTGTGTGTGCGTGTGTGTGTGTGTGTGGTGGGGCAAAAGTAGGTTTACAGTTGTGAGTACTCAAAACATAGTGTTTATTCTTGTATTATTATGTATTAATTATCAAACAACTATAAACCTATTTTTGCCCCACCCTCTATTTTACACATTTTTCACAAAAGGAAAAAGATTCTTAATTTGCCCACTGTTTAGTCTTTAAAAGACATCTACGTCCAAAGAAAGATTAAAACATCAGAGCGATGTTTGTGAGAATTTCCTTTTCCTAATTTTATAAAGTAACCTGTGTAGCAGAGCAAGGTCTCCAGGGCTAAACAAGGTCTCTAGGTGGGGTCATTTAGTTCCAGGACTCCCAACATTCCTCTCCTCTCTCCAGACTCGAGGGTCAGTATACACCTGTTTTAAAAGGTTTGCAATATTTTCCATAGGGTTTTAAATGAGTTTGTTTATTTCAAGGTTTTCCAATCTTCCTTTTCTTTAAAACATTTTGAAATTTCAAATGAGTAAACATGGGCCATTACAGAGGTATCTCCTCTGAATGACGGCTTGAGCATCACATAAGGTGCCAGCTAATTCTCTGAGAAAACCTCCTCCTCTCTTGGTCATGTCAGAAATGCTCCTGTTTAATTCATGGAAGATTCCCCAACACTGCCAAGAAAATCCCTCTGGCACAAGTGACTATCCTGCCCCATTTTTCACCTCTGGAGGTCTTTACACACATCAGCTCAATTCATTCTCCAGGGCCTCTGTGAAGATGGTGACTTTACAAATTCCTCCTTTGACAAATTCCTCCCTGAGGACACATTATGGATGTTGATGGGGAAAATGCATCTTGCCAAGATTATAACCCACTCAGAATGTGGAGCCTAAGAGTTTGGAAGCTGAGCAGTGCCTTTTAGGGCCAGAGATTTACTTACGATTCAACATCAAATGGTTAGCTAATGTTTACAGCAGGGATGCACAATTAATAAATGCAAAAATTGTGCTTCACTTTCGTTTCCAAAGTGAATAGGGTATTCGTCAAAGCAAGAAACTTTGCTTTGGTTATAAGCTACTGATAATGAAAATGTGTTTGTGTTTCACAGGTACATTTGATTCGAGTGGATTGTATTTTCCATCAGGGAATCAGGTTCAGCAAATATTTTTACATGCTAACTCCTCAAATCAGACAGCAGGTTTTCGCTGACTAAAAATACAATAAGCTTAGAGAATAAAGGTTTGCACAGAAAGTTAAGTAATAGACTTTATAATTGTTCTTCACTAAACCTTAACAAGGACCAGCACTGAGCTGCTAACTGTAAATATGCATATCACCAACTTTTGCAGGGTGGGAAATGTCATGACAACATCATCTCCACTTTCTCTTAACCTTCTCAATAAATCATAGATAATTGTTCTAGACTTAGTATTCCTTTATGTTGAACATGAAGGATCCATATTGAAATGTTTTTGACAAAAACAATGCAATTGCAAAAAGGAAATGTACATCTATCTAGAAAAGAGAGAGATTAGAAGTAGAAGTCTACCTGTGTTTTAAAAGGCATATTCTGGTGAGGAATTTGGGCACACAGGAGTTAAAGGCTTGTTACTCAGCCCCTTGGAGCATATCTTTCTACAGAGTCAGGAAGAAATTGTCTACCAGAACTAGCAAGATATATTTTACTTTTGATCAGGGAAGTGAGATGAATTTTCCAGGGTTAGATTCCAGAATGAGGTAAAATATTCTACTTACATAAACCAAAGAGAAAGAGGGTCTGCCTGGAATAAGACTGAATAAGAATGAGGGCTACCTCTTTCAGCAAAAGCAAAATGGGTCCTTTTTTCAATCATTTTTTATTGTTATTCTATTACAGTTGTCCCAATTCTCCCCCCTCTGCCCTTCTCCACCGATTTCATCTGGGCTCTCAGGGTCAGTTCCCACACTGTTGTCCATGTCCATGGGTTAGTCTTAATGAGTGACAACCTGATACTGCATATCCTCACATTGTGGGGACTATAGCTAAAACAAAGAAAACAGAGACATTATTGTGTATTTTAATTACTGAATGTTCTCTTAAAATTTCCTGTAACTGGAAGCCAAAGAACTTATATGTATGACCCATGGACATACCAAAAGTGGGGGAATGTGGGTAGGAGGGGGTGTGCAGGGTGGAGGGGAGCAAAGGGGGAAAATGGGACAACTATAATAACATCATCAATAAAATATAGTTTAAAAAATTTCCTGGAACTGTCCCATTATAGAAGAAGAAGTAACCTAGAGAGCAAAACTCCTGGTAGCACCCTATCTCAACCAAAAAACAGTTGAGGGGATGATGGTGGATGCTAAATGAGGGTAGTGGGTGTATCTGAACTCTGAGGAATGTTTCTTTCGTGGTGCTTCCACCATTGCTTATTTTTTTCTCTTGAATCTGTTAGCAAAAGTACAATAGATTTCACCTCTGCTTAAAAATGAAATTCCAGCTTAACTTTGCATTTTGCCCAGAAACACTTGTAAAAGACTTTGATTTTAAAATTCTCAGAAACAAAGAAAAGACAATTAAAAACAACACAGAGAAGCAAGCTGCTTTGTCCTCTTATTTCCCAGATACAGTGTTTTGTCAGGGCCTGAAATTCACTTCTCATAACTGACATATAACTGCTCATCTGCTCATTCCCTTCATGAGTGCAACCAGTGATCTTGAGTAAGAAGCATCTTTATTGACAGTGAGGAAGAAGGGACAATCTCTGTTAATCCAAGAGTCTCCCCTGATACTCCATGGGTTCCTGAGCTGTTTGCACACAAAATGTCAGCATTATTATTCATATGTGCTCATAGAACAATATCTGAAATGTTGAAAGACTTGGTTTTTCATCATTGTTACTTCTTACTTCAAATGATTATTTTTCTAAATCTCTGTGTCTTTCTCTTCTTATATTTTCTCCCAATATTGATTTATTTTCTATTTCTACATATTCTCTCAAGTTTTCTCTTTTCTAGATTCTCATATTCCATGGTTGGATATAATCACTTCTTGGATTTAGTTCCTATGCCTATTTTAAGCCTTTCCTAAGTTCTCTAAGAGTATTTAAAACTTCATTACAGTGGGAAATGTAGAATGTGGCTCATTGCAGTTACCTCCTAACAAATACTTGTTGCCAAAGTTATCCTGGAAATGATTTTGGCTCTGGAGGAGACAATGGTCCCAACCATGTAGGTGGTGTGAGAGCTCTGGTCTAGAAGCTTCTTCAGATCTTGTTGATAGTCTCATTTATTCTCCATTTACCAGGCCAGGTGAGATTCTGAAATACTTGTAAAAAGAAAGAAGAAAAGAAAGAAAGAGAAAGAAAATGACAAAAGAGCTTAGTAGAGTTTCTCTCCCTTATTAGTATACTGTAAGCATGGAATTTTGAGATAGTAGAGCCTTATGCCACTTCTGAAAGTCAGTGTGCAGGGGAGAAACCCCTCAGGAGGTCCTCCAAGCTGGCATCTACCTATGGAATAAGTGAGAAATGAGTTTTTAATGTGTTAAGTTTATGTTGGTTTGTTATCACAGGAAAGCCTAGACCAGTCTCACTAATACAGATCTTAAACTATGTAGCTGGGAATTGGGAAATATTTTTAAACATGAGCTATGTCTATGCATAGGTAAATAGATATGTGTCTATGCTACGTATGTGTGAACTTATATGACAGTGACCAAGTCTTTGACCCTTTGACCCCTTCACACAGCCTTGATATCTTCATCTATAGGATAATGGTGGGGTTGGAAGCTCCTTTAGCTTGAAATGTCTTTGGAATATTGCCTGATGCTTATCCAAACGCACAAGAAAACTTTGCATTTATTCAGGTCTTAACATATTCTGAAGTCTTTTTAACCCAAGAACAAAATTCAGAGCTTGGACAGACTCTGATTTTAAGTTCATCCAAACCATCTCTTTGTTGCCTTTTCCCCCTTTAAGAAAATTCCAGATGAAAGCACAAATCTGCCACATGAACTGATTTTCTGCACAGCAAGATAATTCTTTTAAGTAGTTTCTATTATAGGAAAATTAATTTCAAGGCACTTCATACAGTTCTAGTAAAATCCTTCCGCTCCACAGGGGTCCATGAGCAACATTAACTGTGCAGCATTTGCTGGGTATGCCTCATTATGACTTGGTGCAGTGAAGGATGTTTTTAAGTTTTTTTTTTAAGTTGGAATTTTTGAAATGCATTGTTTTTTCTTATCTCTGCATGAACATTTAAAGAAAACTGTAATTAGAGATATTTTTTACAAGGACAAAATATTTTTCCTACCACATATAAAGGAACAGAAATTCCTTTCGATAAAACTTTGTAGCTTATTTATTTTTACTTAGGTAATGTGTGTGTGTGTGTATGTGTGTGTGTGTGATAACATTGATGCATTTGAGGAGATTATTGAAAGCAAATATGTAATCCCATGTGCCAGTAAACACACTCAGCATTTGAATGGCTGACAACAAAGAAGACTTCACCATCCAGCTCTCATCTGTCCATCTTCCTGCAGTCTCTCAGAGGTGTTCTCAAGAGAACTCATACATTGTCTGTACATGCTTCCACTTTAGCATCTGTTTCCTGGGAAGCCTGATCTAAGACACCCCAAACAAGTGCCCCAACCAGCTTCCTTGTACATAGAGTTGCTATAAAACAATATTTATCTTTTTCTTTCTTATTCCACTAAGAGAGCAAAAAGACAGAGAACCCCATGGGAAGGAATGTAGTACCCAAGATTCACCTCTGATGTAATGATTGAATGTCCCATACTTTCCTGAATCCATAAGAGGATGCCAGGGCCCTGTTTTCCAGTCATGGGAATACTGAGGAAGGGGTGCAACTAGAAACCAGAGGCTGGAATGTAAAATTCAAGCACCACCAACCCAGCAATACTGATTGTTCACTATGTGTCAGCCTGTGGATCTGGGATGAGGTTACATTTGCGACACAGTAAATGCTGGAAAAAGTCCCAGATACAAAGCTCTTCTCTGCATAGTTAGGGAGTTTTCGACCCTTGTCATATTTGATAGGTGACCCCTAAAATGAGATGTTGTCTTTTGACTCCTAGTCCATTGCTCTTTTTTTAAAACATGAATGCTTCCTTAAAAGTATTCATGATCTTGAAGTGAGCCTTGAGTGATGAAAATAAGTTATAAAAATTCATGACAATTTTAACTTTTATTTTTGTTTTCATCACTTAAAATTAAGGAAAAACACACAAAATATGCTTCATGAAGTTATATATGAGATATACATAATGATTACAGGGTTTTTGTTTTATTTTAATTTTCAAGCAAACTTTTTTAAAGATTGTACTTGTTTATTTTTATGGAGAGGGGAAGGAAAGGAGAAAGAGAGGGAGAGAAGCACCAATGTGTGGTTTCCTCTTACACCCCTTTACAAGGGACCTGGCCTGCAACCCAGGCATGTGCCTTGACTGGGAATGAAACTGGCAACCTTTTGGTTCACAGGCTGGCACTCAACCCACTGAGCCACACCAGCCAGGGCTATGAGCAAATTTTTAACTCATGGCCCATAGAAAGTAGGGAGAAGTGCCAGAACAAAATCCCACAGGATCAATTAAGAACTTGAGAGAAGTTGCTCTCTGTCTTTTCAGTGTTTCATTGTTTCTGGGTCAGGTTGTCTGGTTTGGAAATCTCCCTGCCTTTCTAGCACAGAACCCTGCTATTTGTGACAGTGAATCCTTTAAAAGCCTTATTTTCTGTTTCTTAGGTAAGATGAATGGGTAGAAGTGGGAAAAGGGAGCATGACCCATTCTTAGAAGACTTGCAAAGAATATCAGATTATCTTCATTCAACAAACTACACAGGCCTGAAAGACATACATTTGCATGTGGTAGAACCAACTGAAAACCTAATCAGCGATCAATTCTACAAGCAGAAGGAGACATTTCTTTTAGTCTGAACCAATTACTTGGGAGGGAAAAAACAAATTGTGGGAGTTGGGTGGGGCTACTATATCAGTGCAGATGCATAAATTAATACCAATGTCCCACTTGGGTCATATGACTTCCCTCTTCTTGAGCCCACAGATACAGAAAAATGAAGCATAAATTGAAAAAGTTCTTATAAACTGTCTAAATCAGTCCTTTCACAGAGAAATCAACAGCCTAGTCAAGTGGACTAACTGATTTGGTAAACATCATACATTCAGTTGGCACATAGAGATAGTGTTGCCTCCATGAACCGATCTGGACTCATATCCCCTCAAAAGGGCCACCCGAGGCCACTGCAGTAGAGCAAATGGCATTTGATCTCCGTGTTATAATTGCTGACTCTGCTTTGAGAAAAAAAAAAAGAAAATCTGTTTGCAAATGTCTCCAGCTATGTTGCAGGTTGGTATTGGTGACTCAGCCATTAAATCTAGGTTTTCAGTTTTTTAAGTCAAACAATTCTACTCACATTAATTACTTTTGTAAGCATTATAATAGTCTGAAGCAGCCAGTGCTATTTAAAATGTTTCCCAGCTCCGAAGGGCCCATGAGTCAGAGGCAATACCTCCCAATGGAACAATTCATGTGTTACACACAGAGCAGACTCTGAGCATCCCCTATGCCACTGGCCAATGAAAGGGAGATGCTGGCAGTGAAAAAAGGCTGGGTGAGGTGAGAAAACTTAGTCATAAATGAAAAGAATAGTCTTTGGCTCAAAGAGACTGATGCTTTCTTGGTTTCAGATAAAATAATAAATGAGGTAGATTTGGAACATTAGGAGTTCTTTTAGTAACAATACTGCTCTCTTCCCTTGCTTCAGTTTTAATGGACTGTTGTGCAATGGATCACGAGCGAGAGGAACTTTTCTAGTTTCTGTCCAATTAAATTACATGAAGAAAGAATGTAGAGGTGCTTTGTAAATGCTAAACTTTCAACTGAATATTTATTATTGCTTTATGTTTTATAAGAAAGTGAAGTCAGAGATTTGGATTTGATGTTAAAGAAATCTAGAGGTTCAGAAGCTCACATCTTCCAGCCACTGTGGCCTGCAGGAGAGCACCTGAGATTACATAACTTCATTGGCAGAGCCACACAAACTGAGGACTGTTGTTGAATGTCTAATGTCATCGAATGTGCAAAAATTGCTGCAGTATACCCTGTCTATTAGTTGGTTTGTAGAACATAAATACATAGCTCATTCCTGTGAAAAATGCAGAATATGTGATTGTATGTTTTTTTCACATATATGCATAATTATCACCTCTCCTTGAAAACTACATCTTATGCTGATCATTTAATAATAACATAGTACTCATGAGCTATAGCACAGTTTAATAAGCCCTATATGAATAAGCATGTAAAATCATATGTTGAGAGACCACTATCATCTTAACAATGTGAAAGTTGTTGTTGGGAAAGAAAAGAAGAAAAATCTCAGAGTCTCTGCTCCTAGAGACTTACAGATTTTGCCACAGTGCAGCATATGATAAAATAAAATAACACCAAACCAGTCCCAATGTGATTCAGAGGAAGGAGAGACCAGTAGAGGTTCATATGATAAAGTAATCTAGAGGTAGCGCAGATGAGCTATTGGTTATAAATTGGCCCTTGAAGTCTGGATATGCAGTTTCTATGAGCTACAGAAAGAGTCAGAGAATGATGTTTTAAGCAGGGAAAGTATTATAAGCAAAGCAAGGAGGATAGGAAAAGGAAAGCCGAAAGTATTTGAATGAGGGGAGTTGAGAAGTTTGCTAGAGTGGAGTAGATGTAATAGAGACAGTCCATAAAAGACTTTGCATGTCACTTGTCTTAGGTCAGGTTCTCCAGGAGACATGATGAGATGGAAATTTGGGTGCGGATGATGTATGTAGTTCTTTTGAGAGACGGACTGAAAGAAGCTGGGGCAAGTGAGAGCTGGATTGATGAAACTCCTTGTTATTAATTATTGAAACTTTGCTTGTGCATATTGGGATTCTGTATTGGTTTTCAATAACCTCCTCAAATGATTGTTGCACTACACACACACACACACACACAGAGAAACATTTCCTAAATAAAAATAAATAAGCTACAAAGTTGTATCAGAATAAACATTTCTGTTCCTGCAAGGGTGTCCAACCCATGGCACATGGGCTGCATGCAACTCAGGATAGCTAGGAATAAAGCCCAATACAAAATTGTAAGTTTAGTTAAAATATTATGAGATTTTTTTGTGATTACATATCACAATGTATTTAATGCATGGCCCAAGACAACTCTTCTTCCAGTGTGGCCCAGAGACACCAAAAGTTTGGTCACCCCTGGTGCCATAGGGTTTATGAGCAACATTAACTGTGCAGCATTTGATGGGCATGCCTCGCTATGACTGGGTATAGTAAAGGATGTTTTAATTATTTTTTCAGTTGAGCTTTTGAAAAATGCATTATTTTTCTTTTATCCCTTTATGAACATTTAAAAAGAACTGTAATTTAAGATATTTTTAACTGTGTGATACCACTGTCCATTACATTTTCATTCACCTATATCAGATACACGATTTTTAAAATTTATTTAACTAAAACTGTACCCCCAATCTTTGTATGGATCTTTTAAAACTCAAATTATAAATCCATTGTTTTTTTCATGTGGCATCTTCTTTCCAGATGAAATGAATTTTCGATGCATTTCTAATGGAGGGAACAGGTTTAGAAACTAGACACCAGTTTTTAGGATATGGCATTTGGAAGGGGGTTGTGTATGATGTGAAATCACATTACATCTCTTCTGCCTTCATGTAACACTAACTGGAAATTAGAAAACAAGAGGCCAAAATGAGAAAATAAATGCAATTTAAAGAAAAAAATAGTTGAGCAAGAAGGGCTAGTGAATCAAAGGAAAATAAAATTGGAATTTGAAGTTGACAGTCCCGTCCTTCAGCTTTTCTCCCCCCACCTGGACACGGAGGAGGTCTGCTCGTTAATTTGTTTCCAGTCTAGTTGCCTGCCCCAGGGGGGTTGGAGTGAAGCAGCTTCTGATGAGTTAGAGGTGAGAGGCTCATTCCCCAGATCCAACTCACTGAGACACGAATGAGACATCCAGTTCCCCAGCTACAGCTCCCCAATAGCGTGCTGTACCTAAGGAATGGAGAGCATTCCCCTTAATCACTCCTTATCAAACTGCAGCCTGGTTTATTGGCATGTCCATCAGGGGTGATTTGGTAACCTGTCTTCCCTCCCAGAACTGTGAGTCGACAATATGAGACCTCACCGTGTACTTCATAGGAGCCTAATAAGGCAGCAGCTACACGAATGGGGTAAAGTTGCAAGTGTGACTCTAAGACAGCCTTTCAGTTAACAGAGTGAGAGCACAGGTGCCATTTACCCCAGGTTGTGGAAGAGACACCCTGACCACACTTCGAGAAGTGTGTCATGGTGAGGCCCACACCCCATTCTCTAATTCTGGTTCTTGGTGGGAAAGCCTCCTAGCTACTTCACAAAAGCAAGGAAGTGTAGGAATGGGGGAAGATGTCAAAACATGAGAGAAACCTTTAAAAAGCTCACATATTGTGGAATGGCTACTTCCTCTTCTTCAGATGTAAAGAGCATGGCGCCAAGAGTCTGTCTGTCAAATATATGTGTGAATCCCATAACGGTGCCCATGCCTTGCATTCCTCTGTGGGATGTACTGTGTTTCCCATGTTGGTGGTTATAAGCAGAATCGTGATCGTGGCGGCAGTGACGGCAGGAGGGGGTCAGTGTTTGACGGTGAGTGCTAAGAGAGCCAGCAGTGTTAGATCAGAGGTCTGTAACCTGAGCGGAAATGTCTGACCGAACATTCACCAGTTATCAGAGTAGGCTGACCACAAAACAAGATGTTGCTTGTGTGGGCCATTTGCATAAAGGGTTAACACAGGTATAGCTATAGAGAAACTTATTTCAGTTCCCAGAGACAGAAAAAAATCTTTCTAAAAGCCAAACAAATTTCTTCATACAAAAATGCCTCATACAAGCTTTTCTGACTCTAAATGTGGAGTGTTGCCCCTTGCCAAATCCTCATGAGAATGACTGAGGGAGAGGGAATATAAGCTACAAACTTTTCCATCTTCAGTGAGCAGCTTCCCTTGAAACTAGATTGCTTTTATTAATGATGATGATTTTTGTTTACAACACAATGTTGGACTGTAATTATTTCCTGGTATAAATTGCTTACTTGCTTCTTCTCCCCGATTAGTTGACCTATTGCTTTCTACATATTTTTGTTGCTAACTTCAATATTCTGGATAAATAGCTGGCTTGTGGATAGAGCTGTTCTTCAGCAGTTCTGATAGATTTTTTTCTTTCTCTTATAAATTGCTCAATAAAATTTTTTTCAAAAAGCATAAAAAGGGCACCAGAGGTGATTAAGTATGATATTTTCTCAAACTATATTTGATTGCCTTGTGGTTCACATTAAGATAAAAGCTCTTGTATAACTTCATGAACAGCAAGCTTGATCACTTGCCGTTTTGAGAGACTGGCCATGGGCAATGCTCAGGGATTCATATGGAATCCGTTGGTGGGAGGAGAGTGAGGGTACACGCCTCATACTCACTTTGAGAGAGGTTGTTGGCCCATTTCTCAAAATTAGAGAAAATGTGTTTTCACGTGTAGAGGGAGAGATGCTAAAACAATAAGCCCACAAATGTCCATTTCCAATGAACAAAGCTACAAAGCTTCAATTGAGTCTTCACCAACACACCTGCTGTTTGTTTCATTCATTGCCAGTCACTGTGTAAACCATTCAAGAAAAGTCAAATCCTTTTCCAAGAGGAGATGTCATGCTATATGACAGGATGCTATAAAATAATATGATATTTTAATTTAGAACTAGACTGAGTGTTTTAGATTTAAAGTGCTAAGTTAATTCAGAAGGGCACAAGGGAACAAAATAGAAAGTCTTCCTGGAGAGAAGGTTCCATGAAAGATGGGTGGAATTTAGTAACACAAAGGAGAAAAAAGAAGCAGCTCAATCTGGCAGGAAATCATCAGTGAATCTGTATCGCCTAGTTCTAACTGATGGCACTGCCATAGTTAAATCATATCTCTATTACTTTCTCCTTGTTCTTACTTCAAGTTCTCCTTGTGCTGGGTGAGTGAACAGGTTTCTATTTGCTGAATTCATTCTATGTAATAATAAAATAATCTTGATCCTTAATGTGAATTTTTTAAAAAGAAATTGATTTTTAGCTTCAGAAATCTCGGTTAATTGAGACCACTTAAACTCCCTGGCAGTTTTTGAGATTTAAAAAGCCCTCAGGCAAAGATGTGCAGGAACATTGGAAGGTGTCATTGCCTCCATTCCTCCATCTCAGGGCATCATCTTTCTCCTTGACCCACCCACCCGATTCTACCACTTGTCAAACTTAATTCTTCCTTGAACTGTGCACTAACAGGAAAGGAGGAGATAAAAACCCAAAGGGTAGGAGGTAAGTCAGAATACCTTTGGAACCCTGAGTCCCACAGCAAGTCAATGCATCATGAAAATAAACAAATAATGGGCAGACAAGCAAACAAACAAACAAACAAAAAACCCCCTAGAAACTATGGAGTGTACTGTGAAGTTAGGGTCTTCTTCACTATTACTTTATAGGTCTTGGCCATTGTTATAGGTGGAAAAAGAGCCAATGCTGGAAAAACTGGAGCAGGTTTTGTGTCTGGCAAATTGTAGTCCATACAAATACTCAAACACTTGCTAGTGTTTACTCATGCATATATATTATCTTTTACACAAGAAAAGTTTATTGAGCATTTACTATGCATCAGATAATGTACCACGTGCACTTGGAATGTACAGATAAATCTGACAGAATCCCTGTGTAGTAAGTGAGAGTAGGTAAGAGGGTAGAGAGAGCATAAAGGAAGAAGTGATGCATTGTTCTTTGGCTTATAGGAGGTTGATGACAGTATATAGGTCCTAGAAACTTTAGTATGGTCAAATGAATAGGGATTCAACAGAAAGTGAGCAAAAGGAGAAAAAGACTACAAAATACATTTTATGTAAGAATGTGTCATAATCAAAAAAGGAAGCCTATAGCAGACAAATGTATTGTGACTACTACAAGTGCTCAGGGTGGCTCAGACTTGGCAAAATCAAGTAGAGAATAATTAAAGGCAGTTAATATGACACTTAAAAAGCCAGTTATTCACAATTTTAGGCAGTCAAACTTTATTTTTTGGTCAAAAAAACTTTGTTATGAGTTCTTGTAAAAAAAGAGATAATAGGAAACATAATAGGGTTTAGGCTGGAAGATTGTTAAAAACAGAAGACCTATCTTAACTCACTCCCATTTTCCCCATTTTATGGTTGATTTAGATCCATTAGCATATTTTAAAGGGGTACATTTAATCCATTTATATATCTATCTATCCATCCATCTTTCTACTATTATGTTTTTTAAAAGGACTTTATATTTTTAAACAAGAACCATTTCCTAATAATAATATTTAACCTTGGGAACTTCTTTTGGGAAGATAGAGTAACATGGATTAGAGTTAGCCTAGTGCATGAAAAGTAAAACAAACAAGAACAAAACAAACAAACAAAAACACCAGACAGATGAAATATATGCAACAACAGCTTTCAAGTTACTAGACTTTAGGCAACAAAGAATAGAGATCCTGAGAGACTGGAAACAAAGAGGTGAGACCAATAGTTACCCTAACTGACTGCTTTGAAAGTTTTCAGGCCGCTACACTAGGGAAAGGAAAATCAGGCAGATCCTACAAAAATTCCTAATAGGCAAACAGAGCTGAGAATCTGGGAAGGCAAAACTAGCTAAAGTTCATAAGATAAAGTACTGAAAAGGACACAGATATGCAGAGAGAGAATCCCGGAGATCTGCAAAGAATTTGCCCTCGAGTATTAAGCAGAGTATTGATCAGCAAATGCATGTGAGGAAATTGCCTGACGTGAGGCAAAGAGTCATCTAAAAGAAGCAAATAGCCTAGCAGTTACATAGGAGAGGGAATAGTCTGTTTCTGCCAGTTGAGCTGGAAAAATGTATAATTCAGGGGACATTAGGGATAATATTCATAAAGATCTTGCCTTAGTAGTAAGGAATAATTAGCTCTATAGAGAGCACTACTTCAGACCCACCTGACAAACCATAGAAGCAAGACCTGAAAGGATCAAATTATTTTTGAGTAACATAAATGCATCCCAGAACAAAGTTAAAATATATTTATAGAAATACACAAGTATACAACTCCTAACAAGGTAAAATTCACAATGTGTGGCAGCCAACCAAAAATATCAAGGCATGCAAAGGAACATGAATAGGGAACACATAGTGAGAACAGTCCAATGAAATCAATCCAGAACCGATATAGTCATAATAACTAGCAGACAAAGCATTAAGAAAGTTTGTTCAAATATTAAAAAGATAAGGATAATGCTAAGTATCTTAAACTTCTAGAGATAAAAATGTCAGTATCTGAAATTAAAAAGAAGTGCATTGAATAGGTCATATGTCCCGTTATACATTTCAGAGAAAAAAGAGTAAACATGAAGACATAGCAATAAAAGAATCCAAAATAAATCATTAAAAAAGTTTAAAAATATAGACAGCCATTAAGGTCTACTAGAAGTTCTCGAAGGAGAGGAGAAATGAAGGAAATCAAAAATAGTTTTCAAAAAAAATAGTAAAAAATGTCTAGAGCTGATAAAGATTTCAAACTGACAGATCCAAAAAGCTCAACAAAACTCAAGCAAAAGAAACATGGATAAAACAACATCAAAGCACAGCATAATCAAATTGATCAAAACCAAGGATGAAGATAAAATCTTTAACCAGAGAAAGTAGGCATATTACATATAGAATAAAAAAGATAAGGATGACTGTTGGTATCTCATAAAAAAAATGCAATGGAAGAGACCTTGAAGAAAAACTACTAAATCATTAAAAGAAAAAATATATAAATTCTACACCAAGTGAAAAATATCTTTCAGAAACATAAGGTTAAATAGAGACTTCTTGAAATATACAAATGCTTAAACAGTTCATCAGCAGCAGACCCCTATTATAAGACATGTTAAAGGGAGTTCTTCAAGGAGATTAAAAAAATACTACCAGGAATATAGGTGTATATTAAAAATGAAGAACATCAGAAATATTTACTGCATAGTAATAACACATTTTTATTATTTAAATATGTTTAAAAGTAATTGACTGTTTATAATTATTATAACTATATAGTATATAGTTTATAATGTATACAAAAGTGAAATATGTGACAACCATAACAAAAAATATCAGGGAAGGAGAAATGGACTATACAGTTTACGGTTTTTATACTATCCCTGAAGTGATATATTACCATGTGAAGTTAGGATGTGATAATTTAAAGGTATGTACTATAAACTTTTAAGCAACAACTAAACTAACAACTAGAAGAGTTACTACTAATAAGGCTATAAAGGAGAAAAGGTAAAGTAATAAAAAATACTTAACCCAAAAGAAACTAGGTTGGAGGGAGAAGAGAATCAGACAAATCTATGGCAAATAGAAAATAAATAGCAGGATGATAGATTAAAAGTGATCATATCAACGACAGTGTACACTCACCAATTTGAAAGCACAAATTGTTAAATTGGTTAAAATGACAAGTCCAAACAATATGCTGCCTACAAAAAAAAAACTCACATCATTTAAATATAATGACAAAAATAAATAAAAAGTGAAAGTATAAAATAGATATCCTATATTAATACTAATCAAAAGAAAACTGGAAACAGTTCAATATATACCACACAAAACAGACTTCAGAGCAAGAAACACAATACCAGGGAAATGCAACGCCAACTCTTAACAATATAAGGTTCAACTTATCCCGAGGATATACCCCTAATCATTCATGTACCTAGAACAATGGGATATCCATATGTGAACAGTGTACTTCAGTCCACACTTCACACCATACACAACAATTAATTCACCAATAGATTATATATTTAAATATAAATCCTAGAATTATTAAACTTCTAGTAAACAAAAAGGGGAAAATCTTTATGACTTTGTAAAATATCTTGGAAAGAACACTAAACCATGATCTATAAAAGAATGAGCCGACTTTCCCGGTTATGTAAATTCTTTTTTGTTTGGGCTTTTAATGTCCTACATCAACAACTGCTTTACATTCCCCGAAGATAGGGACAGCATGTATGCTGTTTTGCTTCCCTGTAAAATATCTCAATGGGCCTCAGTGTAGTCTTTTACTTTTACTGTATGGGAAATAATTTTGATGTGAACACTGATTTTTTCAGTTTATATCCAGATAGTTCTTAAAAACTTTCTATAGACTTAAGCCTTCCCTTGCCTCATTTCATCCCTGTGAATTCCCAAGCTGCTACTTTTTACATAAAGTAATTAATATTTTCAGTCATGAGTTTAATTTTTATCTCACATCCCATTTAAAAATTACAAATTTAAAGGAAACTCATAAAAAACAAGAGAGAGAGATAAAGTAATTTCCTGGAATAAGGCTAAACTGACCTCTATTAGAAAGAGATAAAAAAGAAATTAATATATTGATTAATTATTTTAACCAGAATAAGTTTAATAGAAATTAAGTTTGTAGAAGTTAATGTGAAAAAGAATCTGGAAATTGTTGGTCTTCTTACTAAAGAATTTTTATTTTTATAGGAGATTTGGAACATGTTTCAAAATATTTAGCATGGGGAAATAGAAGCTTTTGTTTAGGTTAACTTTTCAAAATGGGTAGTCGGTAGTGTGAATAGTAGCACAAAGAAAGAAGTCAGGAAGATTGGGTTTGCTAATCAAGGTGATCTTGTGGGGGTCAGGGTCAAGAAAGACAAACACAGCCCCTTCCTCCCAGCATTGCATCCTGGGCCAGCAGAGGAGAGAGCTGCCTGTCTCACACTCTTCATTAACCCTTGCACACTTAGGAACTGTGCTTCGCTGCTCAAGTCTCTTAGCTAAGGTTCGTTAGAGCAAGCTCTATGCAGGAAACAACATGGATTTATCTTTTATGAATTATTCATCATTATCATTATTAGCTCTCATAATTTCAGCCACGCTGCTCATGTGGCTCTTTCTGCTTAAGTCATATAAAACTCAGCTGACAAAACATTAGCAGGCACACCACGGGGAATGGGGGCCTGGTTTGGCTGAGTATAGCTGCCTCCACTTCCTCTTTTAGTGATTTTGTGTATACATGACTTTGCTTGCAATTTTCAAACACAAAGATTCAAAAAAAAAAAGTGAAGTGTATCAAAGCAATAGCTTGAAGCCATTAAGTGTTCTCACTCAGAGAATGTGATGTCTGGGTAGGGCCAGCTTCACGAGTCACAATAGCAACCACTCACTGTTCATCCATAGCCTCTGGTGCAGGGGGCGCAGTGACAGGCAGCTGCTGCACACAGGTCTGGTAGACCATTTCTTATTTCTTGTAACCTCTCAAGCAGTCAGATGTATAAAACTATCTCTTCCACTGATATCCTGAATGCCACTGATACTGATCTATTCTTTGAATTTAGTCCTAACCTCGTAAAAATGCAAACATCTAGGGAAGAGGTTGCATCCCAGTCCCTGTGCCTTTATTATAAATCTGTTCAACAGACTATTCTCTACAAGCCAACGGCAAAGGGAGTGAGTTAAGAGTACAACCTCTCTGGGTGGTGGGAGAGGAGTGGGGAGCCAAGAGCCGTAAGAGCTGAGTGACTGCAAGTCTGAGCAGGCCGCCCCCTGCTCTGTGGGCAGGACTCCTAGAGCCCTGCTGGGATTCTCATTGATTTTGGAGCTGATCTGTCAGGCTACAGGGAGAAGCAAGCTCTACCCGACAGTGTAACCTTTACCTCATGGTCATTTCTTTCTCCATCACCCGTACATGCCAAAATTCTAGAAAGGACCATTTGCAAGGTACTATTAATTGGGAAAGGGTATTCCTCAGGCCTTTGTTCCAGAAGATGAGAAAAAGAACGTAGTGCTTATTTATAGAGCTTCATGTCTGTTTTATTCTATTTGACTACAGAATAACCTTGTAAAATGAATATTGTTGAACTTTTTTATGTGTGAAGTATAGAGGAAGAAAAACTTTTACTCAACCATCTCATGGTCCTTGGCTGAGTCTTAAAATTAAACTGACCAAAACAGACTAACGGGAGAAAAGCATACAGATTTATTTAATATGTTTTACATGATGTAGGAGACTTCATAAAGAAGTGAAGTCCTAAAGAGACAATTAGAGCTGAATATTTTATATATATATTTTTAATTTTTATTTATTTTTAGAGAAAGAGAGGGATAAAGAGAGGGAGAGAAACATTGATGTATGGTTACCTCTACCACACCCCCTACTGGGAACCTGGCCTGCAACCCAGGCTTGTGCCTTGAGTGGGAGTCGAAGACGCTTTGGCTTGCACGCCCACACTCAACCCATTGAGCTACACCAGCCAGGGCTAGAGCTGAATTTTTTAAACTAGGTTTGATGAAAACTTGACAGTCATGGAGGAATATAAGTTAAGAAACATGGGTAATTGCAGTAAATTGGAGAGAACAGCAAGGCCTGTGTGTTAGAACTTTATGAGCTTCTTTTGTTTGAATTCTTCTTTGTGTGCCTTTGTTTTTAGAGATAAGGATGCTCCTTTCCTCTGGACATGGGGAGGGCATCTTTCAAATGAAGGTTTTGTGACCTGTTTCAGGGAAAAATGGCAATGGAGTTGGGGGTTGGGAAGTAGGGGTTAGGGATGGGGGGAGGTCATAGTCACCTCCCTGCTTCTGATATTTTCTTAAAATTCCTTCAGTTTTGATATCCAAGAAGCCATCTTTTGAGGTAGCATACTCTGAAGCCCATCAGAAGAAACCGTGACTCAGAAAGCTTAACTGTCTTGATCCATTTATTCACATGGCAAATATTTATGGTGTCCTTACTTTGTGCCAGAAACTGTTACATGTGATGGGGATACATTGGTGAAAAAAAGACTATATATTTTATCTTAAGGAACTTGCAATATCATTAGGCAAGCCACCAGTTACAATCAAGGGCAGAGATATGCTTTGAACCACTTCTGACCCATATCCCCATCATTTTATATGGTTGTTAATCAACGAGGCTAGTTAAAGAAGTTCATTTGTTAGAAAGGCCCAAG
Source organism: Trachops cirrhosus (assembly GCA_028533065.1). NCBI lineage: Eukaryota > Metazoa > Chordata > Mammalia > Chiroptera > Phyllostomidae > Trachops > Trachops cirrhosus. Next base: position 23,270,151 of record CM052547.1, on the reverse strand, counting down.
ATTCATCAAGGCAGGCTGAAGAAGAACTACACCCACCTGCTTTCTCTGTAGGTTTTTCCTTTCAGTCTGGGCTTCATTGGAAAATGGTTCTGGTTATCCAGGCCAACTTACCATGCCCATAAGCCAAGGCAGCAGCAAGGTCAAAAGCATGTACTGAGATGTTCCAGGGCCTAGAGTTTTGGGGGATGATGGAGGAACTCGGCTGTGGGAGTGTCCAGTTTCCCCACCTCAAGGGATGCCCCAGCTCTGAACTTCTTTAAGGCCGATTTGTTGCAGGGACAGTATTTCCCCCTATTTCTGAACAGCAAGCCTGTATGTCTGACTGCATGCCTGCCACGATAGGACATGGGAAGACCACATCCTGCCACCTTGTAAAGCTATCTTGGGGGCTTTCCAAAGCCCATATTTCCTCCGAGTGGAGGCGATGCAGATGTGGGATAGCCAGTACATCAGGGTGGGGCTGGGGTTGTGAAGCTAAATATTGGTGAGCCTTCTGGCAGGACTCGCAGGCCATGTTCTCGCACGCTCGCAGCTACACACACACTCACACACACAACCCCTGGTGGAGTGGGGAATTAGTCAGTGGAGGCCTGACAAAGTGCTTCCTACACATGCTGTTCTGTCAGGCGGCACAGCTTCTCAGGCTTCAGAGGTAATTACATGGATTTTCTGTCTTGTACTTGCAAAAACACAGCCCAGCTCTGCGCTGCCGCTGCTGGCTCGTCGCTGACAAGGCCTTTGGCTCTGGCAGGCAGCAGGCTGCCGGAGAGTGTTTACATGCTCTCTTTTAAGAATTCAAACCCCAAGCAGATACAGGAGGTACCAGTGGAAGGAAGAGGGGTGAGAATTTGAGGGAAACAAGTATGTAGAGAAGTTTCTCTCGGATCGCCAAGTAAAACATTCCACAGGAGATGGGGATGCAGACAATGGGGAGATGGCTGTGGAAAAGGCTAAGATAATGCTTGTATTAATGAGTTTTCTTTCCCTTCATCCATCAGCATAATTACTTGGCTAGTAATATCTATTTTGCTTTCAATCTATCCACCCATCAATCAACAGTTGTTAGACCCACATGCCCAAAATTCTAGTCTGGGCAATTTGTGTTTATCTGTGCAGGAGATAAGGCATAAACCATAGCCTCTGCTCACAAGGAGCTTATACAAGGGTTGGGGAGACAATTACTCACTTCAGGAGAACTGAAAGAAGATGGTCAGTGATTTGTGAGCAAGTGGTTATGGAGTACACACCGTGATATTAAGCTTCTAACCACTATTTGGGATGTGACCTTTTTCAGTCTGTATCTTAATGGGAACTATAACCAAGTAATGAAATCCAGAAACAGGAATAAGTAGAAAACAAAATGTACTATGTTACTTCACCCTCTCAAGGCCAAAAGGGACAGGACACAGGTCAAAGCAAGGTCACACTTACCAGTGTTGGCCATGCGTGGGTTTCCGAATTTCCTATCCTATTGATTAAGTTTGGGTGCTTCTATACATTCACCCTGATACCAAGAATACTGACCCGAGCCCTGGAACCCTGTGAGCATCTTGGAGTCATCAGTAGCATAAAGAACTAGAAAGAGGCCTGCACGGCAGCAAGGATTTGCGACTTTGATACTAATTGAGTCTGTGACCTTGAACAAATCACTTCTCTCTCAGAACTTCTTTTATAGCCTCAAATTCTTTGGACATTCTTAAGCCCACTCTGGTTTTTCACCAGTCTGGTGCTTTTCTCCTATAGCTAACATTCTATGTTTATTCCCCTTCCCTGGGTTTTCATTCAAACCATTCTCCTCTAAAGCTTTCCATGACCCTTCAGTCCATCAAAACCTGTGTGCGTTTCCAGTTTGACTCGAGGCCACCACCTGCCTGCAACTTTACCATCCCTTGAAGTCTGCATTTCCCTTTCCCCACTGAACCTCTACAGCAAGGCTTTAGATCTAAGTGATGAAGCACTAGGGGCCACAGGATGTTATTCCTTAATCGTTGTGATTGTGTTTTTCCTCTGTGCTTCTAAGTGGCATGTGGCATATTAAGGCTCTGGGTAGAGATAGACAGAACTGTTGTCGATGTTTTTTATTACATCTCTCAGAGATCTGGATATGATTAGGAAAAGCAATCCGATTCAGAATAGGAGGTGTCTGTCCTGAGTGAGGTAAAAACAAACAAAAAAGAGTCAGCAAGGATACGTGTGAAGTGATTCTTCCCCAGCGAGGCCTAACGAGTCCAGAGCCCCTCTCCATTGTTTCTCTGTTGATTATTTTGTCTTTCTCTTTAGGGATTTTTCAGTGAACTAAATCAGTTACATAGTTTAAAATAGATAGATAGATAGATGATAGATAGATTCCCAAGGATTCATCAGAAAATAAATCTCTTTTACCTTTTGATAAATAGTTCATCTATCTAACTATTTATCTATCTATCCATACAAATCAAGGCACAGAAAACAGGCTACTCTTTCAGTTTATTAAATACATTATGGCTCATGGTTGCTTAATGAGGAGGTGCTATTTTATGCCATTTTGAGAATTACAAAACTGAAGCTCAGGAAGATTAGGTTCCAGGTCTTATGGCTCGTAGAAGACACTGAATTTCAACATAGGTCCGTCTGATTTCAGTCTTTGCATCACTTACACTTTATAAATAAATTTAATATACATAACAAGCAGAATTAAACAATTTCTGAAATGTATAAAAATATGAGTAGGAAAATTAGTGTATCAGAGTTTAGGGAGTACTTTAGAGTAAGAGTAGAGAGAATGACGGGTAATTTGGGAGAATTTTTGCAGTAAATTTAGACATTCTATGCTACCTAAAACAATTTTATCAATGGTGCATTTGTGTGATAGGATAATATTTTGATATAGTTAAAATATATGAGAATCTCATGAGTTAAAACAAGAAAAGAATCAGCAGAAAGTTTCAACTGAGGACAGCTCATTCTGTCCTCAAAAAGGAGACAATTCCCTTCAGGTGCCACAATCATCCTTTCAGTCCACTCTAGTCCTATTTGCAGTACTGAAGAAGTAACCTGAAATAGACTGTGACAGTAAATGACTCTACTACAGAAAAATACTTTGGGGTATGCTCGTTGTTTGTAATAGTAGTGGTGTTTCAGATTCTCTCTCTCTCTCTCTCTCTCTCAAGAGTTTCTGTGTTAACTACCAGACAACTCAAGAATAAAGAATTAGCCCACAAAAACAGCGCAAAATATTAAATTGAAGCAAACATCATACTAGAGTTCTTAATTTGAATAAACAGATAGATGAGTAATAACTGATTTAGCACATTGGAGAATGATGAAACCTAATTACTTGTATAGGAAAAAATGGAAAAAAATATGATTTATTCTGCAAAGCTCAATTGGAAATTGGAAGTGCCAGATAGTTTTGATGTTGAGGCTTCTGGTTGGATTTGAAAATTGAGTGTAGTTTTTGAAATTTAAGAAATAAACCATTAGAAACTAAGGTTTATTTTGAAACCCATGCTGTTGAAAGAATTTTCCTTTTATATCCAGAAGAATAAAGAAAGTTTACTTGAGAGAAGAGGGGCAACCATACACTTGACTCAGAGAGAGCTAAGCCAAGAAAATGGCAGTATTAAAAAAAATCCCCAAATGTAGAATATATTTCCAAAATCAACAGTTTTCTTCCCTTAACAAGCCTCCCACATTATGAAAGCCAGTCTTACTGTGCTAGGCAGAACACTAGAATATTATTCTGTACAGAAACTCCCCAACCTAAGAGAAAAGATTGCAGATAGTGACAAAGACAAGGGGACTGGACAGCCAGCTTCCCCTCATATCGCACTGTGATGGAGCCCAGCACTCAGCGAGCCCTGCCCATGCCGTAGATGGTTTCTGGCCAGTTTATCTTGGCCTCACAGTATCAAGCAATATCCAGGACTCACCATTTATTTGCCTTATTTTGTTGTTAAGTAAAATCTCTTACATGAAAGACAAGGACAAAAAGAGAAAACAATCAAACAACATAAACTAAATGAAGCAGAGACAAAGGAGGAATCAGAAGAAAACGTCAATAGAAGTATGATTGAGTGCTTCAGAGAGCAGCATTTATTCATTCATTCAACCAATATTCATTAAGGGGGAGCATAAGGTATCTATGCCAGTCATTGTTATTGTTCCACTGAATGAACAACTTTTGCCTTTTTGGGCTTTATGTTTGATGGATGAGACACAATATTTTTCACTGCTGAAAACAAGAATAAGATATTATGAACAGGAATGTTTAGAAAATTAATAAGAGGTTTTGAAAATGCATCAGTTATTATACAATAACAAATGAATATGAGAGTTGCAATTGAAATTAAGGAAATCTCTTAAACACTCAAACAAAATTATAAAGATATCAAAAATAAGGAGGAAAATGCAAGATAGGTAAAGACTCAAACCAGAAGGCCCAATATTCAGTGGAGAATAAAGAAAGAGAAAATGAAGGATGGGGGGAGGAGGAGTTATCAAAGTAATAGCAAAAGAAAATGTCCCAGAATGGAGGAATATATGTTTCTAAATTGGAACAGGCCATAAAGTCCAAGCAGGGAGCATCTTAATGAATTTTCTGAATACCGCAGATCTAGGAGAGATCTCATAGGCTCTCAGGAAGTTAAGAATGTGTCCCAAACAAAGATCAGATATTAGAAGGCATAAGCTTCCACATCTGCAACTTCAGAATTGGGAAGACAAGAAGATGTGCTTTCAAAAGTCCAAGGGAAATACAATTGGAATTTACTTCTGGCCAAGCAATCAATTGAAACTGAAGGTAGAATGAAGATTCAAATGTGAAGGATTTCAGGGAATTTATTTCTCATGCATTGGAATATGGGCTCATCAAAATAAAGAAGTAAAAGCAGAGGAAGCTATGAGGACTATTAAATATAGACAATTATTAATTTTAAGAATAATAAAAAATTAGAAAAGAAGGGACATGCATTTATTCTATAATACATGCCTGAGGCCTAAATACGACTTTAACACTGTAAATATTCTAAGGCACTGCCAAACTGATCTTCCAAGAAAATCACCTACTGAATATCCTTACTGGCACCCTGGGGATCACTCTAAGTTTGCAGCTCCTGAAAATCACTGTGGACTTTCTGCCTTGCACTTGCTGGTGCCTCTGCTTGGAACTGCTTCTCCCCTTCCTGAGTGGCACCTGTGCATCTGTGAGGACCAAGGCAAGCATCCTCTCCCTGGGGAGCCTTCTCTCACCCTCAGTCTGCCTTACTCAGCCTTGACACTGGTACCCTTGCTTGTGCCCTCCTAACACAAGCATCACTCTCTTTCATAGATAAATTCATTCACTTCACATCAGCAGACTTCTTCCTCTTCTGAAAGAATGTGATCTTTTGGGAGGTGGAAACCATTTTTTTTAAATTAACTGATATCTTCAGTTCTTAGCATAATACTTAAAATCCTAATAATTTCTTATTTTATCTTCAAATATCTTGCAGAGGGATTCTATAACATATGAAGACTGTAAGGCTCAGAGAACATCAGATCTTACAAGTGGTAGGGCCACATTCAAACCCAGGCCTTTGGAACCCTAACGTTCTTCCTGCACCATATGGGGAGCACGGTGGATGCTCCAATAATGAGCATTAATTAAAGTGTCTGGGGATGGGATACCTCCGGCCTAGTTCTGATCTGAAAACAGCCAGCTATATGATCTTTAGCAAAGTAATTTGTTTCCCTTTTATAAGGCTCTTTCCTGGATCTGAGGGCCGAAGTTCTCCAGGAGAAGCGCCTGTGTCTTGTCAGTGACATGTCACTCGAGGTAATGAGTGCTGAAGCTCTGGGAAGTGTCCAAAGCATACCATATGAGATGGTGGATTTTAATTGCAACCTGATCTTTTTGGATCAGATTAGATGTTGGGAAACAGATTTTATTAAATGTGGGCCTTTGCGCTTAGATCCTTTCAGATGATTCATACTTTGCCTGCCTCCCAGCCTGCCACACACTGAAATTGCACAAAGATGCTGTTATGTTCATGTATTATTACTTCTTGACAGTTTGGATAAAAATTAAGAAAGACTGGCATTAATACTACTGAAGCCATTTAAATTACATCTCCATCCTAAACATTGCACACAGTAAGTTGAGACAATATTAGAAAATGTCAAAAAACAAAATTAGTCAGGCAAGATGTTTTATTTGAAAACTTTTAACACAAAAAATCTTTAATAGGTGGGAACTGAAAAAAATTAAATCTTGTTTTGACAGTATTCATTTAATAGGGAGAAAAATGTTGGAGTATATAGAAAAGTTATTTTTAAAGACAAAGGAAATTTGACACAATATAGTTTAAAAAGATTTATTTTTGTTGAAAAAATAGAATTCTATGTTATAGCTCTACATCCTATTACTTCCATTTGATACTGAAAAATGGAAAAAGATAACTCATATCTAAAGAAACATTGATTCCATTGCATTTTCAATTCAAATAAACAGTCTTCACTCAACAATGAAATTCATATAAAAAAGAAGTGCATTTGTTTCTCTTTTCCTCCTTTTATTTATATATCCACAATCAGACAAGCTATAACACTATCTAAACAACTGTATGCATTAACAAACAAACATAGATCAATAGCTATAATTTGATACACATGCACCATTCTCTATGAAAACATCAATAGTCTAAAAGCTGAGTGGGCATAGCTGGAAAAAATATGCTTCACAGACACAATGTTGGCAGAAGATTAAATAACCAGATGTCAGGGAGAAAAAAAATTCAATGAAACCGAACACATATTGGAAATGTACAGGTATTCTGTAGAGCTAAACTGTTCAGGATTAATAATAAAAAAATTATCTTCTACTTGCAGTCATTCAATTACTGTGTGTGCAAATATTTTGGATTGGATGTTTCCTTTCAAATATATTATTATCTACCTAAGGAGTCCTGTTGGGAGTCAAGGCAGAGCTAGGATATGAGTTGCACAATGCAGTCCAATCTGAAAACAATATCTTAAGTTGCTGTAGAGCCTTTCATAAGTGAAACCACAGATGACTCGCGTCATTCAAATCTATAGCGCTGTGATGGAGCAATGAAAAGGGTATATATAACTTAGTAATGGGTTCAGGCAGCTGAGAGAAGCCAAGTTTATGCAGAGCATTTGATTGAAAATAGATGAAATTCCAGAGTGTGTCAATTCAGCCAGCACCTACACAAACCAAAAAGCAAATAAGCCATTTGCCATTTTATTAATAAAGCAATATAGATGTGGACAGGGCAGTGCACCAGGGACAGAGGCCATGCAACAGTTTTTTGTCATTTTCCAATGTTATTTTATCAAATACTTTATTGTAATTACATGCAATAGAAGACAGTGTGTCTCCCATGACTAATATTTTTAAGGGGTGACTCTTCGCATCCCAGCATGCTCAAATTGTCAGGGATGACCACAGCAGGAGAAAATATCAACTTATCTTTGAAAATTTCTAATTTATTTCATAAAATTGCTGTATTCTAGGTCTACAAGCATTGTCTCATATACATCCATAGTTCTACAATTCATGAAATTGCTTACAGAGTGAAATCTTGTTTCTTTAATCTTCATTCATATAGAAAGGAAACAGAATACAAGGAACCAATTCACTTGCTTATGTAAATGTTATATGTCAGATTGTGTCTGGAAAATAAAAGAATGAAGAGAGGAAATGGACTGTGGGATGGGGTTTAATACTGGATGAAATTACACAGGTGGAAGAAGATACAGAATAGAAGGGTTATCTTCCCGGAAAAAAACAAAACCCATCTTTTAGAACAGAGACATTAAAATAAATATGAAACCTTTTGATCAGAACATGGAAATGGGGATGGATGTTCAGTAATATACCAGGCAAGAAGCAAAGCAGGGTTTCAAAGTAGTGAGTCACAGATTTAAGAGTGGAAACCAAAACAGAAACAAAAACCAAAGCCATTGTGGTAGTCCTGAATGTAAAGGGAGAACAGAAAGTCCAGTTTACATTTAAAAAGCTACCCAAATATATACGTTCTTTTTGCCTAAAAAATATAATGAGCAAAAGATTGATAGATATAAGTATATGGAAGATAGCTAGATAGATAGATAGAGGATAGATAGAGTTTAAACATAAATCAGTAAGAAAAAAAATTGACAAAGAACAGGGTCAAACATACAATTATCCAATAAGCATATGTAAGAATATTTAAACTCACTAGTAAACAGAGAAGAACTAAAAAAAAAAAGCCCTGCAGTTTTTTAAATCCACCAGACTGGCTAATGTTAAAACAATAAAGAAGATAAAGTACAGTATTGGGAATATAGTCAATAATATTGTAATAACTATGTATGGTGCCAGGTGGATACTGGAAATATCAGGGGGAAAACTTTGTAAAGTATATGATTGTCTAACCACTATGCTGTACACCTGAAACTAATACAAAATGATATTGAAAGTAAACTGTAATTGAAAAATAAAATTAAAATATAAAAAAAACAATAAAGAAGATACACTGCCACAGCAAGACTGTGATGATACCGGCACTCTTGCTGTCAGTTTGATGCTTTAGCATTCTTCAGGGGGAAAAAAGTCTTAGTATTTTGCATTGCTTTTAACAATTTCAAGAAATTCATCCTATGTAAATAATAATGAGCTTCTGCAAAGATTGAATCATATGCATTTATTTTAACATAGACTCACCAACACACCCTAACATATCAACCGTTCACACATATTTGTCAGAGTGTTTCGGAGAAGCCTAAACTGATGTATAGGCCTCTTGCCAGGGAATTGGTAAAGTGACACCTCCTCTTGGTCTTCTTCACCTCTGCAGGTTTTTCAGTGCGTGATGAGAGAGATTGCTGGAGAGTTTGACCCCATGGAGCAGGTCAGAGTGCTGGGTGAAAGTAGGCTGTAAAGAAATGTCAAGACATTGATTTGAAGAAAAATTTTGTGAGACCCTGACTATAAACTACACTGCTTTGTGTCCCTAGAGACAAAGTTCAATAAGCATTTAAAGTGGCTGTGAGGATTGGAGGTAACAGTGAGATACTTTGACACATCTTGAGGTTTCAGAAATGTTGAAGAAATCAAAAGAAAGGCAGTCCCAGGAAAGGAGGGGTGTATTGATGGGGGAAGGGACCTGAGGCTGAGATGAATGCCTGAAAGAACTTTCAGTGTAGACATTCATGACACATCTGGGGATCCAGAGATGATTGGTGAGGCTCTTGCAAGTAGTGATGATAAAGAAAAAAATGACCAAAAACATTGTTAACATCAGTGAACACATTTCCTCACAGCAACCCAAATAAGGGCACAGTCAATTGCCATGCAATTCGCAAATTGAGGCCAGGAATGACATAGAAGATTCTGGAATAGAATACAAGTAGCACCTTTGAGAATTCTCATGAATGTCCTCAAACGTGCAGCAAACTGGCGATGTGAATCTTGCCCCTCTTTTCACTGGCGTGGTGTAGGAACAAGTGCGGGGAGTATAGGAATATGAAAGGCAGGGCTGTGTCGCTGATGCAAAGGGATGCTCTGGCTCCAAACACCCAGCAGGAGAAATGACTTGGTCAGGAAATGGGGAGCACTCTAACTAGATGAAGTGAGGCCACCTAAGACAGATAAAGCCAATCAGAAATGAGAGCATCTCAAAGGCAGACGAGGAGTTGAATGGGGGAATGCTGATAAACCTATTCAGCCCAGCTGAGTAGGGGCCAGGGCTAAAATAAAATCTCTGTAAACATTTTAGCCAGCTCATTTCTGCTAGTATTTGTAACCATTTCTCCACCTATAGCAACCAAATCTTGGTGCCCTGAAGAGCATACTGAACCCCATTTTATCTGAACTCATGCCCAGTCCAGACATGTCCCCAAAGTGTATAAAAATAGATAAGAAAATGAGAACTCAGATCTCAAATTAACCTTAAATGATAAAGAAGCCAGGTCTTAGATCTTTTTTATGAGAAGGAATAAGAGCCCCTCTCTCTCCCTCTCTCTCTCTCATGCACACACCACATTCACACAACCATGTAAGAAAAGTAGATGGTCTCAATAAACTGCCCAAGAAAGAGGTTATAGAAGAACAGAGGAAAAAGAAAAAGGAGGTTGGGGAATTAAGAAATAATATAAAAACAGTAAAGAGATAAATATATACTTTAAATGTTCACGTTACATATAAATTTTAGGAGTGTTAATCTTGACAGGGATTGTATAGCATTCATAAATGGCTTTGTTACCATGAAAAACAATCTTGAGAAACTCCCAATGATGGCAAATGAGAAAAACAAAAAGGAGATTAATGCTCATAGAGAGGGGTGGTACCTTCCATACAGGTGAAGGAGATGAATATACTGTGTATCCTTGAAGCAGGATGCTTAACAAACATAACAAAGGACATTAAAAGGTAATAGAAAATAAGTTTCTTAACACAAGAAATAAATGAATAGTTAAATCAAGATATCCACTGATTCTTACAAATAATTAAAAGAATATTCAACATTGTGAACTATCTTGGATTGATAATTTTTGAACTTTGATGATATAAGTAAAAATACTCTAGCTATTAAGAGAGGAATAAATTACAAGCAAATAAGGCAGGGTTTGGCTGGCTTCATGTAGCTCCACAGTCAAACATTTGAGATGAGAAGCCAGTGAAACAGTCCTCCGAAATTTTGAAGGAAAGAAAGTGGTATTATATGCCAAGATTTAGCTCAGGTAGGAAAGCAACAGGAAGTTTTTCAAACATAAAGGAATTCAGCAAGTTTAATACTCATGAGGCCTTCTTGAAAACAAGAACAATGAGAGCAACAACAACAAAAATATCCTACATACTAATTCCAAAAAGGTAAGAGATGGATCAGAACAAAGATTTCGGTTATCATACAAGCCGTGATTTTAAAAATGTATCTTGGTTTCATTAAAATTATTTAAATATTGAAATAATACCAACAGCATCTTTGAATTCAAAAAATTTAAAAAATAAAACAGAAAGTAATTACTCTGAATCTTCATAAATATATAATAATGGGAATTAAAATATCACATTAATATGTAGAAGTAGCTGAGGGAAGTGTGATGAGTGAGGATATCAGTGTCCTTTTCTTGGCCTGGAGCAAATCAATACTACCCATAAATCAAATGTGGAATTTTAAAATATCTATTTTTCTTAACCTTAATAGCTCCTATAGAAAAAATAGTATCTCTTTTATCAAAGATTCCTTTAACTGAGCCATGATCACAGTTTGAACTATACTTTTTTTCTCTGCTAAATTCATGTAAAATCAGACTAAATACTTTTCATTTAAAAAGTTGCAGGTATTTATAAGGATCCAGATTAATAAAACCATCACTCTCTCATTGACTATCTCTCTCTATTTCTCTTGTCTTCTCTTCTTCTCTTTCCTTTCCTTCATGCCTTCCTCCCGCCATCATTCCACATATTATTAGGTAGCTATTTTTAGGACATTTACTGTTATTTCTTTTAATTTCTCATTTTTGCATTATTTGATATTTACAGTACATATGTTTATATATGCAAATATATGTAAGCATGGTGTGTGCATGTGTGTATTGTCAAATAAAATAAATCTGCACTTTATTCAAAGGATTATTGGGAGATATTGTAATAACATACAGAGATTATTGCTATGGACGAAGTTCTGACCATGAGATCTGAAAGTGTCTCAAAGGTTGGGTAAAAAGGGATTTTGTTTTGTTTTTAGAGAAGCATAAACAAGGATAGAAAGAACTAGGCGCGGGCATGTGGGAAGGAAGGGTGCTGTGATTGGACAGTAGATCTGGGAATGTTTCACTGAGGCCAGTCTGTTCTCAGGAAGGGCTGTGCAAGTTGGCTGAAGTTGAGGGGATGGGGTAAAGTTCGGGAATCTGGGGGAAGGAAAAGCTTAATGAAAGTTTGTTACTAAGAATTGTGTTCAAGTTGATCAGTGGAGGCAACCAGTTCAGCTAATCTTTTATGAGGCAAATAATGGGAATTTGGAGGATCTGTATCTGGCCCTGTCATAGGTAACCAAGTGGGCAGCCATGCATTTTTATCAAATCATATGAGGAAGAGTAGTACTGTACTTTGCAGTAAGCCATTTTTCTGAAACACAAAAGGATGGGGGTATGTCTGAACCTTCCCTGTTTTTGTGGTTTACAGGGCTCAGGCAAAAAGCAATATTGCCTGTGAATATATTTACATTTACATTTACATTTATATTATAAATATATATATATTTAAAGTTCAAGAACCTGGGGTTCAGGAACTATATATATATGTGTGTGTGTGTGTGTATCTCACATACATATGTTGATATGAATACTGTTTAAATATATCTAAGTTTTTTTATAAAGACATGACTAAAAGAACTACAACATGAAGTTCTTAGTCAGTGTCCAGAAGCATGTAGCCCATCTCAGGAACTGACCACACACAGAAGTTTAGCACACTGCTACATAGTGAACAATAAAATAATGTCTGTTCTCAATCATTCTTTCACTCTTTGTGAAAGAATGTCCAATGGAGAATATAAAAGTGAGTATGAGTTATTTTGTTTTCTGAAGGTTTTTCTTTACCTTCCCTACAATTATAAGTTTCTGGAACATTAATGACTTAAAAATAACACAAGAAAACAACATGAAAATGCTGCGCGCTAATATGAGACAAACTCGGTGTAGAGAAAATAAGTACTTTCAGGTTGAGGTGCTAATGACACTAGCACAATGCAATACCAGCCAGCACAGATTCTATATGGTCTACCCGGATGCATGGGTGGATGCAGCTGAGAAAAGTGTGCATGTAACTGCAGGTTGGTGAGAAAAAGCAAAATTCATAAAAGTGGAGTGGCAAAGGTAATCGTCAGGGGGTCAAATTGTCTTTTGCGTGAGAGGGGGCCTCATCCATGGTCCACCTCGGCTCACACCTCTTCTAAACCAAGGGTGTCATTTTCTTTTCATGATTCGTGCCAGCGTCTGTGGCTACCATCCATGCTGGAGGCGACTGCCTTGCCCATTAATCTCAGCCAGTGCTTCCTTTCTTCTCTCTCAAAGGGCCCAGAAGAGACTCATTATGAAAGGAGTATCCACAGACATTCTATCACAACGTGGCCCTGCCAACTCCTGCCTGGCTCCAGGGTGAAATAGCCATCACATTCATTGTGCAACTATCTTTCTTTCCAGGAAAGCTGGATCTGTTATCCTTTACTTTGTCATGTGGCTAAGCCTTGATGCTTTTTACCTTGGCTTTCCAGCAAATCCATTTTTCACCTTCCTGGTAAGACCTCTTACCTTTATTTACTGGTACAGCTATGCGTATGTTCTGAAGGCAAATTGGAGTCAACTGCAAATAGAAATACACAGCTTCTATAAGGTCAGGTAAAGGCTCTATAATTTAATCAATAGCTAATTAAATATATCTCCCTACACATGCTACTCATTTATATAGGCTTTTATATCAAGGTAACTGTAATCATGTTTTCTCATTCTTTCCAGCACTGTCTCATGGGTAATTAACACAAGCACAGAGAGGTTTGGTCACAAGCTCAAGGCACACAGCAAAGAAGATCATCCATGTATTATCCACCCTTTCAGCAAATCTCCATGTTCACAATGACATAATCAGTACTCCTGTCTTTCTTTACTCTGGAATATCCTTGCCATGCCACCCTATGAACAGACTAGGTTTCCTCAGTTTCAAAATATCTTTGATGTTTAAGTGCTGGATCAATTTAAATATAGCTTTTTGAGGTTAATGGGAAATAGAAATATATTTATCAAGTTAAAGGTACACTTTCAACAGTCTTGCACAGATATATTTGGATTACGTTAAATGTCAAAAACCCAATAAGCTGCATGCTATGATTGAAAACTGTGGTGGTATATTCTTATCCTCATGACTACCGATCTTTCAAGACCAAGTTCAAATGTCAGCATATCCAGGAAGCATTTCCTGTTTGCCTCACCTGGAAATGACTGCTCCCTCCCTAAAAATCCAATCCCTCTTATTTGTTTGTTCCTCACATGACATTTAAATGCATTGCTTCTCTAGCCAGGCTATGCTTTTTTCATAAAAACGTTAGCATAGATGTTATAATATCTTAGATTCCTAAGCACTTTCCTGTGAATGCAATAGTTACTCAGTAAATATTTCTTGCTTGTCTAATAGAACTGGAATAAATGGCCAATGGATTTCTCTCAATTAAGCAAAAAAACCCAAATGATTTGTTTACATCATATCACAGGTCTTGTGTACTCATGTGAATCTTCACATGCTGTAAAGATTTAATCATATCAAAGCATTTTTTTGTCAATGTTTATTATGTTCTCACAACATATTTGGGTTCTCACAGGTAAGCAGAAATTGGAGTAAGCCTAGAATTACCTCTAATCAGATTTCTCTCCATTAGAAGGTATAACATGTTTTCCTTTCAGATGGCTTCACTCTAATCCCAAGGGGGTGGTTCTTCTCTTTCAAAGAGAAGTGAAAACAGAGAAGTTAAGGTTCACCTTCCTTGTGCACAGCACATTATCTAAGTGGGGGAAATGTGTGTGGCACGTTCTTAAAGTGGCTCATCACCATTTAGTCTCACGAAGTGGCCCAGACTACATGACCTTCCCAGGTTTTGTGTCTGGTTTTAACCATTTTGTTGCAAGAAGTAGCCACTTCTTGCAGTTACTATTTTATCTTTCTGTAGCACCATCCTTTCATTTAGACAGTCCGGGTGTAAATCAGATAATCAAGCTTTATTAATGAGCAAAAATAAGAGTAAAAGAGGGTTCTAAGACTTGAATTGAAGATACGTGGACTCTCCTGAGGAAAGTGGGTACATTTAATTCATGAAGTTCTCGTCACAGGTTTTTTGCTTTCCTCTTTCCTTTTGATGCCTTCTTTCCCACATCGGTCCAATCCGTACTGCCCCTAGTGCTTCTGCTCAACTTAATATTTTCAGCACCCCAGTGAGCTAGCTGGTTAGTCTCAAAGGGCATCTGCCAGTAAGCCTCAGAGTTGTAATTTTTTCTCCCATAACTGGTATGTCCCTTCCCTTCCTGAGTCCTAGCCTTTCTGCATCCTGATCTAATTGATATGATAAACATATTCCTGTAAATGCTGATATATTAATGCAAGGACACACGAGATGTGTTGTGTGAGGCTTCAATGAAGACACATGAGGGTGGAATTTAGAAAGAATTATTTTGGATAAGGAGTTAATTCTCTTTGCCCAACGGTTTCCACCTCTTCCAGCAGTCAGTCCATGGATTGGGCCTCTTATGAATGGAATGGAAGGAGAAATAGAGCTCAGACATAATCCAAGAGAGCCAGCCGAGATGCTATAACCTCATACAATGGCATGTGCATAATTTTGTGTGTACAGAGGAAAACAAATATATTATTTTTCTGCAATTCTTTAAACAAGTTATTTATGAAGTTATGATTGCCCTGCCCCTCTCTAGGTACCCAAATTGTCCACTCTGTATTCCTTAGTACAAACTACTATTCATACATTCCTGATTTACCATCTTTAAAAAATAAATCATGATTTCTAATTTTTGTCCTTTTACTTTTTCATGTGTCTTATTTCCATCTGCATTTATTAACTCATGGAATTTTAAAGCTAGAAGGAACCTGTAAACCATCTAGTTCAATTTCCTCCTTTCATAAACTAGGGGAACAGACACATTCAATGGTCTATTTCAAGGTCAGATGACCAAGTTGTAGTTAAAACTGGTGCTGGGTCCAATACAATTACTTGATATTATTTACTTTTGAAGTATAGATTCCTTAAGAAATTACCTTTACTGATTCCATATGTAGCATTATTTGAGTAACTTTCTACTTATCCTCTTAAAATTTACAGGTTATTACAAATGTTAATGTGAAAGAATGCCAAACATGAGTACCAACTTGATGGAAAGCAAGCCCATCTACATATTCATGCTGGCTTTGATAGCCTGGTATGTCTCCAGTGCACAGTAAACAGACAATAGACAAGACCTTTATTGCAGATGCTGCATTTAGCAGGGTGGTATCTAGTACGTTAGAGATGTTTTCCCAAGTTTCTCCCTGCTAAAATAATTCATAGAAATATCAAGGTCAGTGCAAACTGAGGCTATTTGTTCTGTAGATACCAGACATGCAAGGTAAACCTCCTAGGAGACTATTACAAGCCATCAACAAAACACCCGCTAAGGATGTAAATTTTCATTCTCTCTGTAAATCTTCAGCTTACATCTTTCATGGCAACTTCTGCCCATTCATACCCAACACTTCCTGATTCAGTCCTTGCACAGACTTCAGTAAACAATGTTTACTGTATAATTTATAAATCTGTTTAAGACTCAGATCCACCTAGGAATTTCTGCAAAGCTAAAAAATAAGTGTTTCTTTCATTTACCAAGTGTGCCAAATTCAAGGGTTCTTTTCTATCAAAAGTTTCAAAGTAAAGGATGTATGTGTACTAAAACCTGCTATCCAATATCCCTGAGGAAGGAGATTAATTTTCATGTCCTTATAAATGGAAAGGAATTAGGTCCATTTGGTAAACTTCATGGGCCATGCCATTACTACAGGGCTGTAACTCCTATAAAAGTTTCAAAATCAAATGTAACCACTGGAAATTTAACAAGCAACTGACATTGCATGCGGCAATATACTTCCTATGGAAACGAAAATGTATGCATATCTTCTATAAATATCATATATGTATAGTCTATGTGAATATAGTATACTGTGCATGTATGGTAAAGTTGTCTATCCAGTCATCTCTGTACATGAGACCATACACATTGCACTAAGTTATCTGTGACCACTGAAGGGTTGGACAGGAAGGTGTGAACAGTGGTGAGGGCAGCCTAGTATCCATTCTACAACCAGCCTTATGTAGAAAACCGACTAGGCATAATTAACTGTAAGTAGCAGTTAAAAATAACTGTTTTCATGATGGTCTTTGTAAGACCAGGGAGAATCCAGATAACAAAGTGTAGCATAGAACTGGGTTCTGGAAGGCTATACAGCCCCCTGTTCTGTGGTGTGATGCCTGCAGAGTAAGTGGTGAGTGAATTGCAGTGTTGGTGGCAAAGATGTACCCCAGGCAAGAGCAATGTAGACAGGGGTGGCCCTGCTGAGGCTCCATCACCAACTGCACAAGAAGCTAGAGCACAGATTGGACAGGGAAGTTTGTGAGTATCTTTCAGTTTCCTCTGTGGACTCTCCAAACTGGGGAACATTTGACCGTGGTGGGCCGTGTATCCATGCTCTGATTCATACTCCCCAGGCAGTACAAGAGGACTGAAGAAATCCTTCCCCGTTATTCCTCATTCTTCTCTCCTCTACTAACTAATGCTTGAAATCTGTATTACTAACAACACCTCTGAAATCCTTCCCTAGTTGTTTACTTCCTATTAAACTTCACCCTCAAAACATCTTTAAAGTTACAATTTTCCATTTTACTTTTTAAATAAGCAAATCAAGAACATTGTACAAGTTTGAGTGGCATCAAAAGGTAAACAGTAAAGCATAATCCTTTCCTTCCTTCCCTTTACATCCTCAGAGCTATCTACTATTACCAGTTTTTATGTGCCCTTCTAGGGAAATTCCATGAATATCATAGAGTTTGTAACCCCTCCTGTGAGCACCAATTACATGTCATAATCTTTAGAAAGGGCCTCAGCACGTACATGGTGCTTAATAAATATGTATTGATTCATTGAGAAGATAGATTGTGCCAGTGTTTGTCAGAATCCTAGATTCCCAAGGACAAGAAACACTGCAGAGGTGACCAAACTGACTGTACACATAGTCATGCACATCGAAGCATAGTTTCAATGCTACTGAGTACAAAGAGTTAACACTTCTGGGGAGTTTAAGATAAATTATGCAATGGGGAGTAACAGGCCCTGAGAAAGGAAGCTAGGCACTGGCATTTACACCTTGCAAAGACAAATGCTTTGCTTTGTGTATTCAAAGCACTCTTTGTGATCAAAAGATTTGGCAAGTCACCCAGAATTCTTAACTTTCCCACCATGGCAGAAATCTCATTATGTATAACCTTTTAAGTGGGACCAGAGAAACATTTGCAACTTGATTCTCATTGAGCACAACTTCTACCTGAAAGTACAGACCAAATGGAGATAAAATGTATATTATTTTTGCATTCGACATGTAGTGCCAAGAGCAATGTTCCACTGCCCCCTTTTATTTAAGAGCCAAGTAGCTAATTCTGTCTCTCTCTCTCTTTCACACACACACACATACACACACCCTAGAGGTTCTTATGTACTAGCTGAGCAATAATTATTACAAGAATTGTCCTAGTGCAAGCCTCCACCACTCAGTCTGACCACAGTGGATGTGGTAAATTTCAATTCTTGGGGGTCCTATAGGGAGAATGTACAAAAACATGCAAGGCCAGCCCCAAGATACTTTGTAGTGATAGTTTTTGTGGTTGTTGGTGAATTATCTGGTTACCACACCAGATTATTTCATATGCTCATACTAATTTATAGACAAGACTAAAATTCTGTTTTAAAGTTAGGCCTGCCATTGCATTCTTTCACTGTAATAATCTTGCAAACCACCAGCAGCTATTTTGTCCAGGCTTTGTGCTGGATGATGTACATCTAATATTCATGTAGCCATCAGAAAAGTCCCGTGAGATAACATTTTATACACACAGAAGCTGGCAATCAAAAATGATAAGGCCACATGATACGGTGTGGCATGTGTGTCAGCATTTGGACTCAATTCTTCTAAGACCAAGAAGGAAAAGAAACTGATGAATAAAACCCCTCATGTATGAACCACTTTACATGTAATATATCTCTTTATATGCAGACACACATGTACACATATGATTTCACTGAACATAGGTAATACTAGTCATCTTCACATTTAGACTTATATAAAAATTCATTATAGAGAGAAAATTAGAGAGAGGTTGTCACTTGATTGCTGTTTTCTTAGATAACCTCTTGAATTAGTAGGTAAACAGAGGATTAAAGATTTCCTGGATTGGCTGATTTCAGAATTACTTAATGACTTCAACCAATTCCTCTTTTGTGTGTACCATGTACTAGGCAGTTAATAGTGGGGCATGCTGGAGATTCAGAGGTGAAATAAAAGAATTAAAAGCATCTTCCCTTACAAAGCTTATGGTCTAGAAGACTGGACCAGGAATTGGAAAACCTTTCTGTAAAGGACCCAATAATGAATGTTTCTGGCCTTGTGGGCATATGGCCTCTGCCACAACTACTCCACTCTGCTCTGGTAGCACGAAAGCAGCCTGAGACGTGGGGAAGATTGAGTGTCGCTTGGTTCCAATAAAAAAGGTGGTTATGAACACTGAATTTTAATTTCATATAAGGTTCATCTGTGACAAAACATGGTTTTTCTTTAGAATTTTAAAGAAACCTTTAAAAATATAAAAAGCAAGGATGCTTTCTCAACATGATAAAACCCATTTATGAAAATCCCATAGCTATAGTCATTCTTAAAGTGAAAGAGGGAAAGATGTCCCACGGAGGTGAAGAGCAAGACAGTGGGCCCATTTTATCACTGCTGTTCAACATGGTACTGAAAGTTCTGTCCAGAGCACTTTGGCAACCAAATTGGATAGGAAGAGGTAAAACTATCTCTATTATCAGGTACCATGATTCAATAAATAGAAAATACCAAAGAACACATGCATAAAAAGCTACTAGAGCTAATAAACACATTCAGCAAATTTTCAGGGTACAAGACTAGTAAACTAAAACCAGTTATGTTTCTATACATCTATAATGAACAATCTGAAAAGGAATTTAAGAAAAATTATTTATAATAACATTCAAAAGAATAAAATGCCTATGAATAAATATAACCAAGGAGGTAAAAGTCTTGTACAATTAAAACTATAATACTGCATAATAAAAATTGGTGATAGCAATTAAAGAAGACATAAATCAATGAAAAGATATCCTATGTTCATAATCTTGAAAATTTAATATTAAGAACCCCAAATCTACAGATTCAGAACAATTTCTATCAAAATTCCAATGGCCTTTCTATTCAGAATTAAAAAATTCAATTCACAGATTCATAGAGAATTTCAAAAGCTCTGAATAACCAAAACAAAAGGGAAAAAAAAGCAAAATCACTCTTCCTGATGTCAAAACTTACTGCAAAGCTTCAGAAATCAAAGCAATGTCACACTGGTATTAGGGCAGATATATAGACTAGACCAATGGAGTAGAATTAAGAGTCAGAAATAAATGCATACATTTACGACCAATTAATTCAACAAAACAACAAGATGATAAGCAACCCACTTAGAAATGGGTGAAATACTAGAAGGGCCATGCACTTCTTTATGCAAAAAAAAGATATATAAAGTGTCTGTAAGCACATGAAAAAAATGTCAACATTCTTAGACATTTGGGTAATGCAAAAGAAAACCAAAATGAAGTACCTCTTTATACCTACTAAGATGCCTATAATAACAATTTAAAAACTATTAGAGAGTATATGCAGAAATGAAAACTCGTGTGCATTGCTGATAAGAATGTAAGATGGCTTGGCTGCTGTGGAAAATGGTTTGACAGTTCCTCAAAATGTTAAGTATAGAATTACCATATGACCCCATAAGTCTACTCCTAGGTATATACATGAACAAATTAAAAACAGATGTTCAAACAAGTTCATATATGTGCATGTTCATAGTAGAACTATTCAAGATAACCAAAAAGTGGAAACAGCTCAAATATCCACAAATGGATGAATGAGTTAAGCAACTGTGGGATGTGTGTGTATGTATTTATATTCCATTATATATATATTTTTCCTTTTTATGTATATGTATTACCTTTCATTATATATGTGTATCCATATATATATAATGGAAGATACCTGTTTAATGGAGTATATTTCATTTGTATACTTCATAAAATGGAGTATAATTTAACAACAAAAAGGAATGAAGTAGTTATATACTACAATGTAGATGAGCCTCCAAAACATCATGAATGGTGCTAAGAAACAAGCCAGACTCAACCGGTCAGATATTATAGGATTCTTTTTATGTAAAATATTTACAGATAAATTTATAGAGACAGAATGCATATTGGTAGTTACCAGGGGTTAGGGAATGGGAGAATTGGGAGAAACGGCTTAATAGGTATTGGGTTTTACCCTGGAATGTTGAGCATGTTTCAGAACAAGATAGTGGTGGCAGTTGCACAGCATTGTGAATGTGTTACATACCACCAAATAGTCCACTGAAAACTGCCATTTGTGAATTTCACCTCAATAAGTATTCTTTTAAATGTGCTCACTCCTGATTAGATCAATGGTTCTTAAATTTGCTGTATATTAAAATCACCTGGGGAGCTTTTAAAAGTGCCAATTATAGACTATACCCAAGCCAATTAAATCAGAATGTCTAGATTTGGGATACACAGATTAGTATCTATTTTTATTCCCATATTATTTCAATGTGTAATCAGACTTGGAAATAAGTGGTCTAGACCAATGATTCTTTTTTTTCCTTTAAATTTAATTTACTGGGGTGACACTGGTCAACAAAATTATACAGGTTCAGCTACACAGTTCCACAACAGATCATCTGTACACTGTACTGTGTATTAATCACCCTAAGTCAAGTCTCCTTTCATTACCATTTATCCCTCCATACCCTCCTTCATCTCACCCTCCCTCCTCCTGTCCATCATTCTCCACACTGTTGTCAGGGTCCACAAGTTTTCTCTCTTTTTTAAATTTTTTCTCAATTTCTCCACTCTCCCCACCCATTCTCCAAACTCGTCCCCCACCTATGACAGCTGTCAGTCTGCTGTCTATGGGCCTATCTCTATTTTGTTTGATAATTCATTGTGTTTGCTAGATTCCTTATGTAAATAAAATCATATAATGCTTGCCTTTCTGTAACAGGCTTATTTCACTTATCATAATGCTCTTCAGGTCCATCTATGATGTTTCAAAGGGTAAGATTTCCTTATTTTTTTACAGCCAAGTAGTATTCCATTGCGTACATGTATCACCACATTTTATCCACTCATCTACTGATGGGCACTTGGGCTTCTGGAGAACATATTTGCCAATGATAAATCTGATAAGGGATTAATATCCAAACTTGATAAAGAACATATAAGACTCAACACCAATAAATAAATAATCCAATGAAAAAATGGACAGAAGACCTGAACAGACACTTCTGCAAAGAGGTCATGCAGATGGCCCATGGACATATGAAAAGATGTTCAGTGGCACTATCATTAGAGAAATATAAATTAAAACCACAATGAGATGTCACCTCATATCTGTCAGAATGGCTATCATCAATATATCAACAGACAAGTGTTGCTGAGGATGTGGAGAAAAGGGAACCCTAATGCACTGTTGGTGGCAATGCAGACTGATTGGTGCACCCACTGTGGAAAGCAGTATGGAGTTACCTCAAAAATTAAAAATGGAACTTCCTTGTGACACAGTCATCCCACTTCTGGGAATATAGCTGAAGAAACCCAAAACACTAATCAGAAAGACTATATGAGGTTTGCCCAGAGAGTATCCAGCTGTATGCTATGAAAAATAGAGGCGAAGAAGAAGATACAAGATACTGTGTACTGAAGAAGATACAAGAAACATTGGACACAGGACAATGACACCTCAGTCTCCTTCAGAGTAGGCACCTTGGGACCTCACACAGTTCTCCCAATCACCATCAGCTGCCCTGTCATATTTTCCTGAATCTCATTGATGTTCTGAAATCTCTTCCCTTTCAAAGGTGATTTTAATTTGGGGAAAAGCTAAAAGTTGCAGGGTGCCAAATCTGGGCCACAGAGGGGCTGAGTTACCTTGGTGACTTGATGTTTCACCAAAAAACTGCATGACATGTGATGCATGAGTGGGTGCATTGTTGTGATGAAGCTGCCAATCACCAGTTGCCCATAGCTGCTGCCTTCTGAATCATCTGAATAGTTTATGCAAGAGAAATGTTCAAACTTAATGCAAAATTTGATTCAGATTCATTGCTCAGCTAGCTTAGTCATTTTGAATGCAATGGTCACAGTACACATACTCACTCAATGGAGTCTACCACCCCCACTGACTAGTACAGTGAAGTCATCATTGTTCATGCCTGTGCATTCCAATCCACTCTCCTTGGCTGCCAGGTTTACATCAATGCCTTGCAAACCATTCTTATTATATTAACAATGGCTCACTCGACTTTTTCCAGACAGACCTCATATGCACCCCTATGTTCGTTTCAGCGTTATTTACGAGAGAACTGTGATTCTTAAATGTTGTTCTGGGACCATTTACATTAGCAGAACTTGGGAATTTGCTGGAAATTTAAAGTCTCAGGCCCCATCCCAGACTGGCTGAATCAGAAACTCTAGGGGAAAAGGCAAGCACAATGGTGATTTAACAAGATCTCAAGATGATGCTGATGCAACCTCATGTCTAGCTTGCCTTCATTTTTGATGTGCATAGCAATTATCTGAGGATCTTTATAAAGTGGGAGTTAAGATTAAGTTGTAGGACAGGACCTAAGGACAAATAAAATCTCAGTTAATAGTTGTTTTTTAATTACTCTTTAGGGTGTTTGCAATATGCAGCCCAGGTTAAGAACCACTGGTGTAGAATGAAAAACAAACATTGAGCAACTAATGGCACAGTTAATCAGTTAATCATAATTGTGAATGTTTTCATTTATTTCTCTAGATTGTTATAATCAACACTTGAATCAGGGTTACTTAGTACCTATTTAAAGTATGTGCTAGGTTTTGGGAGAAATATGTATAATAAAATCCTATATTTGCCCTTAAGATTTAGAGTCTCCTGGGTGCTTTTAAAATGTGGACACAGAGTGCTAACTGCTAAGGCCTTGGTGGAAAGAAGGGTCAGTACAATGCTTTGTCCTTTGTTTGGTTGGGCAGCTTTTATTATATTGTAATCACACTATAGATATGTAAGTAAAGCACAGGCTTTTGAGATTGGAAAGCATTTTATAGATTATTATATTTAAAACCTTATTCTTTGGTACCCTTGGATAGGGAGAGAGGAACTTGGTGTGTCAATGGCTATTGGAGAAGAAAGGAGGAAAGGAAAGGAGGCAAGACAGTGAGACTTGGGTTCTTTACACCATTTTTCCTGGATGAGCTCTCCTCTGCTTAGGTTATGTAGTGCACTCTTACTGAAGTCTGCTTAAAAACTGGGCTCATTTTCAAGAAAAAGTTTAGATAGGTAGGTAGATAGATAGATAGATGATATATTGATAGATAGGAGTAAGTATATATATGTGTGTGCATTTTAAATATATATGCATATATTATTGCAATTATCTCAACTTACAAGTGGGTACAAGCATTTAGTATGGACCAGTGGTTTTCAACCTCAGCCACTATGTTCACTTACAGCTCATTTAAAACATATTGAAACCAATATTCCAGGCCAAGATATTTAGTCTGGCTTGGGCTTAGGCAATTTTATTTTTTGTATACTTCTCAGGTGGTTCTCATATATAGTCTTGGGTGGAGACTCCTGGCAGAGGCTATGGCTCTCTTAGGAGTATGAACGGACATGGTTAAGGAAGGTGTCACAGAGCCCAGAAACACTGAGCTAAACTTCAAAGCATGGTAGGTTGCAGAGGGAGCAGGAAAGAAAGAAGAGTGGACCTGGACAAAGCCTTTTGAACAAAGGAACAGATCTGAAACACAAGATTCATTTGAAAGCTAAAGCCAGTGGGTTGGAACAAAGGAAATCCATAGCACAGGGAAGAAACACAGCTTTTGAAAGGTAGATAGGGGTGGTATTTTTTAAACAACATTTTGAGATTACAGTCATAATACCACTGTCTTTAAAAGTCTATGCTATGAAATGCTTGTGGAGCAACGATTCTGCCATTGAAACTCTGATTTCCTTTTTCCTCCAAAGTTTTGACAGAGCCAAGTGCCCACGAATGTCTTTCCTCCAACCCCATGGTGATTCAGGAACTCAGAATAAACACAGGACTTAAGTTTTCTGTCTGGCACTTTTCATAGGCATGACATTCATTTCTATATCCAAAACAAAACAAAAAATAATGGGAGCTACATTAAATTCTCCCAGAAAACTGGCTTGAAAGGAGCATACAACTGATAAATATTTCAAGATATAAATATTATTGTCTTGCCTTCAAATGAAGTGAAGATTACAGAATTTCTTTAGTAATTTCTAAAATTAGGGAAAATCTAATTTTTCTTTGTCATGCATTTCAATCATCTAAGGGAGTTTCCACAGAATGGAATGAAAAAATATATATGATTTGACATTAAAAGTGTACTCATGTTGTTTAATGCATGCATTTATTCTCTTCCTAACCCAGAGCTCTGGACCCTTCAAGATCTTACCATTATATTGGACAGGGGGGGATTCTATCCTTAAGGTAGTTCCAATATTTCAAAAAGTCTAACAGAAAGCATATATTTTCTCATGATCAAGTTGTACATAGTTAGCACATTTTAGTTATTTTTGCTTTAGACTGTACTTTTATCATTGTGTTGTCCAAGTAATATATTTGGATGTTCTTTGTGTTTTTCAGCTAGATAGAAGTTTCGATTAGTTGTTGATGACATCTGAGATATATGAGGTCATATGGAAATAAAATATGGAGGGGTGTCTTTGGTGATGAAAAAGTTTGGATAATGGTTATAACTGTATATATTTCTTTGTAAATTTTTTCTCTACAAGGTTAAATTACAAAAATTAAATATCAACTCTCCTTTTAAATGTAATCCTCTTTGGAAAGTGGGAGATGGCTTTATGATCACTCAATGACTCTTTCCAATCTGAGGATCAATATACTAAAGTTTCTAAAAATGGAATCATAAAAAAGTCCCCATGGAACATACCCATCAGTAGGATAGGAACCAGAGGAAATAACTACTACAAAGCTCCCTTGTGCAGTACTCATTCCTTCATCCATCCACTCATTCACTGTGAACACTTCACCTCTCCCAGATCATAGTAGGCACTCTGTTGTGTCCCTTATGAGTACAAAGATTGCCAGACACATGGACTCCCCTTGAGTTCACAACCTGTTGGAAGTCTGATATTGTTCATTTAGTTTATATATCACACTCTTCAAACTTGTTGACATGACTTACTGGAGCTTAAGTGTGATAAGATTAACTAGAGTAAATGAGAATTTGAATAGTAAAGAAAACGGGAGACTGGGAAACCAATTGGAACAGGAACTCATACACTGAGTCATAAACATGGAATTCATCAGAAAGAATGAACCAGGAAATTCCAGAACCTAGAACTCACACATGATATGCTCATCTGACTAGCAGTATCTCTTGCACCACTTAGAGTGGACTTACGGTCTGTTGCTCCAAAACAACTCTTTAATGGGGACAGAAAATTTTTAGAACCTGGGATAGGAGTGGAACCATACCTAAAATTATTGTGTAAACAAAAACCATGATATTGTAAAGTTTGATATGGTAGACTGAACACTGGGGGAAGTGGAACAGAGGACAGAGGTCTCCAGTGCTAGCTTTGTGCTGTGGTTTGGTAGCTTTAGCCTGCATGGCCTGAACTGCAATTTAGTTTAACTAAATATTTTCTAGAATTGTATGTACTTTGTTCAGTGGAAGTCAAAAAGGTAGGAATGGTTGACTCACTATCATTCCATAGCCCAAATCTGGTCACATGGTAGACGTTCAAGAAATATACTATCATTACATAGTTGTGAATGTATTGAGAAGAATTGTATCACAATAGTTATGTAAGCTACACAAACAAAATATTCCTGTTCTGTCCCCCAAATCTATTTAAAATGCTGTGAACTCCTTAAAGGGTAAAATAACACTCAGTTTGTGTACTAAATTCTACTAAGTCTGGAAAATGGCCTTGAATATCTTAGAAATATTTGAAAGAACAAAGGAAAAATGTCTGGTTTAAAGCATAGTTACATTTGAACATCATTCCTTGGGCATTCTAATTGAGCTTTAATTCATATAAATAACTTATGCTTAACCATGTCCCAATCAAAAGGGAGTATTTTGTTATTGTGGGAGAAGAAAAATTAGTTGATAGGAGACACTGCTTTACGTGCTGTGTAAGCAAATCCTTCAGTAGAGAGTCTATTGTGTCTCTTATTTGCCAAGGCAGATGGGGCATGTGGATAAGTTATTAATTCTCTATCTACCAGGTGTTTAATAAAATTGGGAAGTGTTTTATTTTAATTCACAGCTGTGAGAATTCCCAAGAGTTTTTGTGAATGTTTGCTCTGGTTGGGAACGTATTTCCAGAAACCGCCTCTATGTGCCTCCCTCAATTTAGCGGCAGTTCATTCTGCTTTGGGGCTGCAGAACAAAAGAACGTTTTCTACTGGGATGGCATTTGGAGGGACCAGGCAGACAGACACATGGGCCAAGCCCTGGGCTAGTCATAGCTGCTAAAGCTCAGTAACCAAATCTGAGGACAGAACATGATGGCTTATCTGGTTCCCACAGACCCTGTGGTTAGACTAGAAGTATTGGCAGATCCCCACTGTCTTTCACTTGCACAATGTGGAGGGTGCTTTTGCACTTGGTCCTTGGAGAAAATTTAGTCGGTACAACCTCCCTCTATTCCTCTCTCCTAGTATTCTGCTCACCACCTCCAACAAATCACACATTGGAGCGAGAAGTGTAAAGCAGTAGAGCTTACCTAATGCCTAACGAAAATAAAATGTAAACAAACCAACAAATAAAACATTAAAGAAGTGAAGGGGAAAACAGAAGCGTTAGGCATTTCCTGCGGTGGCTGAGAGCAAAGCCAGGTGAAGGTCACTCCTCAGATCTTACTTTTGCTTTAAAAGCTGTGTTTAATTGTTAGTCACGATGCACTGTGGGCAGAACAATTAGTTGTATCTATATTAGATCTAAGCTGTAATTATTTGTTACATTAATCATGACTAGAGTGAGAATTTAATTAGTCACGAACATTAAGTGAATTTTTCTGAAGCGGAGGAAAAATGTTTTCTGTTGGTTGGTGCATCTGATTAAAGAGAGGGCACCGCAGCTGGCTGGTAAGGTGCAAGGGACTTTCAAGCTTTGCTCCTATTTACTAATAAACCTGGATCCAGGTGATTTCACATCACTGCATTTGTGCTTCCTATCCAGAGGCCGCATCTGTGTGCAGGTTCCTCAGC
This sequence comes from Trachops cirrhosus, assembly GCA_028533065.1. NCBI lineage: Eukaryota > Metazoa > Chordata > Mammalia > Chiroptera > Phyllostomidae > Trachops > Trachops cirrhosus. Next base: position 23,241,991 of record CM052547.1, on the reverse strand, counting down.
ATAGGTAAGGGAGGATCTCGGACATCGAATGTCACCTAGTACATCAAAGGGCCATCTGATGTCATTGTTACCTAATTCTTGTTTGTTTTCTTTATTTATTCTATATCTCTATTTTCATGATGACAAATATTTTACCACAGAAATCACAGGATATGGAGAAGGGAGATTCCCAGAGAGAAGTTACCATAGAGTTAGTTAGATTAGTATTTATCTCTGCGTCATGTTTGAAAGTGGTGACTGAACGTTTGGTATTCATCTAATCACACACAGCTAACGTCCAATGCCTCAAAGCTCTGCCATCTGTACTCTTTTCGAATTAGATATATAAAGACTTCTGGGGGATACTTGGGGGGAGGAAACAAAGCATAAATGTGGTGGCTGTGATAGTGTGGTCCACAACGTTTGATAATGTGACACATTTAATGAGTCACATACATAGAGCTGTTATCGCCCCAAACAGCTCTACCCTGCTGATTCGAGTGAAAACTTTTAGACAAACTCAGCGTTCTTTTGCTCATTACACTGACCTGTCAGAAATGACAACTTGGCCCAGTCTGGTTATTCCATGCTGACAAGGTACCATTCAGGTTTCGCGGCAATAATGTCAGCTTTTAAAGGTGCAATGTACTTAAGGAAGCTTATTTCTATGATTTGGCCAAAAAGAGCCATTTTCCTTGTCAGTGGTGAGGAATGCCTTAGTTTTCTTTAAATTAGGAGTCGTTTTCATGGAGATTGTTCATAGCAAAACCTGCAGAAAGGAGAGAAGCTATTTTTTGAAAAGTTTAAAATAATTTAGCCTACCGAGCAATGGTGTGATTACCCAGTGTGTTGAAGATAGCCAGGAATGCTCTTCTCTGTCCAAAGCATACTTCAAAACTACCAATAATGCAACAAATAAAACTTCAATTTGACCATGAACAGTATGCAGCATCCCTTACAAGCAGAGAGTAGTGTGCTGGAAAGTTCTTTCTCTACAGTTTGGGATACAATATGCAGAATCTAGAGTGGGGTTAAATGATAATATGACAGTATAACAAGATGTTACACTACTGGACCCAGAGGCAAATTTCTCCTCACCTTTGCCCAGGGAGGAGGAAAAGAAAAAATGTTAAGGTTAGCATTGGGCTTTATAATGGATGCAGCACAGATGTAAAGGAAACTGGTAAAAAGCTAGCAAACTGGGATAGGAGACAGGACAATAGGAATAGGAAACTGACACTTCCTTCTTTGACTTTTCCCATCAGTACAATATTGTGGTTGGGTCTAGTCATATGACAAGTTCTCAGCAGGACTGGAACTACATTTTGATGTTCAAATCTGAGTTGTCTTCAATGTATAATTTTTATATGTTACTCCCAAAATAAGATAGATAGATAGATAGATAGATAGATAGATAGATAGATGACAGACAGAATTGGTTTTGTGTCAACCATAAGGCTATGTAAGCCATGTTCCCCAACACTGGTGGATTTAAATACAGCTCTGTGGGTCTCATGGTTTATACTCCCTCTTCCAAGACTCCTGGCTCCCTCTCCATGACTAATGACAATGTCTAATCAATTTCTGTTTGAGCTGCATGGAGAGTTTATAGAAGACAAAGACATCACACAGTTTTTGTATTTTTTCATAATTACTATTTTAACATAAGAACCCTCTGGGTTGGCTCTAGCCTAGACTCACATCACACTCAGCCTCTAAGTAGCTGAGTATTTCCAGCCAACTATTTTCATGTGAGAAAATGTGGGATGAACCAAACACACTTGAATTTCCTATTCTATTTTTCTTATGTTAACTAGAATCTTTCCAAAAATATATGTTGAAATTTCCACAAATAAACATCCTGAGATTAAATTATCTGGATAGCTGAAGGCAGATTTAATCTGAAGAATAAGGTGATAAATTATACTATAAAAAATTATTTGGACCTAGTAATCAAACAGCCAATACATTTTAATGAAGTGGTTGGTTCTCTTGTGCTATATAGTAAAAAAATATGCTACTCTCAAAAACCTTACAATCGAGTAGGGAAGGCTTCACTGAACACAGCAAACACTAGAGGATAACGGTACTTGAAGAACATGTTCCCGTGTATGCTGTCAACATCTAAGCACTAGGGGAATACATGGGCCAGACTGACAGCTGTCAAAGGAGAGGGCACTGGGGGACTGGAGGAAAGAAGGCGAAGGAATTAGCCAAAATATATACATGACACACAGGCACAGACAAGAGTGTGGTGATAGCCGGAGAGTGAAGGGGGTGGGGTCTAGGTGGAGGGGTGGGGGGCAAAGGGGAGGGAACTGGGGATGGAAAGAGACTTGCTTGGGGGAATGGTTGCACAGTGCATTGTGTACATCATGTTTTACTGAGTTGTACACTTGAAACCTGTGTGGTTTTGTAAACCAATGTGACCCCAATACATTCAATTAAAAATACTTTGATGAAGATAATGGTGTTAGTGACTGCCCTAGAAAGACAAGTAGATTTGCGTAGATGTATTCAGAAAGATATTATAAGAAAGAGCTAATATTAATGAAAACTCAAGCAAAGGTATGCTTGAGGAGAGAAAGAACTTTGGTTGAAGGGGGCTACTCCAGTTGTGAAATAGGTCATATTGAAACAAACGTTTGGAACTTCATAGCAGGGAGCCTTACATGACAAGGAAAGGAGGTTAGTTGTGCTATTTTGCTGTAGTTACTTTCTGTTTACCTTCCTCTACATTGCTGAGAATATTGAGAGTTTATGCTTACCTATTTTTAACACATTGCCAATGCAAATCGATAATTCTTGTCGTTCGACACACAGTTTCAGCCTTCACTATGTGTATTTGGTTCTCATCTGCTCAATTCCATTTATTTCAGTTCAACCTTTTTATTCGATACCACTGATTGCTTAGTGTGCTGGCAGGCTGCAGTAGTTGTGCTAAAGTAAAATTTATGGTTTCTAATCACTGGGGGCTAACAATCTAGGTGCCCTGAAAAACCGTCTCTATTGGTGTTTCGTTGTTGTTGTTGCTGTTGTTTTGGTTTTTTGTTTGAGAAGTGCTCTCAGACCCACAAGTCAGGACAACAGTGTTAGGAACCCAACACGTGATTTCCAGAAGGCATTCTACCTGCTTTATGGAGGATATCGACATCAATACTATTGTTAGTTATATCATTAATAATCACAATACTTCTTTACATGTGTGCAAGGATTTTTGAATAAGAAAACATTTTCACATATTTCATTTCTTTTGTGCCCACTGTATGTCCCTGTGCACAGAGGGTCACTGGGCCTCTCCAAGCCTTGTTCTTCTTGTCCCTACCTGCCTCGTGGAACATGCTGGGACACGGGCATATGTCATGTATGGCTCACAGGTGTGGAAAAGAGTGCTTCAGTAGTTCAAAAGAGAGAGTTTAGCTTTTCAGATTTTTTAATCATTCATTTAACTTATTCAGCACACTTCCACATCCTTTCTCTCATTTGATCCTCATACGTTTATTTTTGTCATAAAGTATATTTACATATTATTCATATTTACAGTTCTTCTCTCATCAAGCAAAACCAACAAAACTTCCACAAGCATTGCATATCAATTTCTTATAACCCAATACTGTCAAAATCACTGCTTTCCCTTCCCTCTCTCACATAGGCCAGTCTTCCTATTAGTAACTTGACCACTTTTTTTTCTTAATGATTATTTTCTAGTTGATTTTAGGCATATTTTTTTAAAGGCATGGTCATTCAGAGGCTAAATATGGATTTAACTTCTAATGGGCAAGCACAATCTTTTCTGCCGTGAAACCTCCTTAGATATGGTATCTCAATTTCCTCTGCTTCTTTCAACCCTTAAAGAACATTACATTTTTAATTTTTTTTTCTTCTCCTAGGGAAACATGTCCATTCTGTCAAGGATTAAAGGAATCTTAGGTAATGTCCTCTTCTGTCTTCAAGTTAATACAAAAATATGAAATAAGTAAACCTTATGATTTGTCCTTTTTATGCTATAGGTTGTCCATATGATGTTTTCTATATTTATTCCAGTGTGCCATAGGGCAATACTTAGAAATTTCCCCTTTATGACCTGCAATAAACCAAATGGTGGAAGTCATAATATAAACTAAAAAAAATCCAAATTCTATTCTTACCATGCACAATGATATTATATAATATCAATGTATTTTTATGCTTCATTCACTGTTTCATTTCTCAATTTTTCTTTACAACTTTATATTTAAAAATATATCCCAGGGTTTTTATACTATATTTTACCTAAACTCATACATTTGCTGTGAAAGAATACTGTATTATATTCCCTCCTCTCTTTCCTTTTCTCCTTTCTTCCTTCCATTCCTATTATTTCTCTCTTCATTTCTCCCCTTTCCTATTAATTTTGCTATTTTCGTGTTCTGCCTCCCCCTTCCCTTTACTTTTTTCATCGCTTTATCATTGTTACATGGAGTTTCTTTTGCTCTACCCCATCGGTTCCCAAGTGGAAGAGGTTTTGCCCCCAAATAATATTTGGTCATGTGTGTAGGTATTTTTGGTTGTCACACCTGGGGTGAGGGGTGGCAGGGGAATCTAATGTACCACGTAGCTGGTCCTAGCTGATACCACACTGTTACTTTTATTCTTTTTTCTTTTTTTAAGATTTTATTTGTTTATTTATTTTTAGAGATTGGGGAAGGGAGAGAGAAAGAGAGGGAGAGAAACATCGATGTGTGGTTGCCTCTTGCGCACCCCCTACTGAGGACCTGGCCCACAATCCAGGCATGTGTCCTGACTGTGCCCTGACTGGGAATTGAACAAGCAACCCTTTGCTTCACAGTCCGGCACTCAATCTACTGAGCCACACCAGCCAGAATCACATTGCTCCCTTTTAAATATTCTTACTGTAATTTCTACAAGGGTAGTATTTTTCATGAGAGAGTCTACAGACCACACATAAAGTATAAGATCCCATGAAATGTTCAGGTTGTCATAAAGGTTTTATTTTTGCACATCATGTCTGCTGTCCTGAACCCTTCCAGGTACCATTTTCTAATGGTGATTAGGCCACTTGAAGGTATGGGATATGAAAAGTGTCTGCCATGCCATAAAATAAACGTGCAAGAGTTTAGAAAATTCATGTTTAGATCCTGATGCACTACCCTCTCCCCGAACTCATGTCTGGTATTCTCTGGGTACAAACCTGTATTTCTCATTGACTCTAAGCCTGCTTTTGAGTCCTGGATCTTATTTATCTTTTGGTCCTCTAGCTCTGTGCCTAGCAAAGGACTTTATGATAATAAATCTGAAATATTTGTAAGTAACAAACCATAGCCATCTCTACCCATTCCTCTTGTGATTAATCTCTTTCCCAGCCAACTACTGATTATGGCATGGAGCATTTTATACCAGCTTACCTGACACACCATATATTTACATGGTTTTAATGAGAAAATTATCTATCCAAAACAACCCCTGTCTTTTACAAATAAATACTCACATTACTTCCCTTTGTTATTGTCTTCCATGATTTATCTTGGGACCACAGACAAATGTCCCCCTCTTTTTTACTTAACCACTGGGCCTTCTCAGCATATCCAGAATTTTTATCAGTATTTGTTGTCCCCAACCGCTAACACTCTCTCTGCTCTAAAATACAATTGTTCATCTATTTATTTTAATGTCCTGGTCTTTCCAATTTTTTTCCATATGCAACTGCAAAGAAGATTCAAAGTATGTACGTTATTTCAAAGATTTTTACAATGATATGAAATCAGCAACATTTGCCCTTCATCAACAACACAGTATTTGATTTTTATAGTGATTTTAAAAATTTCTGATAGGTTTTCTTAGATGAATTCTTAATTTTATCCTTTTTCCAAGTAGCTTTTTCCCACTATAGATAAGTAATGTCAGCAATATTTAACCTAGTGATTGTTGATCTCAAACTCAACAATCCTTTGTTCCATTATGATTGCATTCTCTAAGCTTTTCACAGATAGTGGCTTTGTTCATTCTTTCATTTTTTCCCTTTTAATCTTGACCCTGTCTGCACAAATTTTCCTGTGTTTCCTGTTTCTCTTCCTCTCCTATGTTTTATATATGCTCTTATGTAATATTTCTATAGCTTAGGATATTTCTTTTATTCAGTAAAACCTGTTTTGAATCCCTTACCTCTGCAAGTTTCTTCCAAATTCAACAGAAATTTATTTAAGCATCTTGTCAAGTTCTTAAAAATTAATAGTAGCCATTATAAAATACTATAGCTTTCATTTGATATTACAGAATAGTACAGACATTGGTGGTTATCCATTCAAAAACCATTTCCCCTTTTTTTGTCCTTAACAACAGAGTTTGTCTTTCTGAATAGTACTGAAAATGCCAACCACTTGCTGTTCCAATCTCCAGCTCATTTCTAGCCAAAGGAGATATGAGAGAGTCATCAGAGAAGTTTCTGGAAAACTCATCTTCTCTAACAACAGTCTCCTCCTGATTTTGGATGTTATCTTGTGAGATATGATGCTTGGGACACAAGGACATTTTTGTCAATACTCCAGACCAGCAAGATAAATTGGTGTGAAAAACTCCATCCTTATTGGCATCATTATGCCTCAGAACCAATAATTTATGATGGTACTTATGATGTTAATACATTTTTGGAGGGTTTACTAAATGCCAAGCATTTTTACTCTATACATCTCATCTAATTCCATTCATCATCCTAAAGTATTTTTTAAGAACTATTTTCCACATTTTACATCTGAGGAAAGTAAAATCAAGGGCTTAAGTGGCGTGTCTGTGGTCACAGAGCTAGTCACTGGCACAGCTGGAATTTGGAAACTGACAGGCTGACTCCATTGTTTATATTCTCACCATTAAGTTATCTTTCTCATCAACCCAGAGGTCGTCTGTTCCAGACTTTGTGGTGCATGAGATAATTGTGTCTTAGCTGTCCAAGATAATAAGATATAGTCACCTAACCTTCTGCTACTTCTAAGTGAAAGCTTCTTAACATTCTTCATCTATTCCAGATATCAATTGTCCTGGTCCACTCACCTTAATTAATTAATTAATTGGGGATCGTATTCTGTAATGTAGATTGTGTAAATGAACCATAGTAAATCCTGCATTGTTACCTCTTCCTGTCATCCTGTCTGCTGCATTTCTCCTCCTCTTTCTGGTCCCTGGTTCCATCTACTTTAGTGTAATTGTTTTCACTTTTTTTGTTGCCCCTATGTATTCATGTCCATGAATCATTTTCCTTTATTTCCTCATCCTTGAAGTTCAGACTAACTACCTCTTTTGGAGAAAAGGAGGGGACCCTCTCTCCATTGCCAGCTCTCTCCAGGTTCTTACATTGCTGGTATCAAGCTACTCTGCCTTTTTTCTATTCTTTCACTTCACAACCTAGACGTCATCCTCATTAGCCTCCCTCCTATTCTCTGAAGCTCTCATCAGCTGTTTGTAGTAGCATGTTGTTACTGAACTGTGAGGGCCCTAAATGCAGGAACTATCTTACTTACTTATTTACTTGTTGTTTATGGGAGTAGTTGACATTCCTAGACACTATCACAGAACCCAGCACCCACATGGAGCTTAACGTTGCCCATTAAAGGAAGGAACGAGGGAGTGAGTATATTAACAGGACTTTGAGAAATTTTCCTGCATTAATTTGAGCAGATGCCACCAACTCCATGGCTTGTTTTCTCCCATAAAGAGGCCTGGCATCTATCTCTTTGTCCTTGGTCCTCTTTTATTATTTCATATTCTTGTGCAATTTGGATAGATGTGTTCTTTTGTCCCCAGAAGCTCTCTAAAGTTCTCTTTACAAATGGTACTTGTTCTCTAGATCTAAAACCTTTTGCCTGATTGTACCTTTCACTTAAATGATTTCCTGAGCTCCATCAGCAGCTGATCTTTCGATGTTCTCTATGCAGCTATAACTCATCTCAATTCTTAAATAAAAAGTGCCCATAGGCACTGCTTTATCCTCCAGTGAGGGAACAGGATCTTTAGCCTTGGCCTGTTCAGTGGAATCATCACAAAGTTCTCTGAACGGTATTGGTCCTTTTTACTTCTGACACTGTCTCTATAATAAATTCAATTTATCTTCTCATCTAATGCTCATATCAAATTTCTTGCGTCCTGGATTTAGAATTACAGCAAATATGTCCCTTGGTGTATCCAATAGAATTAATAATCAGGATCCCCACGATATGATATCTTACCAGGCCTCTGCTCTTATCTCTGGTGTCACTGTTTCCCACAAATCTTCCCACGAAATGACTTCTCTCACTGCTGGAGAATACACGTATGGCGAGCTTTCCTTCTTCCTCTTCCTCTTTCTCTTCACAAGAATGTTCATAAAGCCTGTTTTCTTTCCTTTGCCATACTGTCATCTTTTCCTTCTTCCTACTTCCTTTCCAGTTTTTTTCATCTTCTCAATCATTTGGCTTTTCTCTGCCTTTCTTCCAGTATTATTAATATAACTTTACTGTATAATGATGATTATTAGTGTTATATCTGCTATTTATTAAGCACATATTATAAGCCAGGTACTCTGCCTGGTATGTATATATTTGTGTATATGTGTGCATATTTTAAAACTCATAATAGATAAGTGAATTTTTAAATGAGAAAACTGAGACTTTGTTTTTAAATGGCTCCAGATCACATATGATGATATGTGTGAATGCATGCATTTCTTTTAATTTTCCTATGAATCTCATATGTATGTATATCATAATTACTCAATGAGATAGGTATTATTTTGTCCCTTTTTTTAAATGAGGAAACTGATATGTGGTGAGATTAACAAGGCCGACCTATAGACAGCACACTATACACCAGACAATTGCAAAAATGCACTCACATGGGGTTCAGGCGATGAGTTTCTAGCCAAAGCTTGAGGCTACAGACTATAGATACCCATTCCCATCTCTGTGCCCCTCTACACATCATCAGTCTGAGAGTCAGTCATGCATATTTTGAGTTTGCTTCTGCCTGGTATTCTGAAAAGTGAAGAAATTACACTCAGCTGCATGGGTGAGCTTTGAACTGACAGGGTCTGAGTGGTGTGTTTTCTCAGAAGAGATTACAAAGGGCCTGGCCTGTTCCTCCTCACTTGCTCTGGGGTGGTGGTTGTCAGACGGCATTTTATGGGCTTTATGTTCCTTTTCCCAACTACAAAAATAAAATTCCAAATAGCGACTCACTAGAGAGGCCTTACACTAGTAATAAAATTTGACATATCAATAGTCAAAACAGTCCTGGAACAGGGGCAAAGAGAGAAAAAATAGGCCTGGAAGTCAGTATGAAAGTTTCTGTATGGATTACATTTTCTTTAATAGGAGAGATGAGTATTGGAGGTTATAAATTTATTTATGACTTATATGGAGTCTGACCTCCACTTGGTACCAGTTATCACTCTATTAGCCTCTCATGATGGTTATTTCCAAGGCGAAGATAGTCTTGCATTATAAATCATTTGAAATTGTTGCTTACGGATATATGTTGGTGTATATTGCTGAGATAGGAAAATCTGGTTGCAGAATACCTTCCCCCGAATAAAGTTGGGAGTCTCAAATTTTATCTGACGTAACATCCATTGTGATAATACATGGGGTGAGGCCTCTCGCCTAAACATCTGGAATATTGTACTCCCAGTGCCCTTGGTTCCATAACTTGTTTCTACTTGATTTAGAAACACCTGATGCAGCACTGACCCAGAGACAGAGCAGTTGTGCTGGGATCCCAGCACTGGACCAGTAGCTAGTAGATGAACAGCAGTATTACCCTTTCACATTGCTGCTCTGAAGGTTCCCACTTAGCTAGTGACCTCTCACATGGCCTTCCAGCAGCAGAGTATTTCCTAAAGGGCTCTGAACGTGTGACACTTCTTTAAAGACTTTAGTTTAATAATTAGGATTCACATCATTTAAAAAAAGTGAAAACATATATTTTTGGTTCTTTCCCCTTATAGGTAAGAAATTAAAAATTCAGTGAGAAGAAATTATTTAATAAAAGTCACTGAAAATGTTGGTTGTAGTCTGTCAATGAAGTTGAAAGAGCTCTCTCAGTCTCCAGGTGGTAAAACTCACCCTCAATTCTTAAACAGTTGGATAAATTCATTTTTCTCTTAAAGAGAAACTATTGGGTTGGCCAAAAAGTTTGTTTGTTTTTGTAAGATGGCTTTAGTAGTCCTTAGTTGTCTTTAACTTTATTAGAAAAAAATTATTAGATTGTATTGTGACAGCTATCATATAAGTGTGCAATTAAAAAAACATCAAAATTGATGAATTTTTGTGTAGACATTTTTAATATTGAAAGTGGGAGAAAATAGGTGACATTTTTGGCACATTATGCTTTATTATTTCAAGAAAGGTAAACACACAATTGAAATGCAAGAAAAAAAATTTGTGCAGTGTATGGAGAAGGAGCCGCAACTGATTAAACATGTCAAAATTTGTTTGTGAAGTTTCGTGCTGGAGATTTCTTGCTGGATGATGCTCCATGGTCAGACAGACCAGTTGAAGTTGATAGTGATCAAATCAAGACATTAATTGAGAACAATCAATGTTATACCACATGGGAATAGCCAATATACTCAAAATACCCAAATCAATCAAGTTATTGGTGAAAATGAAAAATGTGTCTTTTATTTTACTGAAAAAACATATAGACTTTTGGCCAACCCAATATTTTGATTTTTCCAAAGTTGTCCGAACTGATGCTTGTTGGAGAGGTATGAGGAAAAGATGAAAACATAAATATACAGTCATCACAGTCATCTGGGTTTCTCTGTCTGCTAGGAATTCTGGCTATAATGTGTTTTGGCAGTGGTGATAAGATTCAGCTTGGGCACAAAATAGGATAGCTTCAAAGTTTATATACAGTAATGAGGCAGATAGCCAAAAACAATGAAAAATCCTTGGAATTTATCTACTCTATCTGTCTATCATCTATCCATCCATTACATCCACCCATTCATCCATCCATGCATCCACCCATCGACCTAATCTATATTCTTAATGCACTTATGAGCTGACAAGTAAGCAAGGAATTCTTAGGAATGATGAAAGATAACGACCCACAAATTAAAGAAACCAAAAAAACAGTGTGTACCATATACAGCAAGAAAACCCCTTCTTGACACTGCCTGGTAAAACTATAGAATACTAAGACAAAAACAGATCTGAGGGAGCGATAAAAACAGAGAGGAGGGAGAGAGAGAGAGGGAATCGTTACCTTTAAAGGAGCAACAGTGATAGGTGACTTCTTACAATCAGTAACAGCCAGGAAACAGCATAATGGGATACTGAGAGAACATTAACTGTTACACCTCTGTTAAATAAACGCATGTGTTTGAATACATGAATTCTGAGTTCAAAGCCCAGGCTTCCAGCCACAGTGCTCTTCTGCCTTTATTTTAGCCAGAGACAACCACATAGGGAACTTCCTGGTGAAGGAAAGAAGAAAGGCCGCTATCATCACTGGCTCTAAGACTCTCACACTGGATTCATCCTCTTTGTTCCAGAAGTGATATTTCTCCCACCTCTGCCATTTTTGTTTGTGACTTTTTCCTTCTCCATATCTCTTACCTTTGGCTTTTGGGTAATTGTTTAGTTCTTCCTCTTCTTTACTATCATCTTTATTAGCAATTCTTTCTCCTTAATTTCCGTCAAAGATGACCACTGCTCTTCAAGTCAACAATTACATGCAAGAGTCACTTTTATCACCTTATCTCTGAAAAAATAAACCTTGGGTGGCATATTTTACATTTCTTAGGGTCCCCACCACATGTTCTTTTTTTACAAACTCAATCTATTCTTTTAATCTGCAAATACAATGAAAATATTTAAACAGGTTTTTTTTAGGGTACAAAATGCTTTCAAGTACATTACCTCACTTGATCCTCATAATGACTCTCCGGATTACATGTTGCCTTTATTTCCATTTTATAGCTAAAATGCTGGCTTATTAGAGTTAAATGATAATCCCAATTCACACAATCATTGAACTAAACCTGAAACCTGCACCACTCAATGAAAATCCCATACACATTTTAATTTACTGTTGAAACCCCTCCTATCCTCTTCTACCTATCCTAATTTATGTTCAAGGAGTTTTTTTTTTCCAAGAAATGCTCACTGCATAAAACCTGACAATGAGCAGAGGGGTCACTGCTAGTGTGGTGGCTTCTTCTGATAGAAATGGAACTAGTGAAGCTATTACTACAATGTCTCTCCCCCTCCTGAGTTATAAACGCAACAAGCTGATTATTATGATGATACTTCATTCCAATAAGAACTGAAATAAGACAATGAAATCATGATACTTAGCTCTTATATAGCACTATTCATCTTCTGAGCTCTTTACAAACAGTAATTAATTACAGGAGGGCAACAGAGAGTTCAGCGGATCGGGCGATGCACATGTAATAAACCAACTCCTTCAGAATTAAGATTCAGAAGGGAAGTGCCTACTTGAGATCCAGACTGAAATTGGTGGGGAGGGGTGGTAATGAGGGATGAGAGGATATTTTAGAAAACCGAAAACTCTCCTCCTTCTGAGTTGTCAATATAATAGGCCTTTGAAAATAGGCTGCTACTATTTGAATTACAAGGGGATTCCAAATAGGGCAGGAAGGAAAGCTAGTGAAACATTGAAAAAAATATCAGGTAAGAAAAATAAATTTTATGATGAATTTCACTGTACGCAGATACTCCTTAAGACTACAAAAATAATGATTTGATTATCAAGGAAGGAAAATGTGCTGCTCATCTGCCTTTGTGTTACCTGAAGTTTCTAACTTCAATCTATTGTTTAGCAAAATATGTCTCAGTGGCTGAATAGGGCTGCTGATTACTCTCCTCCTAGGAAGAGGTAGAGAGGAGATACTGGGTGTTTGTTTGTGCTGGGGGGTCATGCATGGAAGTGAGGGGGAGATTAAAAAAAAGTCAACTTTAGCCTCATAAGATCCTCTCTTCCCTCTGATTCAGACTCTGTTCCTAGAAGCGGTCAGAAGGTCAAATCACCGGCCCTGAGTCTGTATCTGAAGGATTACTGAATGGCAATCATTCCCCATCACGCTCTGTAACAACAGAATAGAAGGCCCCTGGTGTTTGACATTTGTAAACAGATGTACCTTTTTTTTTCTCTTCTCAGCAGCTTGACTCTCATCTTATGCATTTGTCTTCTCGGTGCAATCGCAGAGATAACAGAAAAGTCCTGGAACATGATCAAAGTCCTTGTCTCTGCTTCTCCAATTTGCTGGCCATTAGTAAAAATTCCAGTAGTGAGGGGCAGTACCTTTGCCTTCACGTCAGCTGGTATAGAAAAATGGGACTTTGATAGTGGGGAACTTTGTCTCTGTCTAGGTCTGAGCAACTTAGCCTCACACTCTAGTTCAAATCCTAACTCTGTAATTTACTAAATCTGTGATGGTATGCAAACTGCCTAATCTTCTAGTCTTCAATTTCTCCACCTGCAAACTGGAAGCAGGGGTTCATTTACTCATGACATTTATTTAAGGCTCTGCATTACATCTGAGAATACAAAGATGGAAGACACAATTTCTCCCTTCCAAGCATTCAAAATTTGGTGGCAATCACAAATAAATAAGCATTTATCAAATAGGGTGGGATAAATTGGTACTGGGTTCTACAGAAGCCCAGACAAGAGAACTCTGAAATAGAGTAATACAGGTTGAGCAATCATATGCTGGAAAATGATTACCAAACAGTTATCTGAGAAAAAAGTTTGTACATTTATATACAAGCCTATATTTATTAAGTCTTACTGTTATAAAAGATATGCAGTAAATTAACATAATACAATATACACTATTTAACAAAAATTTCATATAGCACATTGATTCTTAAGGGGAGCAAAATTTGCCACCCCAAAATATATATGTTTGGCATAAGGATGAGCTATTAAGAAAAAAAAAGAGACATGATTGAAGTTCTGAAAACCACTAGAAGTTATCTTGTTGTAAGGGATGTTTACACTTATAAGGAAAATCTCCATTTGTAAGTGTTATCTCCTTCTCTGTACCAGGAAGACTAAAATCTCTAGGAACTCTTACTAGTGGAGAAGACAGTGACTTAAATTTGCATAACAACCTTACCCACTCCTGGTGACCTCCGCAACTGGCTTCCCTGGATCCCCAACATCAGGCTTTTGTCTTTCCCTGGAGATGGTGTTTAAGGTGTGGCTCTCATGGCTTTTCTGGAGTTACTCAAGTCTCCTGGGTATTTCCAATGTATGCAGTAGGTATCGTGCATTAAACTTCTGCTTTGTTTTATTTCTGTTAATCTGTATTTTTTCTTAAATTATGGGGTGGGGATATCTTAGCCAAGAATGTAGAAGTATAAAGGAAAAATTATTTTTCTTCCACTACGATTCTCAGAGATTCTTGCTATTGATTTTTGCTGGCTCTTTGTCCTTAGCAAATCTATAGAAGCAATTGATAAACTAGCATAGTTAGGACATGAATGTTGTTTGGTATTTTCATTTATGTTAACAAGTAAGATGAAAGTAAAACAAAAAGATATATATGTCCAAACTTTACTCATTCATCAATACTATTGGCAACTTCTTTGCCAAATTGAATAACAGTATAATACTCTAAGCTTTTTTCCCCAGTTTGTATACTATTTACAGACATAGAACACTTTTAAGTTTATTCTGCATTATTAACATTCTCTTCATTATTTTGTTACTGGAAACAATCAACAAAATAATGATTAAGTCCCTTATTTTGTATGTCTTTCACATTAGCCAATTTCCAGTTTTCAACATGGTATTTTTAGTGGCAAAATATCACCAGAATGTTACTGATGATTGAACTTTGGTTCAGCCACCTCAGTACCTAAGCTCTAGCTAAGAAAGAATTCAGAGCCAAGATTCAAATAAAAGGAAAAGTTTGTTTGGAAAGTCACAGAAATAGAAGAAAGGAGCTGTGGAAGAAGTGAGACTGTGTGGGCTCAGGAAACAAGTTAGAGAAGCAAGAGAAGGTCTCTGGGAGCTTAGGAAAATGAAATAAGGATATACATGCCTGGGAAGAAGGAGAGAAAGAAAAGCACTGGCTGTCAGAGTGAGAGTGAGAGTGAGAGTGAGAGGGAAAAGAGAGGGAGACAGAGCCACCTTAGAAGAAGGTAGGGAAAGGTGGCTAGGGTGTGCTCAAGGGACAGGCATGCTGGGTCCTCGGTCCTGAGGGTTTTTATCCCCTCTCTCAAGGTGGGGATATTAGGGCAGATCCCGGGGAGGATCTCAATAGAATATTCATTAACTTTTTCAGGTATTTCCTTTCAGAGTCATGGTCTGCACTGATTCGTTGGTGTCAGGGCAGGGGGTCATTAGGCTTTGCATCTGGCCCTGATGTGAGCCACGGTGTTGTTGCCTGCCTGGCCTTGCTGCTTTTCTGGGCCTGGAGCCAAAACACAACTGAGGCCTAGGTATTATCTCTAGTTTGACAAAAACTCTGCCTTTGTGGTCAACAGACTATAGGCTTTGTTCCTAAGATTATTTCATGCAGGTCAGACCCTCAGTGTCCTGAGAGTTTAATGCCTAATGGAGTAGTCATGCAAGGGCTTGTATGCGAATCTTAACAAGCCTATTCTCCGGCCTCCTTATTCTTCCTCTAAGGGTGTCTACCACATAACCAGTGATATGCTAAGGGAGGAAAGGTCACTCGGGGGGCAAGGTTCTTGTTTTCCCAGATTCATCTATTGCTAGGTATCAGGGGCTTTTTGCCTTGGCGACGTACCATACCTGGCCTATTGCTCCTACTCTGCTCATGCCTGTCTAACTGCCTGCTGTAGTACCACTAAATGCAGATGTAGGGAGCAACAAACTTTCCTCTGCCCTCAAGTTTCTTCTGGCTAGTCTAATAATCAAATAGACATTAGATTAGCAAATTTAATACATACATATGTATGGGAACCCTTCATAGATAAGAGAGTCATAGACCCCCCATGCAAGTGAGGCTCAGAGATAGATAGGAAACGTGTATATAAGACACCCTGAGCTAGGGATGAAGTAAGGTGACTTGGAGGCTTTAAAGGGCTTTAATCCTATTGTAGGATTATAAGAAGAGAAGATACTTATTAAATACAAAAGTTTCCCCTGCTATATACATAGGTAAAAAAGAGATTATCTCTGATAATCTCTTCTTATGGGCAAGGTCCCTAATTCAAGTTCTTCTATGTAGATAAGGGAGGGTAGAAGATTCTCTTCAGCCTGTGGCTAAAATTGTGTTCAGTTCAAAACACGCTGCACACCCCAGAGACACATCTGTGGGTGACTCCCAGGGCTGGGAAGACATGCACAATGGCACTTTGCTCTCAGGTATTTACAAGATGCAAGCTATAGATGTCAGTAACCTCAAGAGCACAGATAATAATAAAATGTAGCAAAATATTTTTTAAAGTGTAAATTTTCATATTTATTACTATAGTTTAAAATAGTTTATTTAATTTTAAGTTAGCATTTAGTAATGGGTATATTTAACAATGGCTTAATAATAGGCTTACGAATTTGTAAAGGTGTAACAATAGGTTATCATGAGCCAGTGTGGGTTGACTTCATCACAGCCTTGGGGATGAGAAAAGTCTTTGAAGCTGTGGAGCCAACTACTGAGAAGTCTTCATAAAGATGATGGAGAAGAATGTTCCTCCAGTTGAAAAAAACGTTTCTAAAGAGTGAGAGGTGAAAGAGAGTATGGAACCTATCAGCAGCAACACACAAGATAGGACTTTCTATCAGCACGGAGAAGAGTCAGTGATACGAGGTATGTGAAAGTTACCTTTCCCCAACAAGTATTTGGAGTTTAAGTTGTAGGGATCCAGAATGAGTCTTCCTAGAAGGTGCCACTTTGACATGTAGATTATTTAAGGCTGAAAACAAAACCCAACAAACTCATGAAAAAAATATTTTTTAATCTCCTTCTTAGTTGCCTAAAGGATTCAGATAGAAAAACCTGCTTCAGGAAGGGAGCCTTAGCAGAGTCCCATTGGCATATAGAAACTAAGGGTGGCAGACAGGAGGATCCAGGCAAAATTCCCCTCTCCGAACCATTGTTTCAGGTGGCCTGGCAAGAGTTTGTTTACCACTTTGCTTTTTCCCACTTACCTGTGAATTACCTACTTTCCCTTTGATATCCCAGACCCCTGCCTCCCTCTCCTTTGTCCAGAGTACAATATAAGCCTCAACTGCTCAATGTGTCCTTAGGCCTCATATTCTTATGAAAACCACATGTGTGCATATGTATAAGAAATTTGGTCACTTTCTTCTGTTAATGTCTCATGTTAATTTGACTACAAATTCAGTCAGAAGAACTCAGAAAGATGGGCAAAAAATATTTTTCTGCCCCTACAAAGGATAATAATTTTAAAAATTACTGGTGTAATATATAAATGACATTATCACAAATAACACCATACTATAGGATTCAAACATATATTGAATTTTGAGCAAGGGAAAATAAGAGCAAGGCCATTTTAACTACATAACTCATTTTAACAATTTGAAATGGAGACTATTACTATTTTCTATTTGTGTCTGGGGAGAGTACATATCTTAGTTGTGTTGATGTTGCTTCATTCATCTCTAGTTAGAGGGAGGGAGGGAGGGAAAGAAGGAGGGAGAGAGAGAGTATGAATGAGAATCATACATGACACAGTTACATGGTACAGTCACTGGTACCCTAAGACTGACAAAGAGGGTCAACAGTTGTTCTGCAAAAAGGACTTAACCTGGAAAACCAGAAAAATAAATCTCTTTTATGTTTATGGTGATCTCAGAGAGACTATAGGGTTGGGGAAGGGAGGGAAGAAATAGTGATTCATGCCAGCAGTTTTGTCCCTTATGATCTCATTAACTGCTGGAAATTTTGATAATTGAAATGTTTGCAGAAGTTGGAAACAGATACACATTTAAATATTTACATATTATTCAGAAGTTCATGATGTACTAAAATACATTTTAAGAAAATTCTATTGATTGGCTTCCTAAAATCTATTACCAATTTCGGCCTCCCTTTTTCCTCCCCACTGTGGATGTTAGCCTGTTTTCCCAGGCTCTCCCGAAGATGGCAGTGGCTCTGTGACCCAGTTCTGGCCCAGAAGGCATAAGCAGATACCTGTTTGGAAGAGAGAAAGGCATCTGAAAAGGGTTTATTTCCTGATAAAAAGGGACAAGTGGAGCTTGTATGGACTTTCTTCCTCACCCTCCTTCTCTCTTTAATACAAATGTGATGCCTGAAAATGAGGGCAATGATGTTGCAGCAATGAGGTAGTGCATATAACAGAAATGCCAAGGCAAACCCATCTTGACCATGAACTATTAAACCAATACCAGCAGTCATCCCCTTTTTACCTTCCTATAATGTGAGACAAATAAATCTCCACAATTTAAACTGATACAAAAGTAGAGATTTCTGTTCCTTACAGATAATCCTGAAATCAACAGAGCACCCTCTCTTTGACTAACAGGCAGGAGTTGGGGTTTAACCATATGGTAGTTTGCAGCTTAAGCAGGTACTGAAGGTTCATGGCACACAGAGTGTTAAATTCTTTGCCACCTGAGCCCACAATGGATTTCATAGACCAGGTTTTTGGTTGGAAATACAGAAAAAATACTAAAATTATCTCCCAAGGAAAGGGTATTTTCTGAGTCAATCAGTGGCCTCTTATTGAACCCTGGATAGGAATTTTGATCGGAATTCACCAAGGTGTGGAACCATGGAGATTCTTTCCCCAGGCCACCTGACCACCCGGTCTCCCATGTCTGCTTCGCTCGACTCACGTGCTCCATTTCTCTCTCTCTCTCCCCAAACATTCGTCATCTGCTTCTTGATTTATATCATTTAAAACTAAATAAACCAAAGAGATAAAGAAGGATAGCTTGTCACCATAGTATTAAAGCCAAATATGATACTTTTAGCTTAGAAAACAGATTTCCAATGTTATGGCTGGCATAACAAAATAGCACAGAGTGAATGGTTTAAAGAACAAAAATTCATTTTCTCATAGTTCTGAAGTCTAGAAGTCCAAGATCAATGTGTTGGCAGGACTAGTTTCTTCTTAGTCTTCCTCTGTGGCTAGCAGATGGTCACTTTCCCATATCCAAATTTCCTCTTCTTATAGGGACACCAGTCAGATTGGATTAGGACCCAACCTAACAGTCTCATTCTAATTTAATCACTTATTTAAAGGTCTCAACTCCAAATACAGTCACATTCTGAGGTACCAGGATTAGAGCTTCAACCTATGTATTCTGTGGGAACACAATTAAGCCTATAAAACCCAATCTTAACTATGTCCTCTTCTTACTAAAAGACCCACTCTGTGACTGAAGCTGGAAGAATGTGGCATGCAAAGACGAGAAGGCAAAAAGACATTTGGGACACAAACAATGAAAGATTCTGAAACTATTTCACTCCTACTTGCTCCTACATAAAAATTGCTACCCTAAGCAGAAGGGTCAATCAAGCTATTAATTATAGTTGATTAGACAGTTAAGATGGATATGTTCAACTGGATACCTTCAAGATGTATACATTAAATGTCCAACATGTGACAGGGACAATACGTGGTATAGCATTTTAGGGGAGGAGATGATTTAATTGAGCTGCATTTAGAGAGAAAGACCTTAAGATGAAATTGACCAGGAAGAATGATTATTAACTCAGCAAGTGGCCAGGAAGGAGAGGAGTTTCTAGAGGTCTGAAGAGCATCAGTGAAGGCAAGGGGCAGAATAAAAGAATGACTTCTCCCAGGAATAGGGAGTATATTATTTTGATACAAGGGAATTTGTACAGAGAAGAGTGACAAGCAAGACTGGAAATATATCTTGGGATAAGATTGTTGGGCTTTTAGATATCATTTTGATCTGTGTCTCTTCATGCAGTCTTGCAAGAGTTAAACAGAACACTTTTCGGTTGGAATTTTCTGATGTCTCTGAGTTGGCCGTCTAAGCTCTCCTCCTGAATTAATACAGGGTTTGGGGTGACCTGGAAGGTCAACTCTTAAGATAATTAGTACTAAAGAGCTGCACTCTTGCCATGCTGCCATTTCAGCCTTCTCACAATCTAGCAATTTTTCATGATAAATTGAATCTAATAACATATTTTTTGCAGCCAAGATACATGGTGGATCATTGTCTTGTCACTTTGAAAAAATGTTTGGGATTTTTTTTCTCTAGTCCAGACTTCATGATATAGCAGGTGAAAAATCTACAGTTATGTCAAAGCAAACACAAATATAACAATTTCCTGCAACATGGGCTTGAAAAATCAAGTCTCTGAGCAAAATAATCCATGGATATTACCTGTGCTTCATGACTTAAAATTTGGTTTGTTTGTAGTTTAGTTTTTAGGGTTCCTTTGAAGACAGACAAGTATAGCTGTGAAGAGGCTATAAATGAAAGACACCACAGTCTCTGCATGGTACCAAAAATTTACTCAATTCAAGTGTGTTGAAGGGACACTTGGATTCTTAACTTGCATCTTTATCCTGTATAAGTCAAGGCCGTCTGTGATTCCAAAGAGAGGCTTATATAGGGAAAACAGATCACAACATAGGGTTTGCAATCCAAGGAGGTAAATTTTGGCTCTGTCAATTAACTCATATGATCAGAGTTAAGTCATCTAGCCTCCTTCCACCCAGTCTCTGTATCAGAGTGTGTAAAATACAAAGTCTAGTAGTGCTGAAAATGTGAAACGAACATAATAAATGAAAAGCACAATGCCCGGCACATAGCAAGTGCTCACAAACTTATATATTTATAAAATGCCTTTTGTCTCTGTATTCAAGATACCCAGTTTAAAATGGACACTTTCTTTTTAATGAGAAATTTTCTTTTTTACCACCTGAAGACCAATGTACTTAAAGAAAGAAAGAAAGATGAGGTCATTTCCGGAGTCCAGCCTTCAGACAAACCATTTCCGGCGCGGAGCTGGGAGTGGGGGCTCGAGTTAGAGGAGGCTGGGCGCTAGGCTTCAGGCATTTCTGCTGCCAAACGTGAGCAAGCTGTCCTAATGCAGGCTCCTTTGTGCCACTCTCAGACTGTAAACTGTGGTAGCATGTTGGAATGCCCTGTGGACTCTCCCAAAAAGGTTGTTTCACGTGCTGCACTGCTGGTTTTGATTGGTGCCTTTTATATAATCCAAGGCTCCCTCTTCTATTTGGCGGTCTGTCCCCGCCAGGACGTTTTCCACCTGTGCCTTGCCAGCTAGGCATGTAATACCTACCAGGGCATCTCCAATGATGACATTCCAGACTTGAATGCCTTGCAACCACCTCAGCTTTGAGCAGAAGACTCACACCTGGGACTCAGCTCAGTTTTATGACATTGAGCAGGGAGTAGAGGTAAGGCAGAGGAATTCTGCAGCTTGTATATGTTTAACAAAACAATGGTCATTTTTTTTTTAGTCCATTCTAGAGATGCTAACTTAGTTTATAATGAGCTAATTAGGGCATGCTCTGTTTTTCCTGTCCTGGCCCTGGCAAAACCTCCTAAGTTTTTCCACACCGAGGTGTATCATGGAAGAGGAGCAGTGTTAATTGAATGGGAAAGCCGGAGGCTATTCTGTAGTGGAAGGTGTTGCTGCCACCACCCATTTTAGGGGTGAGCATTTCTTTTAAATAGTCATTGTCAATTTGTTCCTGTGGTAAACATGAGGCTGCAGTATGTCAAATTTCTTATTACTAAGAAATTTGTTTTAAAAACGTCTTAGTATCTTATCTCCAACACTCATCTCTAACTTCATGTTCTACAGGAAGACCTTGGCAAAATCAATTATCAGTGTGGGTGTATTGCTAGTATGTTTTACTTGCTTTCTTATTAGCACCAACCAGGAATTTTTAAAACCTCAAAGACAGTTTTCAAGATGTAAGTACTTTTCTCTGTTCACTAATCCTTGGCCACTTCTATTCTGATTCACCAGTAGATTAGCCAGTGTTTAATTTGGGTCATTCTGTCTTTCGTAGATCAAGATATAATTGTATATCATTCATGCCTTTAAGGAATGGACTTTGGCTACTTTCTAAGGAAAGATGCAGTCTAGTGGTTATTATTTAGAGTTTATGAGCCTGTTGTTAGCATCTTGTGTTATCATGTCTTTCTGCTGAAGATGGGAAGACTGGGCCTGATCCTTAGAGGTCTAGATAGCCTTAGTTTGATTCTGTTTCCTGGCTTCCAAGAAGTGACTTATGTTCAAAAGAAATTAAAATATCACAATCTAAAAAAAATCTTTTTATTATAAAATAAAACCCAGAAACGCAGGTATGAAAAAATGACAACAATACAACCACCAAAACTGAAAACCCCTCAATATGTGGCTTAGTGAATTATTATTACAAAGTAAATTTTATTCTGGTCAAGAAGCATAATTTTTCCAGCTACCTCTGAAGTACTTGCCATGTGTCTGGTCTCGATTGCAATGCCCTTATTGCTTCATGAGTAACTATTGTCCTGCATTTTTGGTAATATTTTTCTTTCATTGTTCATAGTTTTACAACCCAAATATGTTTTAGCAGACACTGTGGTTTATCTTGCTCATACTTTAAATTATAATAGTTTAACATTTTTTGCTATAGATTTCCCTACTATTTCCTTTATTTGCTGAAGAACCTGGACCATTAGACCTATAGAGCCTCCCACAGTCTGTATATGGCTGCTGCACACACATGGCAGAATTCACGAAGTCCAATAGTCCTCTGTAGTTCCAGGAAATTGGCAAGTGGGTCCAGGCATTGGATCAGACTAAAATGCAATCCCTTTGGCAAGACTACGGGCAGTGTTTGGCAAGCCTGTGTGAAGTACATTATGTTTGGTTGTCCCTTCTTACGATCTTAGCAACCATTGATGATTAATGCCTATATCTGTTTATTAAATACAAGTTTCAACATGATGACATTCTAATTTTATCATGTCTGTTTTTGTGTATAAATTGTGATAGTTTTATAAGGAGATGTGTTCCTTAATTTACCAGTTGGTTACCCAGTGGTATAAGTTTATATTAAAGAGACCAAATAACAGCTTTATAATTTTCCTTTGTTTACCCATTTCTAAGATAATGAATTGCTTTCCTAATTATCTTATCAAGGTGACCAATTTAAAAAATATAATTATGAAATCATGGTTTTTAACATGTATTGTGGATTCTATTCCACTGTATTATCATTATTGAAGCATGCATTGTAGCCTATGTGGCCAAAGGGAGCTTCTTCCATGACATGGCTTTGGTAGTTTTTAATAAATTAAATTGAATTAGTATTAAAAGTACTGTAAGACTTATCTTGTGTGTTTGCTACCCCAGGCTGGGGACCAGCTGTTTCTGCAATGATTCCTGATACTTTCTTTTAGTGAGAAATGGTGTTTTAGGACCACAATATGAACATTTTGGATGCTTGTGACTATTGGATTGATACACATAAACACACATGTTAACACACAAACATGCATACTTAAAAGTTCAAATAAACTGCATCATGGGTTCATATTGACATTTCCAATTACATTTTCAGACTATAGAACTTATTACAATTGTATCCTTCCTTCCAAACAGGGAGAAAGGAGTCTTCATCACAAAGAATCCTGCTTTTCAGGGACAGAGGGATGATAGAATTGAATCATACCAGGATTATTCATTTTGCATGACATACGACAGACATAACAGTCTCAGAATAACAATGATATTGCTACTACCAATATTATTACAAGAGCCATTAAAATTATGTCTGAATAGGCTTTCTTCATTTTCTCCTTATTTTTCTAATAGTTGCATTTTATCTTGTCAGAATGAAGAAGGCATATTTAAAAATAATAATAACTGTTATGATGGTTGTTATAGGAATCTATAATATATCCAAGTTCATAATACTGTGTAGTAAAATTTTACTGTATTCAATTAAAATTAACTTTTTAAATAAAAATGTGATAAAAATAATTTAGATGAAAGTTAATAACACTGAGAAAGAAGATTGAAAATACATATAATAGGAATTGCTGATTTAAAACTATAGCAAAAGGAACACAAGAAATACTAAAAATCAATAATCCAAAAAAGCTCTATACAAATTTCATATATACATTTTATGTTTATGTGTTTATATTTGAAATTGAATATTGAAATAATATAGCATGCAGCTGAGAATATTGACCTAGAACAACAAACACCAAAACATATTCTAGTAAAAGTACTAGATTTAAGTTAAAAATTCTTTTGGCATGTAGAAAAGTATGTGATTTATAATGAAAATTTAAATAAATTATTAACATTTTTGCAGTGCTTATTTATTCCATAAGAAAATGAAATGACATATTTAAATCATGAGAACAAAGATGCATGTGCCAAAGATTTTATACCCAGCAAATCTGACTCTCAAGAACAAAAGGTGCTGTTATTAGCATGTATACAAAAGCGATATTGTTGCAGTGAATATATTCTCAGAAATCTACGGAAGAATGAGCTTTAGATAACCAAAATAACTAGAGAGACATTGACATAGACTCAGTAATGCAAAAACATATGTGGTTATTTACAGAACTAAGGTAACTATGGGCTAACATGTAGAGAGTACAGGTGTAAACATTCTTTTTGTGTGTTATAAAATTTACATATGTTGTATTTTCATTTATGTTCAGTTCTGAAGGTTTTCAAGTACTTTTGAGATGTCTTTTATGAATCATGGATTATTTGGAAGTGAATTGGCTAATTTCCAAGATTTATTTTTAGATTTTCTCATTGCCTTTCTGTTAGATTTCTAATTTGAGTTAATTTTGGTTACAGAACATACCTTGATTGCAATTATTTGAAATATGTTGAACTTCATTTTACATATCAAGATATTTATCTTGGTGAATATTCCATGTGCACTTGAAAAGAATGTGCGTTCTGACATTGATGGTGGAGTGGTCTGTAAGTATCAGTTAGAGATCCAGTTGGTTGCTTGTTACATTCAGGCGTTATATTTGTGCTGACGTTTGTGGGTTCTCATTGTGTTGTTATTTAGAGAAAAGTGTTGAAGTCTTCAACTATAATTTTGGGTTAGGCAATTTCTCCTTTCAGTTCTGTATGTGTTTTGAGGTTCTTTCTTCTTTCTTTTAGGTCCATAAACAGTTAAGAATTTTATGTCTACTTGATTAATTTAAACTTAGAACTACATAATGTTCCTGTTTATCATTAATAATTTTATTGCTCTAAAATTCATGCTGTTTGATAGTCAAATAGCTACTCTTGCTTTCTATTGATTAGTATTTATATGGGAATGTGATTTTAATTTTTTAAACATTTAACTTATCTCTATCAATATTTTGAGAGTGAGTTTCTTATAGACAGCATATAGATGGTTTATTTTTTACATCTGTTCTGAAAATTTCTCATTTGGTTTAAATAGAAGTATTAAAACATTTGGATTTTTAGGTTTAGTATTTTATTTCACCTAATTTTATTTTTTATTTGTTTCTTCTGTTTTTAATCCTTCAATTTTCCTTTCCTGCTCTGCCTTCTTTTAGATTAAATTTACAATTAATTTAAATTTAACCACTGAGTTTTTGATTAAATTTCTTTGTTGAATTTTAGTATTTTCACTATGAATGACAATACTCATAAAAAATGTTTTACCGTCTACTAGGAATTAATATTTTATGACTTGATGTGGAATTTTGTGACATATGGGTTTTGTTACCTTCCCCACCTTATGTCATGGTTGTTTCATGTATTATGCTCATATATATTGGAAACCCAATTAGAAAATGTTCTAACCATCAGCTGGATTTTGAATAACTTAAGAGGAGAATAGTCTATTATATTTACACATATATGTACATGCACACACACACGCACACACACACTTTCCATTTCTTATCTGTTATGCTATTCCCAGTTTCCTGCTGGTATCATATCCCTTCTGTCTCAAGACTTTCCTTTAGCCATTCTTGAGAGCAAGTCTGCAAGTGATGGATTTTTTTTTCTTCACCTGAAAATGTCTTTATTTCACTTTACCCCCGAAGGATATTTTCATTGAATATAGAATTCTGGGCTGACAGCTATTTTCTTTTAGTAATTTGAAAATGTTCTATTTTTCTTGGCCTCCATGATTTCTGAAAGGGAAATCTGTAACCATTTGGATAATTTGTTGTTTTTCTTTGGTTGCTTTTAAGTCTTTTCTTAGTCTTTACTATTTATCCATTTATGATGTACCTGGACATGGATTCATGGATTTTGTTGTTGTTTATTCTGTTTACAAAGCTACCCAAATCTATAGATTTATACCTTTCCAAATTTTTCAGGTTTCATTTCTTTAATTTGCTCAATATACATCACTTTACTCTCCTTCTTGCACTCTGGTAACACAGATGTTAAATCATTTGATATTGCTCCATAGATTGCTGAAAATTTTTATTTGTTTTCAATATTCTGTTGCTCTGTTGTTAAGACTGAGTAATGTCTATTGATCTTTTATTAAGTTCATTAATGTTTTTAATCCACCCTGTCCCTGATCCTTTTGAGTCCATTGAGTATTTTATGTTTCTAAATTTTGGATGTTGTCGTTCAAGTTCTGAAACATCAATTTGATTCTTCTTTACATCATTCATTTCTTTGCAGATAATTTGTGATTTTTCCATATTTAAACAGTGTTAACCTTACTTCTTAGAATATAGCTATGATAGCTGACTGAAAGTCTTTGTTAATTCCAACATCTGTTTTATTTTGAGGTTGGCATACCTTTATTGCCTATTCCACTGCAAGTTGATTTTTTCATGGTTTTTGACTGTCAAGTGATTTTTGAATTGTATCTTTGTCATTTTGATTGTGTTATGAAATTGCATGTCTTCATTACATCCTAAAGAGGGTGTTGAATTCCTTTATTTTCTTTAAGAAGGCAATATGTCATAGGTTAAGCCCACAAATTCCAGCTTGCCTTTTGTGAGCTGTTGTTACAATTAATGCCAATTTAAGTTTCAAAGCTTTTCCAGTGCTATTTGGATGCTTCTAGTTTGTGCTCCACTCAAGTGGCCAGTCTACAATCTGGGCAGTTTACTAATCTATAGCTTAATCCTCAAGATCTTGTGTATGTTTAGAGACAAATTCTTATATGCACAACTCATAGGTGAGCCCTGGTCATCAATCAATATTTAAGGGAATTACTGCATTGAAATCTCTTTTCTATGCAATCTAGTTACTTTCTACATTTTGAGATCACTTTTCTCAGTCCATTGGCTGGAGAGATGGGCCTATCCTTTAACTTCCTTTTGGTTGGTGCAAACCATAGGGATTTGTCCCTCACTTTTGGAGCCACAGTTCCTTTAGTCAGAATGAAGGGTTCCTATTCTCAGAGTTGTTGGTGGCTTCCTGGGCCTGTTCCTACGGCCAACAACTTAGCGTCTTCAACTATGGTTGCTAGGGATGGAAAGTCACCTGTGGTTTGTGCATGAATGCATCCAGTCACTGGGTCACAGAAATGTAGCTAGGAGTAGAACTAAGGTTGTGACTTGAATCAGGAAGTAGTCTGTGGAAGATGTATTAGTAATGGAGAAATTAGGCTGTTAGAAGAATGAAAATAATAGAATGAAGAAATATGTACAGAATGGAATTGATCAAAAAACTCATGACAGTAAGCCCACAAATACTGGTCAAGGGATAGTATGTACTTTTTATATGTAGGTTTCCATACATGTTTGTGTCATGTTTGGGGTAGAGAAGATGCTGTGGGACTTAATAATAGCATTTGAATGGTTTGGATGCACAACATTATGTCTAACTGATTTTGTCTTCAGCCTACAGTTCTCTCTGTCCTATTAGAATATATCCAGAATTTCAACGTAAAATTCAGTGTTACTCAAAACACATTTACACTTTTTACTCTGTGCTTCTATTCAAGTGACTACTCTTCTTCCATTATCTTTACCAACACAAGCTCATGATAGTTTATCTGTATTCTCTAATTGTTCTCATAAGGTTCTCCTCATCCTGATTGTATTCCTCACTGTTTATTTTCTGTGTCCTAGCTATTATTCAAAGCCTTTATTATTCTGAACCCCCTGTTGATGGCTTCTGCAGAAACGCTACCCATCATTTTCCTCTGTTGTTTTTTCTGTCTACACATAGCACTGAGCATTGGGGCCACACATTTTGTCTCTTTGTTATAGCCAGTTTATTCCAAAGGCTGTTTATTCCAAACTGTCTTGAATCGGTTTCAGCTGGATTCATGATACTATTGGTTTTCCTCTATAGCAGGATTTGTGAGCACCTAAAGTACAGAAAAAGCATCTCAGCAGTGTCCTGCATAACAGTAAGGCTATATGCTTACAGGGTCCTTGTTGATTATAGATATTTACAGTCTCATATTCTTTCTTGTATGTGTTGATAATACTTTAGTGATGGGCTTCAGGCTTTCTAATGGCTTTTAAATACAGAGTTCTCTCCCTCCTGAGAAAGGTGAATCATTGAAAACAATGGACAAGGAATGCAAGTTAGAGCAAGGTGGGCCTTGAGCGAAAACAGGAAGATTTAGGATACCTGTAGAAAGACAAGTCAGCATTATATAGAGACGAATTAATACTTTGGGATTAAACTGTCTGTGAAGGATAGAAGCATAGCAGACTAAAAATAGGCTTGGAGTAATTCAGAAGCTAATCAGGCTCTGTCACAGATAAAATTAATAAGTAAAAAAGTTTTAACAAGACATTAGCTGTCTGAATAGCCCAGAAGGTCTGGGGAGGGAAATGAGAGTATCATGGCTGCAGCATTAACATCACTGTTACTAGGTCGGTGATGATTAATAGGACATGGGCCCAGGAGGAGCAAGGTGAGCCTTCGTAGGACAGCAGTATGTCAGGAGATGATGGTCTCAAATTGGATAGCAAAGGTGAACTCTCAGTTAGTAGGGACATCAGGACAAAGGACATAAAATTGGGGCTGGGCCAGCCTGGGTAGGAATAAGAGTTACACTGCGGACAAAATACAAGTGATAAAATAGTACATTGAGACGCAAATTCGTGACAAACAGCCACACCTGTTAGTCTTTGCTTTCCCTTCCATTCATATTTTGGGAATATCAGGCCAATGTTTCTTTTGGGTCCACTCAATTCAGATTTTATGATAACGAGTGAATTGAATCGATGAAGCAGAAAACCAAAGAAGTTCGTAATTGCTTCACCTGGGTAACTATAGGAATGTTTTATGTCATTTATTATCAGAAGAAATTGATTAAAAGCTCACTACATTTAGAGTCTATTGCTAGGTATCGTAGGAAATGAAATGGCAGCCTTGAGCCTCGGTTGTCAGAGGCGCTTACAATGCAGTGGAAGAGGAAACACCAACGCAGGTTAAAAACACGGATACATGAGTACAAAACTGATGACAGCCACATGGGGTTGTGGATGTACAGTCTTTTGGAATGTGAGTATATGCTGATATTTTTAAACTGTCCCAGAGGGGATGAATATGTTGGTGTGAAATATTTTTCTACAGGTAAAGAGTTTTGAGGTATCAAAGGGAAGGGATATGATTTTTGGGGAAGGAAATGGTGAATTGAAAGGATAGATAAAAAACTTAATTTTCTGAGGTATTATGCTGGATGATAAAACGTGTCTGCATTTAGTGAATCATCCCTCTGTTTTGTCAAGTTGGACATACACTCCTAGAACTATATCAGGTGACTTATATTAAAAAAATTTCTGATGTAATACACATTTTATCAACCAGCATAATTCTCCTGAACTTTCTGAAAGGTTATTTTTTAAATACAAGTTACAGAAACCTGTTTAAAATGGGCTCTTAGGCGAAAGGAACAGAGCATTTTTACTTAACACGTCTGGAAGTGGAAAGCCTTCAGACCGCCTGTGGTCAGACCCCGGGTGCTGCTTCTCTGAGAACTTGCCTCGGCAACGCCCATCCCGCACACTCATTTAGTCTTCTTGCACGTTTCCAGTATTGCCGCCAAAAGCAAATACCGTACGAAAGGGAGAACCTCCCTTCTCAGTCATTTCTTTAAGAGAAAGAAAATGACATTCTCTAAAGCATCCGGAAGCCTTATTTTTCTGATAGTAAATGTGCACATATCCATTTCTACTTCCAAAAAATAGCAGGGAGTGTAGTGTTAAGATGCTGTGCTTAGAAAAACAGGAGCCCACCCCTGGAGCTGGGTTGAGATCAACATTTCCTCAATCAACTTGAGTTAAGATTGTAAACATGGGGGAACTGAATACCAGTGGGTTTCCGATAGGAAGCAGGAAGGAGAGAGTGCATACTGGTGGGAAGTCAGTAGTGATTACAGTCCTGACCAGAGTGGCTCAGTTGGTTAGGCATTGTCCCACAGAGCGAAAGGTTGCTGGTTTGAATCCCAATCAGGGCACATGCCTGAGTTGAGAGTTTGTCTCTGGTTGGGGAACAATATAAGAGACAACCAATTGATGCTTCTCTCCTTTCTTTCTCCTTCCCTTACCCTCTCTCTAAAAATAAATGGATAAAATAAAATCTTAAAAGAATAGTGACCATTACTATATTCAGAATCAACCTCTCAGAGTTCATTGAATAAATTCCTGTTTTATTTTCTTATAGGCAGAAAAAACATTGAGCAGGAATTAAGGAGGCCTTGAGGTCGATTTCTGTAGCAAATCAAAGAATTGTGCTTTATCTGTACTTTATAGTTGTCCTCTTTTCACGAGAATAATTCTGGTAGAAGCTAAGTCATTGGGTATTTACGAAGGCAAAAGGGGTAAAGTGTGAGGAGCACTTTATCGTCTGTTCAGTCTGTGAGGCTCTGTTCTTCCTGCCTCTTTGTGTTCCTTCACTCCTGCATGCTTTTAGGGTTCCTACCTGGCCTTCAGACAGTAGGGAGTTGATTGCAATTGTATCTCTTTTTCTTTGCCCTTGCCATCTTTTAATATAAAATTTAGGTGCTCAAATTACTCCATCTTCACTGGGTAATTGTTCTAGGCAAGACCTGTATCGTTCCTGGAAAACTGCAATATGCATGATATATACAAATGCTGTTGTATCTGTGTAGCAATTTGTACACATGACATTTGCAGCTGTTTACATGGGTTACTCTGTCAAAGCAAGGAAGGAGGGTGTTGATGATGAAAGAAACAGAGGCATCAAAACCTCTCATCATTTACTTGCATCTTAGAGAATTCACCATCATAGGATTTTCTGCCACAGGGCCATCAACATGCCCCTGAAGGTCTGATGTTCCAAACTCAGAAGAAATTAGACGACAGAGCATCATCACCGTCTTCCCAACTTCGATCCTTACAGGAATGACAGAAGTAACCTATGCTGACTAGAGGTTCATGTCCTTACAGGATGATATTTTTATGCTGGGTTTTAACTTTCCTGCTTGAAATTTAAATATAATTATGTAATTTAAAATGTTAATTCAACACTATCCTCTATCTACACTTCAGAAATGGATTTAATCTCTATTCATAAAATCAAACTCATTTACTCCAAAATGTGAGTAAAGGCTCGAATTCTGCACTTGACAGTTCTTCTCTACTCTTGTGTTTGATTATTTTGAGTTTTCTTATACCCTGTTTGGAACAATTTGGTGTTTCTAATTGCTCATTTTGGAAGAATTTCACTCATTTTATTCTTATTTTGGTACACCAAACTCAATTTTTAAGAAAGACGAATATTATCCCCTGTAAAGTATACCTGAAGAGATGTGTACAGATTGTACTTTCACAAACTTAAGATATCACTCATAATCCATCTATTGCGGAGGGAGAAGATATGACCCATGGCTGTAACTTCCCATCTTGATAAAAGGCAAAACAGATAGCTGTGTCTTTTGGAGTAGGGATAGCTTCTTGACATCACTGTATGAGTTGAATAATTGAGATTGCTGATAACAGCAAATATTATTAAATTAAGACTTGTTTCGGGTATTAGAAGAAATAAAGAAGAATGACACTCAGATAACTGTTCTTTTAAAATATACTATTTTAAAAGTATCTGGAGGGAAAAAAGACAATTTAAAACAGTAAAAGTCAATAATTTTCCAAGCTACTTGAGACTAAATGTAAACTGACAAAGACTGAGTCAAGTTCTACTTCTTGAGTGATTTGTTTTGCATCCACAGGCAGAGGATGCTTTACAGATGTGAATATAGGATGCCCATCTGTTCATTTTTGTTTATTTGTTTGTTTAAACAACAGTAATTTATTTTCTCATAGTTCTGGTGTCTACCAATTCAAGGTCAAAGGGTCAGCAGGTTTGGTGTCTTCATGGCCTATGACTTGCAGATGGCTGCCTTTTCATTGTGTCTTCACATGGTCTGTCTTTGAGCCTGTATTTCAACCTCTCTGTTCAAATAAGCACTGCTAGTCCTTTTGGGATTTGAATACATATGCCAAAGATTCTAGATGATTCAAGACATTTCTAGAACTTCTTATGAGCATTTCCACTAGAGTCAGTTTATAAAATAGAAAGAAATTATTGCATACATGATATCATTAAATTATAGCCATACTTCCCTTATGTATTTTGTCCAATATATTCAAATGAGATTCTTTTTATCTTTCCCTGAAGTTTTACACCAGATTTATAATAGATTGAACTCCAGTAGAGTTTTACTTATTAAAAATTCAAGTATTTTCAAGTTAAAATATTCTTAACATTACTTTGTTTAAGGCATATGGGAAAATATTCACACAAAATTGTCATGCATATTAACTTCTAATATGATATAAATTAATAATGAGATTAAACCAAGTAGTTGAGTGTCTATATCTGTTTTATTTTTTAAGAATCATAGGTAATGTAGACGTTTGTTTAATCCACATTATTTGTGAAGCAACCCTTTTGGTGTATAGTCATACTCTGCTAAGGGGCAAGATTGAAACTATATGTATTATTTTAATTCTGACACATAAAGTGCTTGGAAGTTATTTTTACAACAAGAAAAAAGGTGAACAAACCAAAAAAGTAATAATGTTTCTTGAAGCCCTCAGAAAATCAAAGTTTCAAGGGAAACTGCCTCATGAAAACCTAAAGGTGAATACAGGGAGTAGTTGAGACCAGCTTACCTGAATGCAGAAACCGCCGGAGACATAGACCAATAGGAACATTCAAAAGGTAATTTGGAGGAACTGCTGGAGACCGAGTGTGTACTGGCTTAAAAGGGAGAGACTTTGGGGGCTGTAGACATAGGAGGGCCCCCACACTTTTGTGGGTTTTACCTTCAGGTATCTCACCAGTTTATCATGGTGAAGAGTCAAGAAGAATTATCTCACATCTTTTGCAGGGGAAGAGGAAAAGTAATCATTTTGAAATATACCCAGTATACTCTCCATAACAACCATATACTTTCTGGTGATAAATACTTTATCAGAGATTTATCTCACATAGGTGGGAAGTTCATTTACCCAGTCACAGCCTCATATAGCCTTCCTGTCTCACCTAAAGGAGAGAGAAAGAAACACTTGTGAGATCTGAAGCCAGGGGCACCATCCACTGAAAGACAGATTTAATCATAAGATTATGGAATGCCTTCCTCCCCCCCTCATTATTACCATATTAAGAGGTCTTCAGTTTAATCACAGTGAATCACAGCTGATGTGGCTGCAAGGTTCAGACTCAGCTAAGATGCAGTTTTTATGAATATATAAAGACAACAAGAAAAACAAAAGCAAGGACGCTGAAGGAATTTGAGAACACCTACAAGTATAGTTAGCATTAGGCACAGCTCAGTTTCTAGACCGCGTAATGTAAAACCTCACTTGAAAGGCCTATTTAACTCAGTTCCCACTATCTAATATATTATGTGTATCTTTCAACAAAAACATTGCAGGCATACTATAGGCAATAGAAAAATACCATCTTAAAACAAAGAAAGGTCAGAACCAATCAGATATGACAGACATTTTGGAATTATCAGCCAGGGAACTTAAAATGTTTCTGATTGATATATAAAGGGCTGTAATTGAAATTAGCCAACATGGAAAACAAATGGGTAATTTAAACAGAGAAATGGAAACTCTAAGAAAGAATCCAAAGGAAATGCAGAACCTCAAAAACACTGCAGCAGGAAATAGCTTTGATGGACAATTCATCAATAGCCGGGGTGCAGCTGAATGAAGCAGTAAAGAACTTGAACATATGTCAATAAAAACTTCCCAAACTATCATGAAAATTTTCAAAAAGAATGAAAAGACAAAATACAACATACAAGAACTGTGAGACAATTTCAGAAAAGTGAAATTGGTATACTAGAAGGAAAAGAAAGAAAGAACAAAGCAGGAGAAATATTTGAAGCAATAATTGCTGAGAAGGTTCTAAAATTAGTGACAGAATCCAAACCATAGATTCAGAATATTTACAGAACGTTAAGCAAGATAAATAATAAAAAATGTACACTTAAGCATAAAACAGTCAAACTATAGAAGACCAAAGACAAAGAGAAGATATTGAAAGAGGCCAGAGGAAAAATCGCTTTACATACAGTGGAAAAAAAGATACTGAACTAACAGATGATTTTTCTCAGAAATCATGCATAAAAGAAGATAGTAGAGTAAATTATTTAAAGCATTAAAAAACACTAGAATTCTATATCTAAAAAGTATCCTTCAAAAATGAAGGCGAAATAGTGATTTAACTCAGACAAACAAACACTGGGGGGATTAATGGCCAGCTGACCCATCCTGTAAGACATGTTAAAAACATCTTCGGAGATAAGGAAAATCATATAGATCAGATCCTTGGACATGTGTAAAAAAAGGTGGGGGGGTAAACATTGTAGAAGGCATAAGTTAAAATGAAATCTTTTATTGTTCTTACTACTAATTGATCTAATGATAGAAAAAAAATTGCTTATTTTATTTTTTCCTACTATCTAGTGAATGAAGCAATCCATCACCTCACATGTTTATTTTTTTAATGTATGAGAAAACTTAAGTTCTACTCTTTACAAAAAATGCTTGTGAAAGTAATAATAGTGCCAGTGTATTTTATTTTTGTAACATAAGGATAGGTGAAATGAATAACAACTATTTTATATGGGATTGAAATTCTCAATTCTTAACTATATTACTACCCATGAACAGTACAAGGGGGACCCCCCCCAAAATGGAATTATCTTCTGGAGTGCAGGCCCCTTGTGGTACAGGCTTCCCTCACTAGGTGAGTGTTCTAGGAACCCATCTGTATCAGTGTACCAGGTGGTGTCGTGAGACGCTGTGTTTGGCCTCAGTGAAATTTTTTTGAAGACTCTTTTGACACATTTGCTCATTTCACGATGAGTGATTTACAAGCACACTTGCCTGCACCATGAACAGTTTTTGACAAAAAATGGCATGACCCTCATGTCCCACCCTCCCTATTCACCTGGTCTTGCCCCAAGCAACTTTAGTTTTCATTTGTTTCCCTGGATGAACAAGGTCCTCAAAGGAAAACGTTTTGCCTATGTGAAAGAGGTGAAGCAAAAAGCTGCAGAAACACTGAAAGGCATCAAAATCAATGAGTTCAAAAACTATTTTGAGCAGTGGAAAAAACATCTCAATAGGTATATTGCCTCAAATGCACTATACTTTGAAGATGATTGAAGTTTAAACATGTAAGAATAAATATACAATTTTTTAAAAAAATAAATTCTGGCTTTTGGGTGTCCCTCCTTGTACAGTATTGTTTGAGAGTAGATTTAGATTGGATGCAAATGTAGATTTCAAAATCAAGGGCAGTCACATAAAAAAATACAGAAAGAAGCAAAGCTAATATGCTAAGAGTGGAGAGAAAAATGAAAAAAAAAATTCTCAAAGCCAGTAAAGGGAAAATAAAGAGGAAAAGAGAAGAAAAAAAAATAAGTAAAATGAACAGAAACAGTTACAAACTATAATGTGGATGTGAATGGTTTAAATCTGCCAGTTACATAAAATTGATTATCGGAGTGGACTCAAAAAACCCAGACCCAACTACGTATTATCTATGAGCGATTCATTCTGAATATAAAGACACAGATTACTGTCTAAGAAAAAGAAAGCTCGAATACCGTGTAAGTCAGACCAAGCAGATTTCAGAACAAGGGAAATCCTCAGGGAAATGATGGGCATTACAAATTGATAAAAGAGTCAGGTGTCTAAGAAGATCCAACAGTTTTTAATGTGTATACTTGTAACAACTTAGCTTCAAAATACATGAGGCAAACATTGATATTATAAGGAGAAATAAACCCACTATTTTATTTTGTTCTTTTATGATTTTTAAAAAGAAACTTTTTATTATGTCAAACTTAAAGGATGTCCAAAAGCAGAAAGGCCAGCAGGAAGAACTGCCGTGTAACCATCACTCCGTTTCAGTAGCTACCAAGGCACAGCTACACTTGTCATGTCTCTTCCTTGGCTCCTCGCCCTCCCAGTCTCGTGTTACTTTGAAGCAAATGCCAGATCTTGTATCACTCTTTCCATAAATGTTTCATTTTCCAGTTGTAAAGGTTAAGAAGGCTTTTTTTGTTTCTTTTTTAATTTTAGTATAATTAACTTAATTTTTTAAAGATTTTATTTATTTTTAGAAAGAGAGGAAGGGAGGGAGAAAGAGAGAGAAAGAAACATCAATGTGTGTGGTTGCCTCTTGAGTGACATCTATTGGGGACCTGGCCCGCAACCCAGACACAGGCCCTGACTGGGAATCGAACCAGCAACCCTTGGGATCACAGGCTGGTGCTCAGTCTACTGAGCCACACCAGGCAGGGCTAATTAATTTAATTTTTATTGTGGTAAGAACACTTAACCTGAGATCTACTGTAACAAATTTTTAAGTATACAATACCCTATTATTAACTGTGTGTACAGAATTGCACAGCAGATCTCTAGAACTTACTCATTTTGCTTAACTAAAACTTTACCTATGCTGAGCAGCCGCACTGCAGTGCTCCTGTCCCCAGCCCTGGCAATGCCCATTGTGCTCCGTTTCTCTGAGTTTCGATATGTTAGATACTTCGTTTAAGTAGAATCAGGCAGTGTCCGTCCTACTCTGTTTAGTCAGAGGTTTCTATACTTCTCTTTCAGTAATTGATGAATCAAGCAGGAAGAAATTTAATTATTAATGTTAATCAGCACTATTAATCAATTTATTGAACTGCCATTTATAGAATACTACGTATAACAACAGACCGTCATTCTTCTCAAACTTTCATGGAACCTATACCTATAGAGAGCGCATCCTGTGCCATCCAACACACCTTAACTTTGAGACAGAGGAGATAATACAAAATATGTTCTCAGACCACAAAGGAAATAAATTAGAAACCATTAACAGAAAGATGGCTGGAAATCCCCAAATACTTGAAGATTGAACATGTTTCTAAGGAACACACATGGATACAGGATTCTCTAGAGAAGTTAAAAGATATTTTAAACTAAATGAAAATGAAAGAGCAACCTTCCAAAATTTGTGAATTCAGGGAAAACAGTGCTGACAGGAAAATTTATAACATTAAATGCACACATTAGAAAAGGGGAAATACATGAATTTAGTAATCTAAGCTTAATCTTTTACTTTAGGAATTTAGAGAAAGAATAACAATGTAAACATGCAGCAAGCAGAAGAAGAGAAATAATGCAAAGCAGAACCGAAAACTGAAATGGAAATCAGGGAAACAATGCAGGAGATCAGTGAAACCAAATCTGATTGTTTCAAAACATTACACTTTTTGGTAAATCTCTGGCTAGGCTAACAAAATTAAAAAGAGAGAAATCACAAATCAGTAAATAGAAAAAAATGAAAGAGGCATTGTCACTACTGATGCCACAGACAAAAAGGGGTTATAAAGTAATATTAGAAACAGCCCTATGCCTACTAATTTGGTAACTTATATGAAATGGACCATTTGTTTTGTAAGGCACAAGCTACCAAAACTCAAACATAGAGAAATAGGCCCATTTCTTTTAAAGATATTGAATAATAATTAGTACCTTCCAAATAAGGATGTACCATGCCCTGATGATTTCACTGGTGAATTCTAAAAAATGTTTAAAGAAGACATAATACCAAACATTAACAATGTCTTCTAGAACATAGAGTAGAGGGAATGCTTCCTAACTCATTCTATGAGACCAGCGTTACCCTAACAGGAAAACTAGACAAAGACTTTACAGGAA
This sequence comes from Trachops cirrhosus, assembly GCA_028533065.1. Classification (NCBI taxonomy): domain Eukaryota; kingdom Metazoa; phylum Chordata; class Mammalia; order Chiroptera; family Phyllostomidae; genus Trachops; species Trachops cirrhosus. The sequence continues at coordinate 23,203,915 of CM052547.1, read as the reverse complement.
AGGGAAACTATTTACACTCTTGACAGTTAATGGTTTGTCAAGAATGTCAGTGCTAAAATCTTTAAAAATACTGCAAATCCAGCCCTGGCTGGTGTGGCTCAGCGAATTGAGTGTTGGCCTGCAAACCAAAGAATTGCTGGTTTGATTCCCAGTCAGGGCACATGCTTGGGTTGTGGGCCAGGTCTCCAGTAGGCAGTGCGCAAGAGGCAACCACACATTGCTGTTTCTCTCCCTGTCTTTCTCCCTGCCTTCCCCTCTCTCTAAAAATAAATAAATAAAATCTTTAAAAAATTTAAAATACTGCAAATTTAATTCAGTAATTTATTTTAAAAATATATACCACCAACAAGTTGGATTATTGTAGGCATGGATTCCATTTGAATATAAATTAATATAATTTACCACAACAACAGGAAAAATGAAAGGAATAAATCATATGATCATATCAATTAATACAAAAAAGGCCTTTGGTAATGGATTAGAGTTGGAGTCATCAGTATGAACTCATGTTTATAAAGATGGTTACATATAGACAAATTTATAGAAATGTTTATATGCATAGTTTCTTATACACATATATTTTCTTGCTCTGTTAGATGAAGGGCCTAGAAGCAGCAATAGACAGGTAGCAACAGGCACACTGGTGTCCAGAGCTTGGTTTCTGATGCCATTCTCTAATAAAATTAACCTGGACTGCTTGGACAAATGGCTGGTTCTAGGAAAGGGACAGCAAATATTTAAGATGAGCCTGGAGCATTTTGTTGTACCAGAAAGTCAGGAAGTACTAAAAAATACGACAGCAGTATGTCCAAGGGATACACGAGCAAATTGAAAGAGCTCCTAGTTGCTACAGCTTGAAAAATTTGAGAAACAAAATAAAGTATTATTGGATTATAATGTAAAGTACAAAATTAATATCCATAGTCCATAATTATATAAATAAATGATTCATTGAATAAATTATTGATAGGGGAGAAGATAAAGATCTCTGTTGCAGAATTCCAAATAATTCACGTAAATACTACGCCTTTAATGAAGGGAACATAAATCTTCACTCCTTAAGCATGGGTGCATGGTAGCTTCCTTCCATAAAGTATTGAAAGGCAGGAAAAAATGAGTTTACAGTAGAGAATCCTGGTAAACACTTTATCAGCCATGTGATTAATGTCAACATAAATAGTGATAACTAATGTCAATAGTATATATTTTAATATGAGGTACTCAAAATGTCACTTGACTTCTATGCTCTTTTTGGCAAAAACACATAATCTCAGTCTCATCATTACCTGGCCTGTACTCATTAAAACCATCAAACACACAAAAACATGGGCAGTCTGAGAAACTCCACACCTAAGAGGAGCCTAAGGGTACATGTCAAGTGAGTGGAATATGGTTCTAGATGGGATCCTGGAACAGAAAAAGACGTGAGTACAATCTAAAAAACTCTGAAAAGAACTGTGAGCTTTAGGTAATAATAACATGTCATTGTTGGGTGATTAATGGTAACAAAAGTATCTTACTTGGATATTAGGTCAGTAATCTTCCTGCTATTACTGTTGTCACCCTTTTGTCCCTGAAGGGTCTTGCAGGCCTCAAGAAAGTTGTCTCAACTTGTTTGTTGCATGTTATCTATGATAAAAGGACACCTATTGTAGATCATTTCCTGTAGAATGCACAAAATTACTCACCTGTGATGACGTATGATTGTTTTGAGTATAAGACATAAGGGGAGAGGGACTATTGTCCATTACTTCTTTCAAGCTTAGCCCTGCAGTACAGCAAATAGCCTACCATCTGAGGACAGTGCAGCTGGGCACCCTTTGGAAGACAAACATCTTTCGCTCTTTGTTTCTGCCTTTACATACCTGAAACGAGTCTACTTCCTGGGCACTACTATCTATTATTTGTAGATTTATCTCAAAGTTGTCCCAGCATGTTTTCATTATGGGTTGCTCACAACACAGGTTATTATTATCATCTCTCTGAGCTAGTGCAGATCTCTCCGAGAAACCAAACCATTGACTGGAAGCCTTGTTAGCAATTAAGGGAATTGCCTGGCTCTTCCTCAGCTTGCTGTTCCCCAGTGCTCAGCCTCCCCAGCCACAAGCCTTTCTACAGAACACCTTCCTGTGTATGTTCAATTTTTCGCTCAATGCTTGCACTTCTGGAATTCCCATCTATGACCTTAATTATATTCAGATATTCACAACAGTGAGATTGTTGTAGAAACACCAATAGGGGACACACTATAGTAACTTAGTACATAGTTCACAAATCTTACATTGCTGCCCCACCCCCTTCCTTCTAAATGTTGGAGGTTCACTGCATAATGTTGCTTTGGGTGAATGAACAAAAATCCTCTGTCTTCTAAATATAGGTCTTTATATGGTAGGAAGGTCACAGATTTATCTCAAGCTTATGAGATCTGGAGGACTTTAGTAGAACAGGAAAATACCACATTTCTCATATTTATGAGTGTCTTTGAACCCAAGAAGGGTTTCATTTGTAAACATCTAGATAATCTATCTAATATATTTATAGATAATATATTTAAGGAGTTTCCAAAGCAAGGCAGGGGAATGTAACCTTGAAAATAATATAAAATGGCTGTATTGCAAAATGTTGTAAATATTAGTTGAGCACAATGAGACATATGCTAGGGGGCTGAGGAACCAGAAAATTGCAAGCATTTTAGAGCAATATCTCTTACTTTAAATTCACCTGCAGTTCCTGGTGAGTGACAGCTGCTAAAGGAAAAGAGAAAACAATAACAGCAGCAACAAAATCCCCCATAAGTTTAATAGTCACCCACTGGTTGTAAATGTGAAGAGGACCTCTCCAAAGACAGAACTGAAAAGTAGAGGAATCCTCCTTTACTATAAAAGTAGAGGAAGCCCCTGACCTCCAGCCCATTAACGGGCAAGCTCTGAATGCCACTTGTGTGACAAAGCTTTGCAATGTTTTGTAGGATTTTAATTTCACTCCCTGGAAGCATGTCTTTGTCCTCGCTCAAATATGTTTGCAGTTTTTCTAATCCCAATTTATTTCAGTCAGAATTATGTTTTCTTTTAGGGAAAAATGGAAACAAACTCATAAATTTTTGATAACACAGGATTGAGTGTCTTTCTGGCCAATCTGGCCCCAGAAACACTTGCTACCCATTTCCCTTCTTTCCCAGAGGAGCCTGGTGGTCAAGTGCTAAAAAGAACAGAGTATTTTATAATGACAACACACAAAGTTCTGAGTTTGTTTTTGAAGAGACATTACAACTGCAGCTGCATTTACAAAGGAATCTAGTAGAAGGTATAGAAAAGTTGGAGGAACAAGTTTTTACAGTAAATTTTCAAATTTCATACTCTGGACCCTGTTTTCAAAGACATACAGTTGATGTTAATTGTTTCTCATCCTCACCTGAGGATGTATTTATTGATTTGAGAGAGAGAGAGAGAGAATGAGAAAGAAACATCGATGTGAGGGAGGAATATTGATGGGCCACCTCCTGTAAGCTCCCTGATTGGGGATCAAACCCACAACCTTTTGGTGTATAGGATGATGCTCCAACTGAGTCTCTAGGCCAGGGTGAAGTTACTATTTGATTGATTCATGCATAGGCCACATTTTGTAAGCTATTATACATACACGGTCCCTAAAGGGAGTGTGACTGTATGTCCACCAGAACAATGCATGAGACACAGTGAATTCTCAAGAACACTATGTTGAAGGAATTATGGCAATAAAACTGTGTCTTTTAGGCTTAGAAGATGGGATGTATACCTGTATGGAATGGATTATGTTCTCCCAAAATTCATATACTGAAGTCCTCCTAGTATCTTAAAATGTGGCTGTATTTGAGGATTGGGGTATAAAGAGGTAATGAAGTTAAATGAAATCCTAAGGGTGAGACCCTATTTCAATATGACAGGTATCCTTATAAGAAGCACAGTTTAGACACAAACACACATGCACAGAGAGACAAGCCCGTGTGAGGACACAGAGAAAGTGGCCATCTGGAAGACAAGGAGAGAGGCCTCAGGAGAAACCAAACCTGCCAGTACCTGAATCCCAGATTTACAGCCTCCTGAACTATGTGGGAAAATAAATCTCTGTTGTTTAAGCCACCCAGCCTGTGGTGTTTTGTTATGACAGCCTTAGCAAACTAATATAATACCTAAGATAGTGTTACAAGATAAAATACAGGATGTTTGATTAAATTTGAATTTTAGATAAGAGTGTATTTTGTTGTTTGTTTTAAGCATGAGGAAGTCCATGTAATATTTGGGACATTCTGATACAACAACAACAACAAAATCACTGTTTATATAAATGCAAATTTAACTGGGTGTCTTATATTTTATTTGTGATATCTGGCAACTCAAACCTATGAGTGGTGGAGAGGAGGAGCCATTTGAACTAGATAACAAAAGATAAAAAAAAATGGTAGGGATGGAATAGTACTGAAGCCAGGCAAATCAATATGAACAGATCCCAATGGAAATTTTCACCTATTTTTGCCATTGTGTTGATACCACAGCAGCCATCATAGCCCATAATCATTATAAGTATTCAGAAATGGCAACTTAATTTTATAAGGAAGATATAATTGCCATCTATCACTCAGTGGTTTCTAAACCTATGAGCTTTAAAAAATAAAAATGAACCAATTTTGGGGGACTCACCCAGACTAATGGATTATTAATTTAATGTGATTAAAAAGAGCTAATTGGCTCAATCTAAACCCATCTTATACCCATAAACCACTGGGCAGCTTGAGCTCCATTCTGTGGACATTTTCTCTACAACTGAACCTGAAACCTTGTTAAACCCTCTGCTGAAGGGAAGGCCCCATTTTAATGGCCCCAAGGAACCATCTCCACATCTTTGGTTGGTATGATATTGTATCAGAAACTAAACTCTTTAGCATTTTCTCAACAGGCTGAATTAATCTTTCTACATCTCTGTGTGTATGTGTGTAAGTACAATTCCATGTGCTTCCCTGGAACCAAATTTTAGGATAATCACATAATTCCATGGGATTGTTAGGGAGGTAAAAGTAAATAAAGCATGAATTTTTACTTCAAGTTGAAAAGTATTGTTTCTTTCTCATGGGGAGACCCTTCATCTTGATAAATGAAGCCACGTGCTATTGACGCAGGACACCGTTCAAAATGAGTGTTATGCAGTCCAGTGTCTGATTAACTGGTGCTGGCCAGATTTACCGAGTCAGGAAGACTATTTTATAATTTATGTATTAAACTTCTGGGGAACTTGGCAGTCAGTTGGTAGAAAGGAAAATGCCACTAACTACTCCTGTTGGGAGATAAGTGGCTAACACTGATGAATGTAAATATGTCTATTTTTCAAAGACACTGGGCTGCATGAGCGGGGCATTGTGACTCAAAATCATGGAGGGTAAGTACTAGCAGGGGTCACAAGATGAGACCAGGAAGAAGGGAATTAGGAGAGAAACCAAGTTGAGTATAAGAGTTCAAGGGAGAACACGCAGACACACAAATGAAGACTGGGCACATGAGGACCATTCATCTGGGCCTGGCACTGTTACTTGCAAATGCATTCTGTGGAACCAGATACATTTTGGGGACTATCTGTGCCCCCTGCCCAGTTCCCTTTCTTCCTTCTAGTGAGGAACTACACTTACTGACGTTGTAGGAGACCTCTTGTTCCAAATGAGACTCCAGGGCTCTCAGTCACAGTGCCATGCCCATTTGACCACAGGAATAGGTGCTGGTATCATGCAAGCTAGTCAGTATAGCCCATGTTTGTGGCCTCATAGTTTTGCTCAGAGATGGTGAAGGATATATGCCAGGTCGATCAGATGTCTTCTGGGAATTTTTTCATACAGTCCTGGAGAAAGAAGGTTTTTTTTCCCCTTCGCTAACAAGCTATAAGGCTGTAAACTCAGAGCTGTTAGTGATTACCTTCCCAGCCATGGGCAGAGTCCTGAAAGACTGAGGCCCATGCCCAGGCAGAGTATGAGAAGATGAATGCATATAGTCTATATCATTCTCTCTCTCCTGCTCCTTTTGTCTCTGCCTCTCTTTTACACACACACATGATTGGTGAACCTTATTTGCTTGATCTTGTGGCTGGCTGTGTGAGTGTGTTTGTTCACACATGTGTAGTTCGGTTAAATGGGCCAACCGATTCCCCTTTTTGCTTGAATGGGTTTGTGTGATTCTGTCACTAACAAACAGAAAAGTCTTGACTGATGATGAGCATTGTCTTTACTGTTACGTGGCCATGAATCTGTCTGAACTTTGCTACATGCCATTTAGTTGACTTACAGTTAGTTACTACAAAGAAGAAGAAGCTTCATATTTATCTTGATAGCTATCCCTCTGTATTTGGAATCATTTTTCCTTGAGCTTCTTCTACCTTTAGCTCCTGTAAAACAGAACATAATGTTTCAGGGTTCCAATGAAGAATGGATATTCAATGAACTGCAGATTATTCTTTCTGAAACATTACCACGCACGACTGGACCTGTCTGTTTGTGGTCTCTTAAGGATGCTTGGAATATTTCCATATTTGGATCATTGCTCAAGCTGCAGTTAGTACTCTGAAATTTACTCTTTTCTTCTCTGCTCTTGATGAATTCTTTCTACCTTTCAATGCCTTTCCCAAGGCTCTCCAGAGCAAGGAATTCTTTTGACTCAAGCCATATCTGGTTGCTTATCTTTGAAGGACATTATGTCCTTCTACAGCTTTTTCAATTAAGTCGAACATATACTGCTTTTTATAAACTGAGGAAGGGATAAATGGCCTTATAGAAGTATCTTCTGACTTTTTTTTTAATTTTATGGAGATTAATCTGCACTTGAATTGTAAGTGGAGGTTTCATGGAGGAGGAATATTCCACATGGACCATAAAAGACAGTAATTCAAGAGGGTTAGAAACACTAACTTCCTGACTTTCTTTTGGAATGACAAAGGCAGTTGAAGTGGAAGGTGAGATGGAGTGGGGAAAAATACCAACTTATTTATAAACACCCTCCATCTCCTGCAGAGCTTACAGGATGCCCTGCTTCCTTTGGTCTTGGCTCTTTATGAGTTTGATCCCTGACTGAAACACTACATTTTATTTTTAATTTAATTTTTTAAGGATTTCTGCCTTTTGGGAATGCATTTAGACTTTCGAGGACATCTGTCTGTCAAGAAGGATAATGACATTTCCAGTGCATATTCACTGAACAGGAATCTTAATCTGAGGCAGGACCTTAGGGGTTCCATGGAAAAAACAGAAAGTCATGCTCATCTGAGCCTGATAATTTAAGAGAACTGGTCATCCAGCTGCAGTTAGAAGCAGCTCCTCACACAGAAGTCAGCAATTATCTCTTAGCCCAGGTGACAGATGGTAGGAAAGCATTCTCCTAGGCCCAGGAACTTGGCTGCTACATCTGCGAAGACATTTCTCATCAGGCTTCTTGCATATTCATAGTATGACAGGCTCCAGTGTTATCAAGAGGAGCAGACCCCTTCCAGTTCGGTCAGACCTCATTCTTTGCTTAGTCCATGCATCTTCAAACTCCTTCCACTAAACTCTAGTTAAACCGGACAAATAGAATATAATCAAGCAAATAGTGTACATATATGGAATTGACACACACACACACACACACACACACACACACACACACACTTTAGACTCTCCTTTACCTCACACTTTACCTTTAGTGGAATAATCCAGTACAGGAAATCCTATAAAAGTGGGAAAAACAGAACAAGCAAGCATATAATTAAGCAGTCAAAACCCACTTTAACTTCAATATTTCTCTGGAGGAATATTTGATTTATATTATTTTCACACTGGTCTTTCTCATCAAACTTAAAGTTTCTTGAGGCCAGGGACTTTCTTTTATTCATATGGTCATTCTAACAACACTTTAATATATGCTTGTCAAATAAATGGATAAATTAACCAGTTAATTAATGGGTTGAGAAGACAGTACTGACATTTTCCAAATAGACAGACTTTTATGGTAAAAGAAAAAGGAGTTTTTTTAATTGATAAGAAGCTCCTGGGTCCTTGAAGGTGGAAGGTAGGTATCATTGAGGAAAATTCTATGCTGTTTCAGTGGAGAGAATTGGTTAGAGCCACAGATACCTGCCAACCCAACCTGAATGCTTGTCTGAATACCAGGTTCTGTTCTGATTCAAGGCCTAGAGTTTTTCCACAAGGTCTCCACCAGCACCTATTCCTACCCACTTTTGTACAGGCCCCAATTCCCAGAGCATTTTTCACCTTGACAGTTTTTGTGTTAATTTTCATTTCAAGGATTTTGCTACTTAGTTGGACCCCCGTTGACCTTCTCCAGATTTAACCCTCATACTCAAGAGTCATTCTTACCTTGTTTTTATCTCAAACCTGCCTCATGACCCTGCGCTCCTAAGACCTTAGCTATAAGACTGAATCCTAGAATTTGTGACAATTGCATATAACATAGAGGATGTCTTATGCACTCACATTCTTACTGTATTTCATAAACATTACAAATTCATTTTTTAGGAACTCAATGAAACTTAAATATAATTAAATAATCTTTCTACCTTAAAAAAAAAACTCTTGGACAAATTTAGCCATAAAATTATCATGTGAGTTACACGTGACAGTCTCAATTTCAGTAGAAGCTTTCTAACATCCAAACACTGAAGTGTTTTGGGAAGTTGACATTTACATGCAACATCATAGGGGCATGTGGCTTCTCATAACCCATGAGATTTTGTTTGGTAGTTTTACAATGGACATAAACTTTGAGTCACATAGAACACCAGTGCTTTACTTGTATTTCCTTTTTGATTAAATTTATAGTCAATTTTTTTTCATTAAATGGAATATCTGTCAATGGAAGTGAAAAAAAATCTGAAATCTTATCCCAAACCTCATGACACATATTGTTGGGTGCCTAAGTGACAGGCCTTCCTGAAAGTGATCAGGTATACCTGCCCATAATGGTATTATGGCTTAATGGAAATATGATGTTATGTTTCTGAGATTTTGCAAGTTCTACCCCCTGAATTGTTTTGCCTGGTGAGGGATTGTACTTTGTTCTGTTACATACTAACAATGAATTTTTGTTTCAAAGCTATATCTACTCTGTGACTTTTGAAGACAATATGGCTTTCAGACATTGAACTTAAAGTAAAAACCAATACCAATGACGTAGTCAACCTTGCAATAAATGGGTGAATACCATTAAGCAAAACTAATTAAGTTGGTGAATTTCCTGGCAATGATGAATTTATCTGAGCTTGCTTACCATCTAGCAGCTGACAAGTATAACTGAAGAAGCATCCTGATTTTATTAAAAAAAGTTACAAAGCAGAAGTATGTGTCTTGGAATCAAAGAAATAATAGATCAAGGAAAAGTTCATGTTATTAATATTAACCTAAGTATCCCCAAACCCTACTAGTCTGTAGCTATGAATTGGGGAATCCGAGCATGTATAACTAGGAGATAGCAAAACTCTGTCTCAGAATTTTCTGTTATCTGGGCACTCCCAAGGATATCTTATGCTTTGAAACTCAATTGCTCATACTATTCTCCTTCTTCCAGAGTTGCCTGTGTCCTCTGTGAAAACATTACTTTCTGGGTGCCCTAGTATATGTGGCAGGGTCAACCACTGCACCACGGTGCTGTGCCCCCACTACACCATGGGTAGGCCTTTCTGCCTAACTCACCTTGTCTTTATATCTCTAGTCTTGAGTTTCAAGAACCCCATTATCAATAGAGTTATTTCAGCTATTCTCTGCCTGTGACGTATTTCTCTGTAAGAGGAGATGTTAACCCTGTGGTTGGACCAAGAGTACAGACAAAATATCTTTCTCTGTTTCTAAAGCTAACACAGCCTAGATCTTAGGTGTGACAAGTTTATCAACAGGCTGGCATGGTTATGATGTGCAAATATTTGTTGAGAGCCTACCTCGTTCCAAGTGCTAGGGACCTACAAAACAGTATAAAAAATCACTCCAAACAGATGAACATAGAGAACACAAAACTGAAGAAACACAGTTTTGAGGAGTATTATGAAAGTGGAGAATGCTGTGCTTTGAGAGAGAGTAATACAATATATGTGTTTTGTATGGGAATAGGATGGCCTGCAAAATCAAAGGCATAGGTGAGAAAGTGAACTTTATGCAACTGAACAGGAGCCAGGTAGGTGAGGATCAGCATATGTTAGGATATGTTAGGCAGAGCATTATCAGGGGAAATTGCTCTAGGCTGGAAATGAAGTTGGCATTTTCCAGAAGTGAAAGAGAGACTCTGTGGCTAGAATTTCTGGACCAAAGATGAGAGTGATGGTAATTTAGGTGAAATAAGGAAACATAGCTTGAAGGTCATATTCTATATACTCTTAATTTCTATAGAGAATTATTTATTTTATTTCATTTTAAGAATTTTTTATTTTTTTTCCATTACCATTTATCCATGTCTATATTTAATGTATCCAACTTGATCAGATTTACTTTAAAAAATAATCCTCAGGGAAAGTTGGCAAGGCCAATGTCAACATTTTATCTATGTGTGTGTGTTTTCTCTTTTCTCTGTTTTAGTACTCAGGTCCCAGAAAGGTTACCTTTGTGGCTGAGACCAAGAAGACACAAAATGATAATCTGGAACAAACTTACCTCGTGAACCCAGGCTAATCGATGTAATCTTCGACTGGATGGTTTTTAAGTGAATGTGTATTCATGTTTGATTTGGTTCCAGACCTTTCCTTTGAAATCAGGAACATGTCATTGCTAAGTCTGAGCATGCCCTTGAACATCCTGAAGGAAGGCAACACGGACAAACACATATCTGATCTTGTGTATCATCTGTGTTTTAAGAGTAAGGAACCAATAGTTACTAGATGAATTGTTGTAGTAGGAAGGTTTCCAATGATTCAGTTTGGAATGAACTGACTTGGTTGGGGCTGGGGAAGGCAGCGGGGGATACTGCACAGCTGATCAATTAATCTGAATATCAAAATTTAACTGAACTCCCAACTTCTGGGATATACATTGCCAACCACTAGAGTGCATGAGAATGCCTAGCTTTGATATGTCAAGGCCAGCTGTGCACTTTGAAAGAGAACATACCCTGTGCCTCCAGACTTCTGATTGCCGAGGTGAGACACCAACCCAGCAATGCTCAGTCCCCAGGGACCCCAACTGTGATCTCAGTGTCCTGGTTTTGCTGAGCCTACAAATTTCCAAGCCAAGGCTCATGTCCATATCTTGAATTCTAATTTTTTCATTAACACCTACTTCTTTCCTAATATTATTGCATAAATCTGACTAGTTTAGTAGTCATTAGCCTTTACGAAAATTTTTTTAAAAAAGAAAGCTCTTCTTGAGTCAAGATATAAACAAATAAAAATTCCTTGGTTCAATGTAGTGTTTTCTCATTAAATTTCAGTGGTTTTAATAACTTTTCAACCTAACCTTGATTTTCTTTCTAATACTAAGAAGAAAAATACCTTCAGCTACTTTTTCAGGAGGACAATTATTCAGGATCTCTTAGTACATGCTGCTGTAAGAACATGAAGAGAGTTAAATAGGCACTCACACTGACCTTGAGTAGTTTATGATCTAAGTAGAACATTATGATGCAGAAATATATCTTCAGGGAATGCATTAGAGACCTTACATTACTTATGTGTTTAAATTATGTGCAAGAAAAAGGTAAGAGAATTTAATTCAGTAATGAAGAAGGGAAGAACTTCAGTTTGAGGGAAAGAATCAAAGATTAGCTATAAGCTTGGGAAGACCGTTGGAAGGATAAGCTGTTTTAGAAGTGTCTTTTTAGAAAGAAAAAGATTTCAGTGAATCAGGGCTACAAATTTCAAGCATGAGGATTTATCTTAGGAGACATCTTGGTGACAGGTATCAGATCTGTGAGTGATGTTGTTCATAAGTACATTTTCCTAGAAAACATGTTAGGTTGGATGATAGTGTATACAGATCATACTTGTTAATAGAATATAAATGATAGAATGGAACTGTATTGTTTGGGTCAGCTATGGAAAGGCTTACTGGGGAGGCTGGACTTGGACTACATGTTAAAGGATATGTAGAAAATTGACCAATGTAGAAAAATAAGTAGGGGCCATTAAGCAAAATAGTAAAAGAGCAGATGTATTTGGGGAGATTTATTGGAATGTGTAAATTTGGGCCAGGTGATGGAGAGTCATAAATGCTACAGAGCAGATCCACATAATGGTCTCGTTTTAAAGTAAGAAATCTGGAAAGAGGAGTATAAGCATGTCATATGAACCGTTTCTTTTTTCTGGTCTGGGAGCCAGTCTGCCTGTAAACCCTCATTATCTCCAACTTCCTTTGTGTTTTCAGTGCTCTCCCTTCTTGTCTTCTTCATGTTGGATGTAACACTCCCATGTTCTGGATAACAAAAATGCCTTGGCTTGTATCGTTTGCCTTTGCCAAACACTGTCATACACAGACTCAGCCAGGGACAATCAACAACTAATAGTGTACAGGTTCCCCCAAAGCAGGCAGGGTGAAAAAGCTACGGCCAAACCTCTGTGTTCACAATAATTGGTTTAGTTCTATCAAAAAAAAGATGCCTTGTGATTTGTATCTGGAATTGCCTACATAGATTATCTAAACCTAAAGAACAATTAGACATTTAAGTGCAATTTCCAGTATTTCACATTACTTAAATTATTGTTCTTTTTTAAAGTTCAGCTGAACATTTCCTCTTGTACCTAGCTTCAGCTGAATGTTAATACAAACTATAAATCCTTTTTCTGAATTCCTGAGTTTATTCTGCTCAAAACTTTGAATTATATTCCCCTCAACAAATAGGTCACATGGGGCTTTAGAGAGATAACTGAGCCTAACCTTTTCGATCATTTCCTTAACTGTGGTCTGCACATAAGAGTAAGATTGCTAATATGTTATTAATAATCAGATTCACTCAGATATATGAACTCTCCATTTCAACTTTTAGTAGTTGGAATCGTTTTGCCGTGGGCCCTGAGCCATGCCATTCCATGGGTAAAGTCCTGTTCACATCATTCCTCCAACCCACTGCCATTTGGGAAAATGGCACCAAGTATTCTATCTTGTGAAATGAGGCTGACAATTTCTGCTTGTTCTTTCCACCTTCAGTCATTTTAGGAAACAATACAGACTAAGAAATGAAACTCTTTGAACTGCCTGGAGGAAAAAATCTAACTTAAATCCTTTGTATTATTAACCAAACTCCAAACCTGAAAGGCTTAGTTTTACTTTGAAACTTCAAATCCACCACATTCTTGAATAGTGTGAGCTTGACAAATCATATCCCCCTCCATCTCTCATTCAGGCAGCTTCTGATCCTGCTGAGATTGTGGGGAATATATGACAGAAGCAGGACCAAGGAAGGGGATGGGGTGAGTGCTGGGGGTCAGGGAGTTCACATTCCTCAAATATTCTAGAACTTCGGTTTTATCCTGGAAAGAAAATAAATGGATAATTGAGTGGGGAAAGTGTTGATGTGCTCTACCAAGAATAAAATTGATAATACTTGATCAGTTTGGGCTGTTTTATTCCTCCTAATGGAACACCTTTAGAAAATGGGAAGCTACAACCAGTTTCCACCTCCAGTTGTTGCATGCCAGGCCCTCTTCTCCAAGGCTGGCACTCAGCGTGTCTGTTCTAATGTGGGATAATAACACATCTCTATTATGTAAACTTCATGAAGGGGTTAAATGAAAGTACAAGTAGAAATGAAAATATTCCTAGAGAAAATAAAAGAGAAATTGTACAATTTTGTCGATGAAATGATTAGTAATTACTGCTCCTAACAATTGGCAGGAAGCTGTATCATTTTAAAGTGTTGGCGTGTGTTATAATATTAACTTTCTACCTGTACCATCTCCTCCCAGAGTTTTGAAGAAGACTGAAGGGGTCATTTATAAAAATGAAAATGAACATTATGTCCATCTTCCCCTTCAGCCTACATATGGAGACGAAGGCAGAATCGCTCTGAAGGTTTACTCAGGGCAGGAGAAGAGACATAAAAGTTTGATGACAAAGTAATTTTAAGAAATTAACTTTGGTTAATTTCTCTGACCTTGCTTTAAGAGGTGCAGCTGTGCTGAGTCCACAGAGTCCTGCAACCAAGCCGTGCCTCGCCTGGTGACTCTTCAGCAAAGGCAATGCTTTGCTATCATTGTTCTTTTGTTCCTGTACAGAGAATGATGCTTCCCCTTCTCCTGCCTTTCCTTTCTCACAGCGTAGGTCTGTTCTTTGCCTGGAAACATCAATGTGTCTTTATCTCTCTTGCTAACAGGAAAACTAAGACTATCAGAACCAATTCAACCATGGACTTCTCTAGTCACCACACTATGATGACATTTTACCAATCCAGGTGTCATGTGCTGGTGTGAATACTTCAAGGAATAAATATTGAAATATTAAAAGTGGAATGACCTTCTACCATATAACATTGTCCTCTGGCAAGAATTGATACACCATGTTGCTGAGCAAGGCCTACACAGGGCCTTTCCCTGTTCTACCATGTTCTATGGAAATAATTAAAAAAAAATTTCTGCAATCACTTTCTGTAGTTTCCAATCACCTGTATTCTTATTACTAGTCTATACTCCTCCTGTTGATATTTCGTGTTACTAATATGTAGTTGCCTATTTATAGTCTTCATTGACTGTTGATTCTGTGCTAAGCACTGGGAAAGAGATATAAGGTGAGCCAAAAAGCAACTTATATTTTCTACCCTTCTGGTACTTATAGTTAGTATGGAAGAAGGAACTTAATCACACAAATTGTATTTGAATTTAGGGTTTCAAAAATGCCTTTCACAATCAAATCATTATATTTCATTAATATGTAATATATTTTACATGAGGAAGGGATAACTAAATTTAAAATTACTAGGTAGAGTAACTGATACTAATGGAATCCAGGGGAGGATGGGAGAGAAGTAGAAAATGTTTTAGGCAGAGTGGAGTACTGTGATGTAGCAAATAAAAATATAGGATGTACTCTGTGTCTAGAAAGAAGGAGCACTTTTCTCCCTTCTTTCTGCTAAATGCAACTATGAACCCTGGTCACTGCATATAAAAAAATGTAAGAAGCCTATGAAAGGTAGAGAGAAGAAGGCAGACTGGACAGGGACCTCTAGAGTCAAGGAGCAACATGGTGTGGTGAGTTCCCTGGGTTTGCTTTTTATCTCATATGCTCTGTATTTTCAGCTGAGGAACTCAGAAACCTAGAAATGTCAGTGACACAAATAAAGCCTCAACAAAAACCTGATATTTTTAGCTAAAAGATTAGAAAAGGGGCTGACTAGGAAGGGATAAATCATTTAGAAAATAACTTCTCAGTTGCAGCCCGGCACCACAGAACAATCTGTGGTTCCAGCCCCACTTCTAGCCAAAGAAGGCTGAGCAGGGAGCCCAGACTTCCACTTGACTTCTACTTACAGCATGAGGCTGTAATGACGTCTCTGCCCAGTGGTATCAGGGATGGCCAAATAGGGTTCTGGGACTTCCAAAGCTAATGACAAGAATTGAGGCCACTCCTTGACCCACCATTCCATAGTATCAGTAGAGATGATGTAAGAAGGACCTCCTTACACCCACCTCCACCTCCACCCACAAGTAACAAAGCACTTCTCCGCCTCTCCACTGGAGTATTGTCAAATGAGGCTGGTGGAGAGCCAGGACTTTTACCGTCATCCAGCAGTATTAAGGCCACTCCCCACTGTGGGGTCAGAGACCATGTGGGGAGCAAAAGTTATCATCCCCGATCAGCAGTAATAAGTGTATGCTCCCTTCCACATTCATCTACTTGGATAGCAGTGAAGAGAGAATGGGAAATTAGAGTTTCTCTCTGTATCTGGCCATATAAGGTGACATTTCCTTTTGTTGCTGTGCAGTGTCATAGGAAGTCAGCTAATACAGAGGGTTTAATGTAATCCAGAGTCTCACAAAAGTGAATATGTCCAAGTTTCACTTGAAAATCATTTGTTATAGTAAGAACTAGGAAAATCTCAAAGTAAATTAAAAAAAGTTAATAAATAGATATAAACAGTAAGAATATGAACTAAGAGTTATGTAACAAAGATTTTAAATCACTTATGATATGATAAATATGAGTAATTATGAACATAACTTGAAGCAAATGGAAAAAATAGAACACCTCAGTAAAAAGTGACTCATCAAAAAAAAAAAAAAGAAAATGTAATGAAGAACCAAATAGAAATTTTAGAATTGACACAATGACTCACATATAATGCTCAGGGGATGGACTAGATAACAGAATGGAGGAGATGGAAGAAAAAATTAGTGAACTGGTAGATAAAACAATAAAATTTCCCAATCTGAACACAAAGAGCCTCATGCCAAGATGCATCATAATTAAACTCAAAACTAAAGGGAAAAAATCTTGAAAGCACCCTATGGGATAAAAACAATTGAAATGGTATATCTCTCTCATTAGAAACCATGGAAACAAGAAGGAATCTTCAACTCGGATATTATACCCAGCAAAATGTTCTTCAGGAATACAGAGAAATTCATGATATTTTCAGATAAAGTAAGAGAAGTTATTGTCAGCAGACATACCATAAGAGAAGGTATAAAGAATGTTGTTTAAAGAGGAAGGAAACAGTAAAATAAGGAGCATTCAAAATCTAGACTGTAGAATGATCATGGTGAGGAAAAATGTGGGTAAATGCAGTAGGCTTTCTTTATCCTGTTGAGTTTTCTATATGCAGAGGGAATATTTAAGACAATTTTAATGTAAAAAGTGGAGGGTAAAGGGTAGGTAATAAAGGCAGGCAATATTTCTGTACTTCATTAAATTGGGAAAATAACAATACCAAAGACTGTGATAAATGGTATTTATATAATTTAATAACTAGAGAAAACACTAACACAGAAACTTGGAGATATGCCCCAAAACTCTACAGATAGAGTAAAACAATGAGGCAGGACAAAAGAGAGCAGAGAAACAAAAACAGGGCAAACACAGAGAAAACATGAAAATAAATACAACGCCAGCCTTCAACTTAACATATAACAATTACATTAAATTTAAATAGACTAAGTATATTTAGTAAAAGGATAAGATCGGCAGAGTCAATTGGAAATATGATTCAACTATAGGCTGTGTACACAAAATCACTTTAAATCTAATAATTTTGGCAGATTGAAAGAAAAAGGATGGAAGAAGATATATCATGAAAAGTTTAATAAAACAAAAGAAGCTGGAGTGACTATTTTTATATCAGATAAAGTAGAATTCAGAGCCCAGAAAATTATCTAGATATAGCAGAACAACATATATTGATAAAAAGGTCAATCTATCAAAAACATATAGCAATTCTCAATGCATATGTACCAAAAAAGTTATGCCAAATATGTGAAACAAAAACTGATAGAATTGAAAGCAGGAATAGCTAAATCTATAATTTTACTTGGAAGAGCTAACAACACTCACTGAACAATTGACGGAACAACTAGACAGAAAATTAGCAAGGATATAAAAGAACTAAAGGAAAGTATCAACCACAGGAACTGTTTGACATGTATAGAACACTCGAGAATAGCAGAATACATACTTTTTTCCAAGTGTCCACAGAACATATATTAAGATAGATCATATTTTGGATTATAAGCAAACATCACCATATATAAACAAATTGAAATGGGGTTCTCTGACTATAATGGAATTAATAAGAAAAATATAACTAGAAAATCTCCAAAACTTCGAACTAAGTAGCCAATGAGTCTAAGAAGTGTCAAAGGAAATGAAAATAAAATATGGAATTCAGGGAAAATGAAAATACCATATCAAAATTTGTAAAAAACAGCTAAAGCAATCTTGTGAGAAAAATTTATAGCACTAAATGCATACATTAGGAAAGAAGAAAAGTATCAAATCAAAAATTTAAACTTCCAGCCCTGGCTGGTGTAGCTTAGTGGATTGAGCGCGGGCCTGTGAACCAAGAGATCACGGTTCGATTCCCAGTCAGGGCACATGCCTGGGTTGCAGGCCAGTTTCCAGCAGGGAATGCACAGGAAGCAACCATACATTGATATTTCTCTCCCTCTCTCCTTCCCTTCCCCCTCTGAAGATAAATAAATAAAATATTTAAAAAAAAAATTAAACTTCCAGCTCAAGAACTTGGAGAAAGAAGAGCAAAATAAATACAAAGCAAAGAAAGTAAACAATAAATACAAAAACAAAAATAAGTTAAATTGAAGGCAGAAAACAATGGAGAAAATCAGTATAACAAAGGGTAGGCTGTTTCAAAATATCAACAAAAGTGAAAATCTCCAGCAATACTGACAAAAGAATGAAGAAAGAAGACAAATTATCAGTGTCAGGAATAAAGTGGTATATTATTTCAGACACTGCAGACATCAAAAAGATCATAAGGGAAAACTACAAATGACTCTTCACGTATACATTTGACAACTTAAACAAAGAGACCTTTACCTTGAAAAACACAAGCTGCCACAGTTCACCCAGTATGAAATAGATCATTTGAATAGCCTTTAACTTACTAATGAAACTGATTTTATAACTTTCCAGCTAGCACCCCTCCCCCCCTAGAAAAGCAATCCCCTGGCCAATATGATTTCATTGGGAATCCACCAAATGCTTAAGGATGAAACTAATGTTTAAGAACAAATTAAATCCAACAATGTGTAAAAATAATTATACAACATGATGTTTATTCATGGATACAAAGTTTATTCTGTGTTCAAAAAATAAGTAGCTGTAGAGTGGAGTTTATTCATTGATACAGAGCTGATTCAGTGTTCAAAAGATAAGTAAATGTACTCCACCATAGTGAAAACAATAAAAAATAATCACAATTATATCAACTGATGTATGAAAACATTTGACATAATTCAATGTCCATTTATGATAAAAGCTCACAGAAAAGTAGGAATGGAGGTGAGTTTCTATAACTTGATAAAGAGCATTTACAAAGTAGCTGTAGCTAACATCCTTAAAGGTAAAAAACGGAGTATTTCCTCCCAAAGATCAGAAACAAGACAAGGACATCCACTGTTACCACTTGTATTCAATATAATGCTGGAAATTCTAGGCAGTACAGCAAAGCAACTAAACAAATATAAAGGGTAAAGCAAAAGTAGGTTTACAGTTTAGGACATGAAACACAGTTCATTTTTGTATTACTATTCATTAATTATTATAATATTTTCCATGTGAACAACTGTAAACCCACTTTTGCCCCATCCTATATAAATGAAAGATAAGAAAGAAAAAAATAAAATTGTCCCTATATGCAGGTACCATGATTGTTTCTGTAAAAAATGCCAAGGATTCTACAAAAATATAAATAAAATAAAAATTAAAAAATCCTAAAACTGTTGAGTTCAACAAGCTCATCATATATAAGATAATCATGTGAATATCAATCATATTTTGTACACCGAGCAGTGGGAAGGTGGACATGTTCAGGGACAGCTAACGAAATAAGGTGTGTTTAACTCAGATGTTTGGCCTCTCCTAAACACAACTTCTCTTTTCAGGCTGGAGTATGTGCATCAGACCACATACCTTAGTCAGTGTTATTTCTGTAACAAGTCTTCTCAGAAAAGTGGGGAATACCCCATCTATGTTTATGCAAAAGCAGCATTTCTTTCTATATATTATTTGATGTACAAACTTCTTGGTATTCCTTATCTCTTTTTCTTTCTCATTTTTGCTTTTTCTCTCTCTTTTTCTAATTCTCTAAAGCCCTATTCTATATGCTAGCAGAACTTAGAATTGAAGAAAAAAACTGAGTTTAAAAAATAGTAATTTCTATTTTATTCTAGCTTGTGCAGTATGAATTATTTATGTCTGCCATCATATTTCAAGAATTCTCTCTTCCTCAAATTGTTTGTAAATACCCTTTTCAGCGCTTTAGTTTGACCCCAAGCATTCTTGAAGATGAGTCATCTGAACTCTCTCTAGCTTGTTTGCACAGAGTTCTCTTTCTATTCTTAGATCTATCCCTCCAGTTTGGGAAATCTAGTGAGAATACACTACAGGGTTGCCAGATGCTGGAAAGCCAAGGGATTATTTAGAGCTTTTACACTGAGAACTGGAGCAGGCTTTACTTACTGAAGGACACGGTAAGGCACATGTTGGAATGCAGAGAGGCATGCTCAGCTGCTGTTCATGCTGGAGGTGGCTGGAGCGTTCCCACCCTCCCAGCTGTGCAAGGCACAAAATGTCATGTAGACATCATCAAGAATGAGACCTTGGCTTATCAGTCATCTCTGCCTCTTCTGAGTCTCTTCTGCGTATTGTGTGCATCGGGTATCTCTCCTATCAATTCAGCTGGGCCTTTCTTTGTAAAAGCAACTTTCTTTTCTCTGAGTTATTGCTCGCCTAGAATTTTCATAATAAGTTTAAATCAAAATGAGCAATCTGCAAAGAATATAGAATGACAATGCATTGTACCTTCTCATCTTCGAGTCACACAAATAATGAAGAACGAGCGATAATGTAGTCTGTGCCATGCTAGGGCACTCTGCATTGTTACAGAGCTATAACGGAGTCCCACAGAACTTGTGAAGCAGGGAGCCAGTGAGAGCCGCGAACACTTTGCATTGTACAGTAAGGATTGTAGCTATTCTGCAAAGTTTATAGTGGGGTGTTCACAAGTCTTTGCCGATAGCACATCTCCACAAATAAACAAAAGGTGAATAGAAACATCTTCCTCCTTTCACCTTGCTAGCTGGCCACAAGGAGCAAATCTATTCTTATTACCTCTGGGTATGGACCTAATGGAGTATATTTTTAATGAAGTTGAAAGGGCTTTCACTGGGAATAGGAATTTTATATTAGACTAATACCTCTCCGTTCATGTGCTATCTGGCATGCATTGATGGTAAATAATTTGATAAAAGAAAAATGGGTACAATTCTGAAGGGTCAGGAGGACCATTGCATTGCCAAAACTGATGAAGGTGGTGCCTGATACTGGGACTGGCACGTGGTGTAGGCACACAATGAACCTTTGTTGAGTGTACAAACAGAAAGGGGAATGCTCCGAAAATAATCTCCTCCCACCTTATGCTTTTGCCAACACTAAGCTTATTTCAAATCATGAACACTTTTAGCTGAAGATGTCTTACAGCATCTGTAACTTTTGCCTTGGTGACATCTGTATTCCCCTGCCCTTTTCCAGTGCTCTAAGCTATGTTCAACACTTTATTATTTCATATGTGGATGACATGATAATTTCTTAGAAATTTTCCTGACTCCAGTTCCCCTTTTGAAACTCTCCACTCTGAAGTTGACTTTCACAAAGCACAACTTTTATGAATTTCCCATAAATTTCAATGATTTTTTATTACCTACAGGATATAGTCCAGCCTCTTTAGGACAGTCTTTATATGCCCTGTAAACATTTGACCCAAACTACTCTACAGCACTAACCGTGCGATTTGTCCACACAGTGCTTTTAACACAATTTTACTAGTCTGTTTATTGTGCCCAAATGTGCCTTTCCCATCTTTGCTTAAAATCCTAAAGTTTCTTTAAAAGAATTTCATCTCTAGCTCATCTCTCTTCTTCATTAGATCTTCTCTACTCCCAATTCCCAGCACTTTGTGATCACTTTCCATTAGAACTCCTGTAGTATTTATAGTTGCACTTACTGCTGATGTGGCACATTTCACACCTTATCCTCCATTGCCATGTATCTTTAAAATTCTGAATTATGGTGGCCCGACTAGACTGTAAACACCTGCTTTGGGGACTCTGCTTCATAACATTTTTTTAAACTTCAGCCCTCAGCATAATTTTATTCATTTAATAGAGTCCCAGGAAAATGCTTTTCTTCCCCACCCCCCACCCCTTACATTTCATGATTCAGTAAGATATTCATAGAAACATCATTGCAAATACATGGCCCACTGGTGGCAGGGGAAAGATTTTATCTTTGGATGTGCTGACAGGTGGTCAGCTCTCTGGACCTGCCACATCTGTTACCAACAGATAGTCAAGAATCCCATTTCCTGAGCATTAGGCATGTGGACGAAGAGGTACGAACCTAAGACTCCATGTGCCGAATCACAGCTTAAGTGTTTCAGTGAGCAACACGGCTCAGCAGGGGGATTGTGCTCCCAACTGAAAGCTTGACAACAAAAAATCCTTCATGCTTGTGCATGCGATGCAGACCAGTGAAGCCTCAGTCTAGGTATTTATTTTCCCCTTGGAAGCCACTGTGGTTAGATTGAATAATGTAGGAGTGTCTCGGTGGCCTCCATACTGATGGGGAAGTGTGCTGTTGTGTGTATGCTGTAACAGAAATAATAAAATAGTGGAGGGAAGACAGTACTAAAAACACTGGATTTGTAAAATTTGGGGTTGGTATAGTTTTAGACTTTTACATGAATTACGTAATTTTTATTATGGTGCTGAGATGCTACATGTAGATATACATGCTAGACAGTGGGGATGGGGAAAGATTACATGGGAAAAAGTGTTTCCTATATTTAAAAAAATCTTGTTAATACAAATGCAAAAGTATGAGACAAATTTTACAGAGAACTGGATTTGGAGCCTAGAAATCTATGCTCTAGAATCAAGAATCGAAAAACTTGAACTTATTGGGAGGACTTGGAAAAAACCCACTGGTCTTCCCTGAACCTCAGTTTGCTCAGTTTTAAAATAGACATAATGTTAATTTCTTTGACAAACACATAGGATACACACACATGATGCGGACACTGGCCTGCAGTGTCCATGTCATTATGGATGAAATGAGACATTCACACGAACTACTGAGTCCGGTGGAGGAAAAGGGACAGCATGGCTTTTCTCTCAAGGGGAGCAAAAGCCTCAGCCCTTGCTTCCATGAGCTTTTATTGTCTTACTGGGCACAGTACAAGAAGGTCCTCATTAACTATGCACAGGCTTTAGGTGGTTACCTTACACAGAAAACAAAGGGGAAGATGCTGGTAATCACATCACAGAAGAGGGATATTTGCAAATGAAAAGGCAAAAGTGGTTGAACCAGTCACACTGGTCCTTGGAAGGTTTAGCATGGATTTTAGGAAGTTATTTTGCAGTAAATGTTTGCCACTGGGGGCTGGGCCCACACCACACAGAATGGTCTCCTACACACACACACACACACACACACACACACACACACACACACACACATATTTTGATAGAATAGTTTATGAACTGTTAAGTTTAATATGAAAATTAGATGTATTTATTGCTATTATAGTATGTACTGAGGGCCTAAACTAGGGCTGTCCAAGATGATAAGTGTTCATAAGGAAAGGCTTTTTATAATACACGATGTTTAAGAAGAATTTCTAAAGATGCAAATGGTACTGCTGCAGTAAAGAGGAGGAGGAAAGGCATTTTGAGCTGTAATGTACATCATAGAATTTTTGTCCTGAAATGATACATGGTGATGAACAGTAGGCATCGAAAAAATCAACACCTCTTTATTTGGGCTCAGTTTAGTGTTATGGGCTAAGGTTATACCGATGTTGAACCAAGCATCATTGGGCCTCAAGAAATTTACAAAGAGAAGGAAATCATTATACTAAATGAGACAGTTGATCTAAGTTTGGCCAGAGGGATGAAAACTTAAGGGTGTGCACCTGTTAACTTCTCACTTCTCCCTACTTCTAATCAGATATCTCTATGTACCTTTTAACTTGACTTAGCATTTACTTACAGTAAATTCCAGCTGTATTTTTCTCACTCTCCTTTCTCTCTTTTTTACCATGGTTCTCTGTATCAGAGATTGTCTGGTAAATGTGAATTATTCTGATCAATAAGCAATCATTATAAGAAGCTTTTTTAGAACCTGAAATCTGAAACATAGTTTTTAATTTATTAAAATAGGCTTATGAATAATACTGTCAGACTTTGGATCATGTCAGAGAATGAACTGTGGCATTGTGGGGTAGACAGGCAAAGACCAAGATCTGATAAATGTGCCCTAGAGGTTAGAGAGACCCTTCCAAAGTAGGATGTTCTATAGTTAGCATCTGCAAGGCCTGCTAGAGGGCACGGACATGTCCAAATCGGTCAGCAGAGCACCATATTGAGCGATCTGGCAGACTTCTCTCAGCAGGCCAGTACTGAGAGTATAGTTGTGTCTATCATTAGGAAGCTCCATTAGGCAAGACAGGGCCCAACAGCTGGAAGGACCAAGGTGCCAGGCAGGTGATCTGGCCCCAGGCCAGGGTACAAGGTCTAGTAAATTATTTGTCACTCAGTTTCATCTCATTCTGTACCTTTGTTGGTACTATTTTCTCTGTCTGCCACACTGCTGCCTACCACCCACTGCCCAACTTATTGTCCAATAAGTTTCTTACAGCCTGTGCCAGGCTGTACCAATTCCTTGTTGATTCTCTGATTGTGAATTGTTGTGTTTTGGTTATATGCTATTGTCTCCTCTGTGGCCTCCTAGCATCTTTTAAGGATACCACTTTATGTTGTCTTTGTCACTAGGCTGGGTTTCCCTCCTTGGCATCTCAGGACCTAGCTCGGTGTCAAGCACATGATATTCAGGGTTTGAAGAATAAGACATGATTAATGGGTGGATGCGTGGATGGACAGGTAGAGGCCTGTCTAAAAGAACTGGAAAATCAAGTTGGGCATAAGGACAAAATTAGAATTGGCATTTAAGGTTACACTCAATAATCATCAAGAATGTTGTTATGATGACTTTCAAAATGTTGTGGCAAGGCTCAGGAACATTTACTATGTTCAGGTCAGGACTGGTGGCACAGCTGAAAACTTAAGTGAGTTTTCGAGGTTTCAGAGCTAGTAAATGGTAGGGAAGCATTCACATAAAAGTCACTCTGACTCTACATACCCATGCTTTCCATTTACATGCTTTGCAATTTCCCCAGGACAGAGGATGTACAGTACATCCATAATTGTTAAGACCCCAAACCTCAAGTTACACATCCTTGTAATTAATGATGCCAAGAAATCATCACATTAAGGAATATCCCTTTTTGAAAATGTTAAATAAACATATTAAAAATAAATTAAACACGACCAAAATTTCTTGTAGTAGATGAGTGAACAAATAAACTGGGTACATCCAGACAGTGGAATATTATCCAGTGAGGAGATGGTGATGGGAGATTTGGTCAAATATCTGTGTATAAGAGGATCAATAGTAGTCAAGTTCCTTACTGTTGGAGAAGAAGTTATAATTATGGAAATGGAGAAAACCTGTATGATCTCTAGTTATAAAATGGGAGATAGCAGTGCAAACTAATGGTAATTAGATAGATAGTTAGATGGTTTTGTGTGCATGTGAGTTCCCGGGGTTTGTCCACTGAGAAGACCTGAGAAACGCAATAATGCAGTAGCACTGAGAACAGCTGGAGCCAGTACTGTGGCTCTAACCACTGCTATTCTCCAGGCTAAAAGAACCAGGAGCCTTTGTGGAAATGGCTGAGTCTAGGACTGAGGGAGGAGAAGTATAAAAGGAGCCTGAAACATCTGCCACTCAGAGATGATGGGGTCACATCAAAAGGACATCGAAGCCAGCTTCAGTGACCTGCCACTGGGCAATAATCAGGGGTAATTTTAGTGTTAAAGTACGTGATAGTAAGGGATTACCATCTCTTCAATAAAATAGGTAACCATGAGTGTACAGTAATATAAATTAATTAATAGAAAGTTTGCTGTGGGATGGGATGTTAATGTAGTTTCCAATAACCTGTCCTCAAAATACTTATTTACAAAGGGAAAATAATATCTTCATAGCGAAGAAGCATGACAGACAATCTAATTAAGGGGTCAGTGTGAATATCATCATTAATGGTACAAATTAAATTGGTGTGCTACCTTATGGGATGCAGCCAGAACACATCACTCTGATAGTCCAGTCAGCGATGCATAACTTGATGTAATCAGGAGGAAGCTTCATATAGACTCTGATTATGGAATCTGCCCTACAGTCTTCAACAGTGTTGCGTTCACAAATGCCAAAGCTAGAGTAAGTAACTATTTCAGACACAGATAGACTAAAGAGATGTGAAAATAAAGAGTGTGCAATTCTGAACTGGATATTTCTGTTAGAAAGGACATTATTAGGTCAATTGAAAATTAAATGAGGTCTCAGTATGAGATAGCATTGTATCAATGTTAATTTTCTGATTTGAATGGCTGTGTTTTGGTTAGGTAGGAGAATTTTCTTGTTGGAAATAAATACTTACATTCACAGCTGATGAATTTTCAGTTTAGCAACTCCTTTTGAAATGGTTCAGGAAAAGAAGTCTTTGTACTCTTTAAGTTCAAATTTCTGTAAGTTTGAAATTAATTATTTTTTTCTTATATAAAAGCAATTTTCCTTCATTCTCAAAACCCAGACACATTTAAAACCTTGACAGGTAGGTGTGAGAAGTTTATGAGCCATTTAACTGGCTGTGGTCTACATTGGTAAAAGTTTGTATTTTGATTTGGAACTTCACATTAGTACTTGATAACTTAGGATCTTGAAAGAAATTGCATTATATCATGGCTTTATACTCTAATAGTAAATCCAAAACTGAATAAATCTAAACAGAAATGAAAATCATTAAGCATTTTAAAAGGTTATTTTAGGCTCAAGCTTGCTGGGCTTGTGCCTGGCAACTATATGATTAATTGTGAATTAATAAAACAAAGATGTGTACAAAATACTAGGAATACAGCAGCGACTGACTAGATTTAATTGACCATGATCTCGATGTAGTTTTCAACTTTCTCTGCTAACAGAGACCCCTAAGTTTACAGACTTGTTAACATTCAGTCATTCCATTTTTCTATGCTTTTTCACATACATATGATAGTAAAAACTG
The DNA here is from genome assembly GCA_028533065.1 of Trachops cirrhosus. Lineage (NCBI taxonomy): Eukaryota > Metazoa > Chordata > Mammalia > Chiroptera > Phyllostomidae > Trachops > Trachops cirrhosus. The sequence continues at coordinate 23,177,084 of CM052547.1, read as the reverse complement.
AAATGAAACATGACTTCTAGAAAAATCAAATTCCATCTTTCCTAGCAGTAGGTATATTTTAGCCATTTGAGTAGCAAGACCAGAGGAAAACTATTCTGCTTGTTTTTGGCTATTTTTGTGTTCTGGAACCTCAAATCATGTTCATATCATGGAAGCATGTTTAGCATAACATGGTATTTCCTTGGTGCTTTTCTTGAAAGAATATGTCTGTTATTTTTTATACTAATAATATAAATGTGATTAAATTAGAAAACAAACAAACAAACTTTTTCCCATGGACTCTTGCTGCTTAGTGGTAAAAATTTCAAGTCTCAGAATAAAATGATCAGCTCCCTTAAATCAGTGGCCATAGTCTCTTCCCCCTGCCCAAATAGAAGAGAAATAATGGAATGAAATATGTAAGATAAGCACTAAGGAATGACATTTTCTAAAATATGGCAAAACTTTTATAAATACCACAAATTCATACATATCAAATAAGCTTGGGTAACTGAATCTTAGCCATTTGCATTAAATTTCTAAAAGTCATACATAAATTTGATTGTTTATTAATGGTCAGAAAATACCAAATTGACTGTTGAGCACTTTATTTGAAGGATGCACAGAAACCTCAAACTTGTCATAGCTAGGGGAATGTGATTTAAAACTACAATGAGATAATGCTGCACACACACTGAATGCATAAAATTAAAGCAACAACAAAAACCAACAAAGACTTTACCAAGTATTGTCTTATTGGCAACTGTGTAGAGATACTGGACCTTTCACACACTTTTGGCAGGAATGTTAAATAGTACAACACTTTTCCTAAGAGAAAAGAAAGCATAAGTCCACACATATTTCTGTGCACATGTCGTAGCAGCCATATTTGTGAGTAGCCAAAACTGGAGACTACTCAAATGCCTATCAGTGGGTGAATGGATACACGATTTATGGCAGACACGTGCAATAACGTACTACCCAGCAGCAAAAAGTAATCAACTATTGATGTATACACGACATGGCTGAATCTCAAAACAATTATGCTGAGTAAAAGAAACTAGACAAACATACATACTTGAAGATTTCATTTATATAAAATTATAGAAGATGCAAAATACATTAGTGATTACCTGTATAAGGAAGAGGGGGTGAGAATGGAGAGGGGTAGGTAGTAGGGAATGATTACAAAGGAGAAAGAGGGAACTTTTGGAAATGAAAGATATGTTCATTATCTTGATTGTGGTGTTAGTTTCACAGGTGTTTACATATATCAAAGCTTGGCAGATTGTGCATTCTAAACACTATGTGCAGTTTATTTTAGGTAAGTAAAATAAACACATAAGACTGTAAAAACAAAGATGAACATAGCCAAACTCCAGCTTCTTCCCTCCACAGTTTGTAAGTTGGCACCCATCCTTTGCACCCATATCTCGTTTACTGTTAGCATATACCAGTTACCTAAGGTAGAATGTGAAATCATCTTGGATACCTTTTTCTCATAACCTCCATCCAAATGTTCACTGAATCCTGCCAAGTCTGTCTTCCAAAATCAAAGAATCTTTCCAACCCTCTTTATTCTTACACCTGCTAGTTTGGTAGAGATCTCCTCTGTGTCAGAAAATGTCAGTTCCCAGGACAAACCTGCCTGAAAATTGTTTTTGTAGAGCCCATCAGCTAAGACTAGCCTTACATTTTAAATAGTAGAAAAAAGCTAAAAGAATAATAATATCTGCAACACATGAAAGTAATATAAAATTCAAATGTGAGTGTTTATAAATATAGTTTCATCAAAACATAGTTATGTTCATTCACTTACATATTGTAGAGGACAGGTTTTGTGCTACTACAAAAGCAGAATCGAGTAAAGACAGCCAAAAGCATTTACTACCTGGGCCTTTACAGGGAAAATTTGCTGGCCTCTGTCTGAGACCATGTCTACGGTTGGTTACTGCACTAGTCTCATAATGTTGGCCCTGTATCCAATGTCTTCTCAACTTTATCCTCTCAATGGCTTCCACAGCAATATGTTAAAAATACCAAATTGTTAATACCATTCTTATTCTGTTAAATAGCAATAGAATAAATTTCAGATTTCTCATTGTGGTTTACATGGCCTTTCAAAATCTTTTCTGCTTCAAAGGCAACTATCTCATACCAACACTCTTTGTACTCCCTTCATACTAAAATTTTCAGAATTGTCCAAACATCCATTGCTCTAGTGTAACTCTTTGCCTTTGCAGTCCCATCACATGCCATGGAATAAATACCTACTGAGGCTCCAAGACTCATACTTAATGTTAAATGTGTTGAGGCTATCATGTCAGTTCATCCCATTTTAAGTAGTAATTTGTTTGTCCTCACTTTTGCTCTATAACATTATCCACATACCTTTAATATAGATATTACTGCATTGAGTCAAGTGTTTATATGTTAGAGTCTTCTTAAAATAATAATTGTGTTTTATATAGCTTTCTGTTACCTAAATAATGCCAATGCATGCTTAGTAAATGCTTACAGAAATAAAGATCAAAAGATAGAAAGAAGAGACAATAGTGTGGGAGGAATCGGAAAAGAGAGGGTAACAAGAAAAAAGGAAAGAAGGAAATAATGAAGAAAGAAAGAGAAAACAAAGTAATATATGAAGAAAAACAAGGAAACAAAAAGACAGACATGAGGGTGAAAAGAAAGGAAGAAAAGGAATATTAGAAGGAAAAATATTAGTATGGAAGAAAAAAGATAAGTGAAGAAAGAAAGGGAAGGAAGAAGGGAGGAAGAAAGAGGAACAGAAAAGAAGAAAGGGAAAAAAGAAAAGAAGGAAAAAAGAGGAGAAAGGAAAGGTGGAGATAAGAAGAAGGAAGGGAAGAGAAGAAGAAAGGAGATAAAAGATTAAAGGGGAAAAATGAGAAAAGACAGAAAGGAGGAAAGAAGGAAGATAAAATTATTAATCTAATTAAAAGGAAGACAGACATTGAAAACAAGGATGAGCATGATAGAAGGAGGGAAGGAAGGAAGGCAGGAAGGAAGGAAGGAAGGAAGGAAGGAAGGGAAGGAAAGACAAAGAATGGAAGAGTAGATGAACGAATTAGGTCAAACAAATTTAGGACCCCAATACAGAGGCTCTACTTCACAGAAAACAAGGGACATGTTTTATAATATATATAATTTCATAAATGAAAATATCCTGAAAACACCCTAAGAAAGGTATCTTAGTCTACCTATATGGTCATATTATAGAAGCCCTTGATACCCCCTTTAACAAATACTTTTGGGTTGGATTATTTTTTTAAATCTTCACCCAAGGATATGTTTATTGATTTTAGTGAGAGAAGGGAAAGAAAGAGGGAAAAAAAATTGATGTGAAGGAGAAACATCAATTGGTTCCCTCCCATATGAACCCTGACCAAGAATCAAATCCACAACCTAGGTATATGCCCTGACTGGGAATTGAACCTGTGACCTTTTGGTGTACAGAATGACTCTCCAGCCAACTGAGTCACCCACTCAGGGAAGTATGGATTGGCATTGGAAGTGGAATTCTATGATATGTTAACTTTGACATGACTCATTGTTGCAGTTTCCATGCTCCAGTGACAAACTTTATCAGCATATGTCATGAAGAACGTTACTGAGCTTTCCCTAGAGTCTTTAGATAATATGCCTGGCATTAAATATCACATATAGAAATAATCGTCTGTCACTATTCAGAGTTTGCTATAAACAGGAAAGCAGATACAGGTCTCAGCCATCATAATACTGACAGAGGATTGTAAAAAATGGGAGAATAGCATATTGAATGAAAATCAAATACTAAGGATTTGTTGCAGGGGAAAGGCATTTCAGCAAGTTCTTACCATGCCAAGTTCTGCTCCCTCCCACAGCAGAGAAGGACTTTCTAGAAATATTAAGAGACAGTTACTACTTGTGAGAGGAACTCATTGTGCCTTAATAGGTGGAGACTTACTTTATCTCTCTCTGTTTTTTCCTCTCTCTGTCTCTATTATTTGACATCAAATGGAAAACTTGGGCTGCTGATTTAGTTGAACTCCTTGGGGTACTGCCACTGTCTTTCCTTTCCTGATCACAGTGGTTTGGGTGGATATGCTATTTAGGATTAAGGTCAGTGATTAAGATGAGTAATGAGTACTCCAAATAAGAGTGGGTTTAAAGAAGATATATATTTACTTTTTCTTTCACATAAAATTTAAGAAGTGTGAAGTCCAAGGCTGACATGGTGTCACTGTTCAACAACATTCTCAAGGGTCAGACTCTTCCAGTCTGCTGTTTGGCATCCCTATGGTGGGACTTTGTGGTCCAAGATGGCAGCTCGGTTTCTCATTTCCTTTAGCAGCATGAAGGCAGAGAACATAGAACAAGGAGCAATGGACATGCGTAGGTTGTCTTCAGTTATTTGTGTGGCCATGACCTGAACACACTAATAGGGGCTATGAGAAAAAAGGGAGATAATACTCGGCTGTTTGGGAAACAATTAGCAGCTATTGGGTCAAAGCAATAGCAGTCTAGGCTTCTTGGCAGGTATTATTGTGTGTGTTGATCTTAAATGGATTTTGCCTCACTTTTTCAGGGTGTGAGGAATGCAGTAATGTGGAGAAGAATCATCTTATTACTTACATCTAACCTTGAGTTCCAAACCAGCCACCTTACATACAGACCAGTGCTTGGGGTCGTATTAAGATTCTCTTTCTTCTCTTGTCCTTGTGTATTCAGCTGCAGCCTCAGGAAACCAGACTGGAGGAGTAGTGATTGAAACAGCAGGATCTAGACATTTCTGGGTCCCATGTAATAATATCATCAGAACAACCATAAAACCTATACTCTCATTCTAGTATGTTCTACATAGCTGGAGACCCAACTGATCACTAAATTGGGTTTCATTGTTTTGGCTTTCAGGCTTTTGTTTAGGCTCATAAGACTTCTATATATTAAGCATCAGGCAACTGATAAATTATAAAATATAACACATTATTATTAAAGATTCCAAAATATTCTTTTGAACAAAAGGATGCTTGGTCTCATTGGGAAGAAATGTATGCTTTTTGTATACACAAATAATAGAATGTATAGATTTAAAGAGGCTCTTGCCAAAGGGGAAAACATTTAAAAAATCATGTAAACAAATGCAGCTATGTGCTGAGACATCTGGAAGGAAACAGCCTGAGAGTCCCTTTGCCCAGAAATCTGGTGTGGAGTTTGGATATGTGGAAAGGGCATTGAAGTCTCACAGTTGCCTTCATGCTTGAAATGGGTCATGTTCTGAAATCTTTTTGGTATAGTCTAGCACAGATGGGAAATTGTGGTAACTGAGAATATCATAAAAGACATCACAGTGCCCCAAACCTAATATATTATGATGTTGGCAGAAGAGTTTATGAATTATTTTATTGTTTATTCCAGTCTAGTTAAATTTAAGTGTGTATCACAAATTGTATTCCTCCTCATCCAATTCTTGCATTATTTGGGAAAGCTATCAATATTTTAGACTCATAGCTTTTACCATCAGATGAAACCTTAGAGGCATTCATTTTATCAATGCTTTTGGCCTTGCATTTTGTAAATGGAATTAATTTGTATGTTTGTCCTGTCCTAATCCCAAAATAGCAAATTTATAAAGGGAGCAGCTAGGCTGGAGCTTGGTATTTCGTGGTTCTTTATACCTATCATGTGTAAAATTGAAAGAATGATCTAAATAAGACATGAGAAGGTTGCAGAGAGGGTTCACTGTAAAATTCAGCTTATGTCTGGTTTTAACTGCTTCCCTTCCTCTTCTCCCCATCTTCAGGTTACTGCAGTTCCCCATCCTTTCATGGTCCCTACCATTCAAGTTCGAAGGTCCTTTAATCACTCAGTTTAGCTTTCAAAACATTGGGTCCAGGACTAAACACAGCATCCTGGGCCTCGTTAGACCTAAAAGGAAAAGACTGGCCCTGTGCTGACCTACCTTCTAATAAAATATGAAGCCTCCCCTTTGATCTTCTGCCCCAGAAACATTATATTGCATAAGCGATCTTGACTCATCTCCAATGAATGAACAACTCTGCAAAGACTCAAGCTGCTTGACAATGACCTCTTGTGTGTGATGCGATTTCCAAGATCCAGAGTGACGACGGTTAGAGGATTTAGAAATGGATTTTTAATCCAAAAGTGCTTGGGGAATGTCATAGAGGTTGTATCTGCTGGGGAAGTGTGCTTCCTGGCTGGTCTGTTTTTCATGTTTTATGGATTCGTTTCAGTAGCAAAAAAGGAGCTTGTCACCTTTGATCGAAAATTTAACAATATCAGACAAAACGTTCCAGAGTCATTCTCGTGTTTAGTCTAGCCAAGACTTGTTTATAAATTGATATGATCAGCTTTTGCAACTTTGTCCTCCCAGATATCAACATAAAATGATTAGAGACAAAACTTCCAAAGGTACATCTTCCATTATCAACCCAGAGAGTGGCCAACATGACTGAATTTGTGTAAATCTTTCTGAAACTAAATGTATTTTCCTTTGCCTCTCCCTCTCTAGGGTAGGAGTTTAGTGCCTGCTCTTCCTCTGATTTAACAAAAAACTAGTTCTTTCAAATTCCAACAGGTTCCCTCTGAGATCTAGTACTGGAGGTTTGTTAGGCAAGCCTGTGCTTAATCTTTTGCCCCTTTCCCTAGTTTTAGTTTCTGTTTCTTTTCCATTTTGGCTTCTCACCCTTTACCCTTTTTTAAAATTTACTTATTTTGTTTTTAGTCTCTCTCTGTCATCTCTATTACATTCTTTCTAAAGGGCATTGCCCATATTATAGGAGCAAATACAGTTTTTTAAAGTATATTTTACCAATTATGCTTTTATAGTTACCCATTTTTTTCTCCCCTTTACTCCCCTCCACCCTGTACCTCCCCTCCCACCAGCATCCCCCCTCTTAGTTTATGTCCATGAGTTGTACATATAGGTATTTGGCTTCTCCATTTCCTATACTATTCTTAACCTCCCCCTGCCTATTTTGTACCTACCATTTATGCTTCTTATTTCCTGTACCTTTTCTCCCTTTCTCCCTCCTCTCCCTTCCCCCTGATAACCCTCCATAAAATCTCCATTTCTGTGATTCTGTTCCTGTTCTAGTTGTTTGCTTAGTTTGTTTTTGTTTTTTGCTTTTTTTAGGTTCAGTTGTTGATAGTTGTGAGTTTGTTGTCATTTTATTGTTCATAGTTTTGATTTTCTTTTTCTTAGATAAGTCCCTTTAACGTTTCATATAATAAGGGCTTGGTGATGATGAACTCCTTTAATTTTACCTTATCTGGGAAGCACTTTCTCTGCCCTCCCATTCTAAATAATAGCTTTGCTGGACAGAGTGATCTTGGATGTAAATCCTTGCCTTTCATGATTCCAAATACTTCTTTCCAGCCCCTTCTTGCCTGCAAGGTTTCTTTTGAGAAATCAAGTGATGGTCTTATGGGAACTCCTTTGTAGGTAACTGTATCCTTTTCTCTTGCTCTTTTTAAGATTCTCCCCTTATCTATAATCTTGAGTAATATAATTATGATGTACCTTGGTGCGTGCTTCCTTGGGTCCAACTTCTTTGGGACTCTCTGAGCTTCCTAGACTTCCTGGAAGTCTATTTCCTTTGCCAGATGCTTGGGGAAGTTCTCCTTCATTATTTTTTCAAATAAGTTTTCAATTTCTTTCTCTTCCTTTTCCCCTTCTGGCACCCCTAAGGTTGTGGCTGGAGAAACTCTCAGCCTCATAGGAGAATTCATTAGAGAGACCCATAGGACCCTAGAATGTCCACAAACCTACCTACCCACTAGGGAATCAACACCAGAAGGGCCCGATTTGTTTGTGGATAGCAGGGGAAGTGACTCAAAGTCTGCCAGGACCTGAGCAGAGAGGCATTGTTCCCGCTCTGAACCCTCCCCCACATATAGTCCCACAAGGCAGTGATGTGGGTTGCCCTGCCCTGGTGAATACCTAAGGCTCTGCCCATTACGACATTATAGGTGTGCCCAGACAAAGAAATAGGGCCCAAATGAAAGAACAGAGCAAAACTCCAAAAATAGAACTAAGCAATGAAGAGATAGCAAACTTATCAGATGCAGAGTTCAAAAAACTGGTAATCAGGATGCTCACAGAAATGCTTGAGTATGCTCACAAAATAGAGGGAAAAGTAAAGGCTATGCAAAGTGAAAGAAAGAAGAATATACATGGAACTGACAGTGAAACAAATATACCAGTTTTTATCTAATGTGCACACATTCACGCATTTGCAAATTAAAGAATTTCCCTGGGTCTCAGTGTCATTGTGCTGTATATACTCCCCCAGGCCACCAAGGGTGGGGGATTTACTCTTCTGCTTCCTGACTCAGGGTCACAGAGAACTCTTAATCTCTCTGAGCCTGCTGTCCTTCCTTGTTGGTTAAATGAAATTGGAGTCAGACTCACTTCAAGGCTTGACAACTGCCTCACCTATGACAAAATATAATCCATGATATTAAAAATCATCTCTATGGCATCCTGACAGAAAGAATTTAAAAAATAAAATTCTTTTACTGTTTTCTTCTTTGTCCTTTTGGTTATTTGCAACCTTGGACTCTTGAATGAACCACATAGATTTTTGTCTTGTTTTTTAATAAGCATACTCTGAGGTCTTCCCCTCTCACTCTATTCCTTGGTCATGCTTAATATTCCTATGGGACATTGCTCATCTTTCTCCATATCATCGTGCTGGGATGGAAGGCACATCTCAGAGTTTCAGAGGGGATGCATTTTGAAAGATCTTTTTCCCCAAAGCCTAACACCTGAGGTTCTGGTATTCCAATGGGTCCACTCTCCCTCAACTGTCCATTGGTCTCAGCTAAGAATTACTGTTACTTAAAAACCACAAAAGACTAACATATCAAGAAGGATTAGAAAGTCTATGTCTTTAGATCTTTTTGTTCTCCAAGAACTTGTATTATTTCTATGCATTGCTGTGATGAAATAAGAAATGATTTTTAAATTTTACAATTTACAATCACTTAACTATTTTTAAAATTGATTATGAATTAGAGGCTTTATTATAAATGGACCTTTTCCATTAATGTAGTTTAGAAAGACTTTCAAGAGATCAAGAAATAAAATTTCCTCATTTTCATGTAAGCACATAAACATGGACTCAGGTTTGATTTGATCATAATTAGGGAGAGATTTCTGAGGAATGTCTCTTTCTGTACTTCTTTGTATACTCTTGCTCTGACTTTGTGAAAGACAAAATTTCAGACTGCATTTCTGGAAGAAAAGGATTGTCACATTGCAAAGAGCCTTAGAGTTAACTTAATTTCACAAGTGGTGAGGCTGAGCCTCCAAAGGCCTAACCTAGATCACATAACACTGTAAACAGCGCTCCATCCTCTAGACTCGTGGGCCTCTGTTGTGTACCACCACTTTCCAGGCATGGAGAAAGTGGCCTGGGAGTGCCGCTTTCATTGTGACTTCAGATAATTCTCTGCTTTAGGCTACCTTCCTTTTGTATAGGAAGGTGGAACGAGTAAGCAGAGTTATCTCTGTATTTCAGAAGCTTATAAAAAGTTTGGGGTCAAGTATAGTTATAAAAATGGATTAACATTTGGACACTTTCTTATGCAAACCTTTCCTGTTTTCGCAGCCCTCGCCTGCTGACAGTGGCAGAAAAGATGGGTTTGCTTTGTGGCGGTGTTGTTACAGCCAGCAAAAGGTCTTATGCCTCCAAAGTGCACAGACTAGATCTGTGCTTGGCATTTTTCACTGCCAGCAAACCCAGCAAAACAGCAAATTGTGCTTGGGAGATGTCACTTGAAAGAGAAAAGGCACAATGGGTTTCATTTTTTCCATCAAAATTTCTTGGAAATGAAAGACGAGTTTTCACAGGCAGAAACTCCATTTGTTTTGTGTAGCTGTGGAGCTGCTTTGTGTAAAGTCACACAAAGCATAAGGCTTGGTACTTTTTGGACATTTGGTCATTTTTTTTTTAAGGCCTTTACTTTTCAGTCATCGCTTTCCAGCCCCAACCTACCGCATTTCACTCTAAACAAGTGCACAACAGAGTGAGGTGGTAAAAAAGGAGGGCCAACAGGCAGGATGAGGAATGAGGCTGCAGGGAGTGGAGCAGAAAGAAGGAGGCTCTAAGGCAGTGGCTGAGGACCTCACATACACCTACGGTCAGATAGGTGACAGCAAGCGGCAGCAGCACCCCAGCAGCCTTGTGGAGATGAGGCTGGGGGATTTTGACATACCTGCTTTATACAAGAGAACAGGCAGGACTGAAGAACTGGTGCAGGCAGGGGTGGGCCTGTGTATGGGACAAAATTCAACGATATAGCACTGATTCAAATGCTCACATCAGTGTGACTTTTCTTTCTTTCTTTTTTTTAAATATATTTAATTGATTATGCTATTACAGTTGTCCTATTATCCCCCCTTCATTCCCCCCCACCCTGAACACCCTCTCCCACCCACATTCCCCCCCTTTAGTTCATGTCCATGTGTCATAAGTTCTT